>JADBJO010002292.1:120000-130000 GCA_016801955.1 Conus betulinus
AACATTGAAATTCCACCACCATTCCCTTTACATTTTACGGAAGTGCCAAAATGTCGACTCCCGAGTCTCCTTCGATGAGAACATACCGGCTTAATAACCGCGTCAGAACTGTTGTTCCTACTTCTCCCAAGGGGAAAAAAATGGTTGGCATCCTTCAAGAAATTAGCGACAACAGGGATACCACTCATCATCCTTCAAGTAAGACACTGACAAGAGGAAACCGATATATCATCACAGTTGTTTGTTTGTTTGTTTTTCCCGAGGAAACCAATTACCATCCTTCGAGGAAACAGTGATTAAAAGAAAAAAATCATCTATCATTATTTTTCCACCCGAGGAAAACCGTTTCTCGTCTTCGAAGAAAATGGTGATGATTGGAGGTTTCCCGCTAAAAAAAAAATCTATCTATCTATCTATCTATCTATCTGTCTGTCTGTCTGTCTGTTTTTCAACACAACAACAACCGTTCCTAAAGGCAAACAGAGAAAACCAATGATCATGCGCTTATGACGCTAAAATGTTTCCATAGTCCCCTCCTCGCTCTCTTAGTTTCTCTTGCCCTCTCCCCTCGTGCCTTGATAACCTCCCCTTCTTCGTCCAGCGGCTCCTGTGACGCTGCTGGGTCCAGTCCTCATTATTATCATCATCATCAGGACAGTCGTTGTCCTCGGCACACTCGTTCATTTAGATGGACTGTGGCGTCCGCTCCCCGGCACAGTCTGCGCGGGCTGCTGGACTAGAATGGCGATGGTGTGGTCGGACTTCACACGTTATACGTCCTGCGTATTCTCTCACTGCATGCTCCACAATCACCAAAAAGACGGAGGACGGGGAGAACGAGGGAAAAGACGGAGGGAGAGAGAGAGAGGGGGGGGGGGGGGAAAGAGAGTTGGGGAGGGAGGGGGGGGGGGGGGAGAGAGAGAGAGAGAGAGAGAGAGA
Organism: Conus betulinus; assembly: GCA_016801955.1. Taxonomy (NCBI): domain Eukaryota; kingdom Metazoa; phylum Mollusca; class Gastropoda; order Neogastropoda; family Conidae; genus Conus; species Conus betulinus. The sequence goes on from JADBJO010002292.1 coordinate 120,940, forward strand.
GAGAGAGAGAGAGACGGACATAGGGAGAGACAGAGACAGAGGGAGATATGCGCTATTCGAATCTGAACGGATACACACACACACACACACACACACACACACACACACAGAGAGAGAGAGAGAGAGAGAGAGAGAGAGAGTAGGAAAACCTTTATTCGATCAAGGACTGATATTTTAGGCTTAGCCTACTCTTCACATCTCTCATTGTGTGTGTGTGTGTGTGTGTGTGTGTGTGTGTGTGTGTGTGTGTGCGTGCGTGCGTGCGCGCGCGCGCGCGCGCGCGTGTATGTGTGTGAGAGAGAGAGAGAGAGAGAGAGGTGGAGAGAGACAGACAGAGGGGGTGGGGTGTGGTGGAGGGGATGGGTACATATAGCAAGTTGTTCGTGAAAGTGGCGCTTTCTCCCTCCGTTTTACCGAAAAACGAATAAACAAAACAAACAAAACATAAACAAACGCTAAACACATCAACAACAAACACATAAATAAATAACTAAGAAGGCGGTCCGGCACGCTCCACCCCCACCCCACCCTCCTCCTTCCTTCCACGTCTCTCTACACACGCGAACAGGCTGATTTATTTCCCTTGCTGCTACTTCACCATGGCAACCATTTGAGAAATTATACCTTGTCGCTTTCCTCTTTCAGGAACTTGCCTCTTCTTCTTCCTTTTTTCTTCCTCTTCTCTTCTCGTCCTCCCTCCCTCCCTCCCTCCTCTCCTCTCTCTCTCTCTCTCTCTCTCTCTCTCTCCCTCCCCCCCTCGCTATTTCTATTTTTCTTCCTCCACAACCATTTATCATGAATATTTTAAACGTGAAAACAGCTACTAACTAGACATTTCTTTCCCCCCGTTCCCTCCCTCCCTCCCGGTTCTGTCTCTCTAATCAAAAAAAAATATTACAGTTTGGCATTCTCCTCTTTATCTTTCTCTTCCCTTTCTCCATCATTAGTTATCTGAGGAAAAAAAATATATATAACTTGGCGCGGCTCCACCCCCCACCCCTCCTAATCCCTACCCCCTCCCCCCTCCATGACTATTTTTCAGAAATGATGGGTTGGCATCTGTTTCTCTCTGTCTGTCTCTCCCTCTGTCTGTCTGTCTCTCTCTCTCTCTTTCTCTCTGTCTCTCACTCTCTCTCTTCTTCTGTCTCCGTCTCTCTCTCTCTCTCTCTCTCTGTCTCTGTTCCCTCTCTCTCTCTGTGTGTCTCTCACTCTCTCTCTTCTTCTGTCTCCGTCTCTCTCTCTCTCTCACTCTGTCTGTCTCCCTTTCTTTCTCTCTCTCTCTCTCTCTCTCTCTCTCTCTCTCTCTCTCTGGCATGCTCTCCTGTCTAAAGCCCTGACATGATGTATGATAAACAGATGGAGGGCCAGGGGTGAAGGTAGGTAAGGAGAGAGAGAGAAGAAGCAGAGAGGAGCTGAAGAGGCGAAGCGCGGGAGGCGAAGCGCGGGATGGGGATGGGGGATGGGGGGGGGGGGGGATGGGGATGATCGGGGAGAAGAGAAGGAAGGGAATGGGAGTGGGTGGGTGGTGGGTGGTGGTGGGATGGGGGAGGAAGAAGATTGGAAAGGTTGTACGAAAAGATTCTGGGAGAGAGAGAGAGAGAGAGAGAGAGAGAGAGAGAGAGAGAGAGAGAGAGAGAGAGAGAGAGAGAAACATTTTTCAAAATATACGTCCACCCAGGGTTCAAGCAGGGAGGAGGAAGTGAAAGACGACGAATAGAAGGCCAGGGGAGTAGAGAGGGTGGGGTGGGGTAGGGTGGGGGTGGGGTTGGGTGGGGGAGGGGGGGGGAGGGGGCTGGGGGCGGGAGGAGGGGGTACGAAGGGTGTAGAAATGAAGGAAGCAGCAGACCCGGAGTGGAAGAGTGGCAGACCAGGACAGAGGAGTGGGGTAGTGCATGAAGAGAAGAAGAATGGGGAGATGAGAAGGGGGAGGTAAGAGGGAGGTGGGGGGGGGGGGGGGGGGGGGGTTAGTTAGGGCTGGGGAGAGAGAAAGACAGATAGACAGCGCGGTCTCGTCCGGCAGAATACAGGGATAGATGACGACGAGAGAAGCGACACTGACGCCGATGAAAGACACACAGAAGTGAAGATCACCATCATCATCATCATCAGCAGCAGCAGCAGCAACATCGTTGTTCCCGATGAGACGGGACAGAAAGCGGTGCTGACGATGATGACGACAAGGAGGAGGAGGATTAACTGCCGATGACACGTACGGGCGGAAACAGAGACGCGATGATGACGGTGATGTTAATTATCGAGGAACCAAAGAAAGGCCACGATGATGATGATGATGATGATGATTGATGATGATGATGATGATGATGACGACGATGCTGATGATCAGACTCCCGCCAACAAAGACAGCTGACAGAGCGAGGCAGACGATGACGACGATGATCCTTACTGAAGAGAGTGACGTCAACAGTAGTGATAAAGACAACAGTTTCGATGATCCTTTAATCAATAAGGAGACATCAATGAAAGTGATAATGACGACAGTATCGACGATCCTTAAACCAAGAGGCATCGATGATAAGTGATAATGACGACAGTACCGATGACTCTCAACAAAGAGACATCGATCACAGTACTGTAATGTACTGTATAATGAGGGCAACGATTGTGAACCCTCTCAGTCTCACAGAGACACATCTCAGCGGCAGGAATATTGACAACAATGATGACGACGATCATTGCAAAAAAGAGACAGACCTCCATAACCGTAAACATGACGACACTGATGACAACATCTACCAAAGCGACACATCTCGATAACAGCGATAATGATGACAATGATGACCACTCCTACCAAAAAGCAACACATCTCGATGACCATGATCATGATGACAATGATGATGATCTTGCACAAAACAAAACAGACCTCGGCTGTAATGACAACAACGACAGTGACGATCTCTCCTTCTTGAGTAAAATCCGAGGTTCACCATTACTGATGTATGTGTGTGTGAGTGTGTGTGTGTGAGTGTGTGTGTGTGAGTGTGTGTGTGTGTGTGTGTGTGCGCGCGCGCGCGCGTACGTGCGCACGTCCGAGTGAGTGAGTGAGTGTGTGTGGTGGGGGGAAGAGAAAGAGAAAAGAGAGAAGGGAGGGGAGAGTTACGGAGAGAAAGAGAGAGAAAGAAAGAGACAGAGAGAGACACACAGAGCGGGGGGAGGGAAAGCACACACACACAACACACACACACACACACACACACACACACACACACACACAGAGAGAGAGAGAGAGAGAGAGAGAGAGAGAGACAGAGAGAGACAGACAGACAGAGAGCAAGCGAGGCACGGAGGGAGGAACGGTGGCAGATAAAAAAAAAGGTGACCGACTGTCTCAACAGCAAAGTGCGTTGAGATTTTGATCCCGTTCCCCTCCTCAAACAAGCGCCTCGGTATCATCTCTGTTTTAATCTGCTGAACAAATAAGTAGACTAGTGGGGGAAAAGCAGTGCAGACCAACAGCTGATCGACTGGGCAGACACAGACATAGTGAAACAAAAAAAACAGCTTCAGAGGGAACACCTCTCTCTCTAGCTTCAGAGGGAAACACCTCTCTCTCTGTCTCTGTTTGTCTGTCTGTCTCTATCTATCTATCTACACATATATATATATATACACACACACACACACACACCCCTTCCTGAAGAAGCCTCTGTGGCGAAAAGCTGAACATTACAGTCGTCCCTGTGGGAAAAGACGTTCAACTTGTTTTTAGTATTCATTTTATTTCAAATCATCCTGTTGACGTCGTTTTGCTGAGGCGCGGTGCGAGTTTTAGTGAGAATTTTACCTGTGAAAGAAAGAAAGAAAAAAAAATATATATATATGTGTATATATACACACGCATGCGTGTGTGTGTGTGCGTGTGTGTGTGTGTGTGTGTGTGTGTGTGTGTGTGTGTGTGTGTGTGAGAGAGAGAGAGAGAGAGAGAGAGACAGAGACAGACAGTGAGAGAGAGAGAGAGACAGCGGAACAAAATGTTTAAGTTTTAAAAGCCAAATTTCTGAATCGGGTTCTTCCCGTGTAAAATGGCCCCTCATCTCCATTCAATATAAACCAGCTAAATCTTCCCTGCCCTAAGGGGGCTGTTAGGGACGAAAAATTTTTCTTCTTCTTCTATAACAATTGAGTACCGCAGTCATCCTTTTCACATCCAGGTGCCATGAGTAATCACTGAAAACCCTCGGACAGATCGTTTTAAGTTGGCACGCGGTTCACGCTTCCGATCCCGCACACGCAAGACACACACACACACACACACACACACAGCTTTCTTCCTTCCTTACTTCATCGACATTCTTGACCACTCGTGCCGGCGCGGCCAGTCTCTAAGGGCCGTCGCACACGATCGTTGTGCCGCCCAAACTTATGGTCTGAGAACAAAAGAACGTCGGTGGGGGGGCACTACGCTCTTTCTCCGTTGTCTCGTGCGTGGTACTAGCCTCGCACGCACGGGATTTTCTATTTTTCTTTTCTTTTTTTTTTAAAAAAAAAATAATCCCCCCCCCCCCCCCCCCCCCCCCCCCCCCCCCCCCCCCCCCCCCCCCCCCAACGAGGTGGTGTGACGCCGGGCTGCTAGACTTGCAGTATATTATCAATTAAACAATGAGTCTCTGTATGTGTATTCCTTTTTAACTCTCTTTTTGTCTCCTCCTCGAACTTCCCCCTCCCTTCACCTACCTTTACCTCCACCCACACATCTTCACCAACTGCATGACACACTCCCACTTTTTTTTCATCTACCCTTTTCTCTATCTTTGGTCCATCCCCCCCCCCCCCCCCCCCCCCCCCCCCCCACCAATCCTATCCCCCTCTGTCTGACCGTCTGTCTGTCTTTGTTAATCATGGCAAATATAATTACACCAGCGTTACTTTTTCCCGAATATACCATTTCCGCTGAAAACTGTTGCATGATAGCTAAACAGATACTCTCAGACAGGCACAGAAGACACAGGTGATTCCACACAGAGAATGGTTTAGGAACAGTGCCCTCGGACAGCTGCCGAATTCAACTCATCAAAATAGTGACAATACGCCCGAGTCTCACACACGAAATTATGCTGCGACAGAACAGTCCAAATCGGATTCCTTATGTTTATTTTGTGATTAAACCGTCTGAATCTGACCCTTATTTAACTGTGGCTAAATGTTAATCTGACTCATGGTTATACATCAATGTGAGCGAACCGAATCAGACTCACAAAAGTATGTTGTGACCAACCAACCCCAATCTGACGTACAGCAATAAAAGCCCCAACTCTGACGCATTTAAAACATTCAAAGACAAAAACAACCCAAGTCTGACTAACAGACATAGTGTTGTGATGAAATCACCCGAATCATGGCCTACAAAAACATGTTGTGACAGCACAGCTGAATCTTAGTAACTATAAATATGTTGTGACAGATAACTGTGATAATGCGGCTCGAATACGGCTTAAACAAAATATGTTCAGAAGAAAACAGCCCGAATCTGACACAGAAAACGATGCTGTGACAAAATCACCCCAATCTGACATTACGAAATTGTTGCGGGGAGAAAAAAAAAAATCTTGAAATTCCAGTCAGAACAACAAAATGCCTATGTGGCCATTATGCACTTCATGCTGATCCCATCTGAGCAGCTAGTCCAAGAACAACCACTCCAAAACCAACTGATCATACCAACCAGGAAGATGTCGCATGTCATCCACAACGCTCGATCCCTGGAAGACGCGGGAGCATAAAATCCAAAATAGAATAATTGCAAAACACGGATGAGCGACGTGTTGCAAACATATTGCAGACATAAAACAGCCCCAAACGCTCACCAATAACAAAGAGCCGAACAGCTATAAAGAAACACTCGAAAAAGAAATGTAAGATCACTGTAGCATATTCCATCAGTTACCTGATCTTGATATTCGCACGTTGTACTCTTTAATTTCTTTCTGTTCTTTCTTTCTGCGTACGCGGGCTGGTACTCCTGCGGACACTGCCTATGTAAACATGCAGAGGAGTTTTGTGTGTATGGCGTTTTTCATCATCCCGCCATTAAGGCAGCCATACTCCATCTTCAGGGAAGGTGCATGCTATGTGTAACGTGTCATACATACCAACAGCCAAACTGGCCTTCTCTTCCGAAAGTTGGTGATGGGATTTGACGTGTGAGCAAGATGTTGTGCGTGCGTTCACACACGGAACCTCGGTTTATAATCTCATTCGAAGGACTGTATGGGGAATGGAGTCAGAACCAATGTTAACTCCGAGAGAAAAATCCCCCTGTACCGAAATTCGAACCCACAACCCCAGGATCACGAGTCCGGCGCTCTCTCAACTGAGCTATTCCGGCCCCCGTACTCTTTAATGAGATGGCATGTCCTTGGCTATGAAGCATCACCGACTAAAACGCCAACAGATATATTCTCGAAACGTGCGCAGCTCGACGATCGGACAGACCATCTCTTGCTCATCCGATTCACCGTCGATGCGTCGAGCATCGCTGGGGAGGGAACACCAACAACAACGGACCGTCAACGACAAGCCTAAAACCAAACACACACTCGCTGCTACGGGAAAGCAGCCTGGGGGGGGGGGGGGGGGGGGGGGGGGGGGGAGGAGGAGGAGGAGGAAGGCGCGAGCGAGAGGGGGTGAGAGGTGGGGGGGGGGGGGGGGGGGGGAGGGGGGAGTGGGGTGGAAAGGAGTGGGGATTAAAAAGGAATCGTGGCGAGATAGCGGGGCCGGGTGTTTATTTCATGAGCGACAATCTGTTTTCTCTGTCTCCCTCTTCATCCGTGACCAGCCACAACACGGAAGGGGGGAGGATGGCAGTGAGGGTGATGGGGGGAGGGGGATTGACGGAAGAAGAGGCAGAATCGTGAAGCAGATGACGAGATACGCGGATATGGGGGAAGAGAGAGGAGGACGGGAAGGTTGGGAGGGAAGGGGGCCTGGAGGTAACGCGGAATCAAGAAGAGCATGTTCGCTGCAGCGTCTCCTCCATAACCCCCTCCTCCTACCCACCCATCCATCTCTGACCCCCCCTCCCCCCCCCCCCCCCCCCCCTCTCTCTCTCCGCGCTATACTGTGTGCTTGTCCTAATACCGTCAATAGGTGCATGGTGCGCGATAAGCATACGGCATCCTCACATCAGAGCTATCCGGTTCCCATGTTGCCGCTAATGCATTTTCTGCATCCACTTCAACTCCCCTCCCCACCACCACCACCACCCTCATGCCTTCCCCTCTCTCTCTCTCTCTCTCTCATCCTCCTCACCCCACCCCCCACCCCCCTTCCCCTCACATCCTCCCTCCCTACAAACCTTACTTCCCTTCCGTCGCTTTTTTTTTTTTTTTTTTCTTCAGCACAAAATAATTTGCCAGTTTCTCATGCCCTTTTTCAAAGGGTGGAGAGCCATTACGCATCATACTTAGGCACAATACAAGGGCGCATGTGTATTCTCTCTCTCTCTCTCTCTCTCTCTCTCTCTCTCTCTCTCTCTCCTCTTCTTCTTGTTCTTCTTCTTCTCTCTCTGTCTGTCATATGTATACAACTCCCTTATAGCATAAACGGACAGAAGGCATTTTATTTGGGGGAGAAAAAAAAAGACTGAGCGAGATGACGTCACTGGACCCCCGGTTAGCGCAGTGGTATAAAGCTTCTGAATACGCCCTTCCCACTCCAACCCTTTTGGTCTTTACTGCACCGACAAGACTAGGACACACGCCCGTTCACGCCACGCCCAGGAGTGGAGGGGGGTGGGAGTGGTGTGGGGGTGGGGGTGGGGTGGGTGAAGATGCCCAAGGATGGGGTGAGTGGTGGGGGTCGGTTGGGGTGGGGTGCACACCCGTTTTTCCATAAAATTGCGATTTGTATCCGCCTCATCAAAATAATGTGTGTTATTTTCTGGGAGGAAAAAAAAAAAGGTATGTACAAAACTTCCAAATGTCTGTAAAAAGGGCCAAAAAGGGTGGTGGTGGTGGTGGTGGTGGTGTTCTTTTCATGATCATTTTGCCAACACGCAGCAGACAGTAAGGGGGTTTAGGGTCAAGTGATCTTGAAGCAGCTACAGAGAGAAAAAGGCTTCTTATCACACAAATCACTTCCAAATCCGATTCATCCGATTCACCGTTTGGCACCCAATTCTTGCCCTCCTGCCGCCTTCTTCCCTCTTTCAGGCCCTGAAGTCGCCGATGCTGTCCCTGCGCGTGAACGGCGTACTGCTATGTTATTGAAGCAGACACAGCCAGATGCGATTTCGCGCGCAAGAGCTGGCGAGAGTTGTCGCTCTTAGTTCAAAGCAAACCGAGATATCACCAGGGTAAAAACACGACGAGTGCTATTACCACTGAAGAACTTAAGTGGTCTCTCCTCCCCCCCCCCCCCCCCCCCCCCCCCCCCTCCCCCCCCGACCTATTTTCTTTTTCTATTTCTTTCTTACTTTTTTTTTTTTTTTTTCTTTTTGCGTCCTAATCCTTTTTTTTTTTTCGCCAAACACGTGTACGGAATATGTCATAATTGGTCTGGGGTGGGCTGGATTGGGTTGAACTGCCTTTACTGAGTTGGGTTGAGTGTTGGCGCGCGCGCGCGCGTGTGCGCGCGTGTGTGTGTGTGAGTGAGAAAGAGAGAGAGAGAGAGAGAGAGAGAGAGAGAGAGAGAGACAGACCGACAGACAGACAGAGACAGAGAGAGGCTTTGTGCATGGAATGAATATGGTGCAGCACATTCGAACTCAGTGACACATGAACTAAATTATTCAAAGTTCATCAGAGAGAGAGTGAGAGAGGGTTGGAGGGGGAGAGGGAGGGAGGGAGGGAAAATGGGGAAACAACTACGTACAAATGGAATTAATAGGATACAGCATGCTCATACTCGTTAACACATGAATACAGATTACTCGAAATTAATCTCACACACACACACACACACACACACACACACACACACAGAGAGAGAGAGATAGAGAGAGTCAAGATGATTGAATGATCGGGGGTCTTTTCTGCCCTAGTCAAAAAAGGAAGAGAGAAGGTGTGGTGGTGGTGGTAACGCTAGACAGACGTTCATCTAAAAA
>JADBJO010002292.1:132500-152500 GCA_016801955.1 Conus betulinus
CATCTTTATCCCTTGCACACATAATCCTTTGCACGCCAATTTCTCACCATCTTTATCCCTTGCACACATAGTCCTTTGCACGTCAATTCCTTGCCATCTTTATCCCTTGCGCACATAATCCTTTGCACGCCAATTTCGCACCCTTTATCCCTTGCACACATAGTCCTTCGCACGCCAATTCCTTGCCATCTTTATCCCTTGCACCACATAATCCTTTGCACGCCAATTTCTCACCACCCTTTATCCCTTGCACACATAGTCCTTCGCACGCCAATTCCTTGCCATCTTTTATCCCTTGCGCACATAATCCTTTGCACGCCAATTTCTCACCATCTTATCCCCTTGCACTCATAGTCCTTTGCACGTCAATTCCTTGCCATCTTTATCCCTTGCGCACATAATCCTTTGCACGCCAATTTCGCACCATCTTTATCCCTTGAACATTGTCCTTTTGCACTTCCAACATCTTTATCCCAAACATATATCATTCACAGCGCTTTGCACGCCAATTTACACACATCTTTATCCTCTGCACGTATTTGTCTATGGACTTTCCAGTATTGTTATCCCGCGTGTATATGTAACTCACGGTGCTTTGCACGTCAACTTTCCAACATCATAGTCCCTTGTAGACTGCACAGAACGCACGGTCCCTTGCATGCTAACATCCCTAATGCCTTGCACATGTAACTCGCCGGCCTTTGCTCACCAATCCCCTCCCCCCCCCCCCCCCCCCCCCCCCCCCCCCCCCCCCCCCCCCCCCCCCCCCCACCCCCCCCCCCCCCCCCCCCCCCCCCCCCCCCCCCCCCCCCCCCCACCCCGCCATCTCCATCTCTTGCATTTGTATCTCACGGTATTTTGCATGCCAGCTTCCCAACTTCCTTTGCATATGTAATCAAATAATCTTACGCATACCAAAACTCCATACATCGTTTATCTTTTGAACACGCAACTTACTATGGTCATTTGCATGCCGATTTTTCGACATTGTTATCCTTTTCGTATGGAAACTCTTGGTCTCTTTGTCGACTTCCCCCATAGTATGTTTCATCCCTTGCATATATACACTGTTCACCGTCTGTCAACTTTCCGACATGGTTGTCCCTTGTATATGCAACCCTGGTCTTTTGTCAATCTCCCCACAGTCTTCTCTACCGTATGTGTAACTCTGGTCCTTTGTCAATCTCCCCACAGTCTTCTCTACTGTATGTGTAACTCTGGTCCTTTGTCAATCTCCCCACAGTCTTCCTACTGTATGTGTAACTCTGGTCCTTTGTCAATCTCCCCACAGTCTTCCTACTGTATGTGGTGTAACTCTGGTCCTTTGCCAATCTCCCCACAGTCTTCCTACTGTATGTGTAACTCTGGTCCTTTGCCAATCTCCCCACAGTCTTCTCTACTGTATGTGCAACTCTGGTCCTTTGTCAATCTCCCCACAGTCTTCTCTACTGTATGTGCAACTCTGGTCCTTTGTCAATCTCCCCACAGTCTTCCTACTGTATATATAACTCTGGTCCTTTGTCAATCTCCCCACAGTCTTCTCTACTGTATGTGCAACTCTGGTCCTTTGTCCAATCTCCCCACAGTCTTCCTACTGTATATATAACTCTGGTCCTTTGCCAATCTCCCCACAGTCTTCTCTACTGTATATATAACTCTGGTCCTTTGTCAATCTCCCCACAGTCTTCTCTACTGTATATATAACTCTGGTCCTTTGTCAATCTCCCCACAGTCTTCCTACTGTATGTGTAACTCTGGTCCTTTGTCAATCTCCCCACAGTCTTCTCTACTGTATGTGTAACTCACTGTGCCTTGCATGCCCACTTCCCCCCAAACATCGTTGTCCTTTCTCCGCGCACCTCGCGGTCCTTTGTCCAGGAACGTACCCACCGTCGTTTTCCTTTGTACATATTATAACTCACGGTCTTTGTGCACGCCAGCTTTCCCCGTCATCTCCCCCCCAGCAGACGTTTGCGCCATAAACATAAGACACGGCACCCCACCCCCCTCCCCCCAAAACAACAACAACAACACACACGCGCTCATCTTTTTCTCCCTCTCCCCCACATCCTACTCACGTTTGAAAATATGGCCCCGTTTCCATTTCTCGACAAGCCTCCCCTGCAGGGCCTCAGCCCCAGCAGCTGCAGCCTCATAAATTGTGTCCTTGTCACGGCACGCATCTAGGCAGCTGCTGGGGCCCGCTAGGGGCCTCGTATGTTTTCATTATCTCCCTTGGCCTGCCCGCCTTCCCACCGTTCCCGGCGCTCTGCCGTCGACAGGAAGTTCAACAAGATGGCGGCGTGCCACGGCCCGTTCCTCAAGACGAAGAAGTCTCCAGGACGTGAATAATCTCTCTGTCCTCCTTACCCTTCATGCAGAGAAAGAATCTGCAAGCTAAGGTAACCTGTGTCTCTACGAGTGTCTTAACGTCTCTCTCTCTCTCTCTCTCTCTCTCTCCTCAGTTACAGACCACAAGCACCTCACTCAAAAGAAAGAAAAGGTGCGGCAAAATATTACAGAATCCCTCTCACACGTCCACAACACAAGCTCTCTCTCTCTCTCTCTCTCTGTGTGGTGTCTCCTCTGTGTGTGTGTGTCTCTCTCTCTCTCTCTGTGCTCCTTCTCCTCTTCCTTCCGAAGCCAACTCACGTGTAAATATCTACTTACTCACTCACTCATTCGCGCGCGCGCGCGCGCACACACACACACACACATGCACAGGTAGACATACAGTTACATACACAGACTCAGTCACACACGCACACACAGACACACACACGCACACACTGGGTGGGGTGAGGTGGGGGTGGGGTGGAGTGGAAGGTTCACATAAACAGACCAAAAAAAAAAAAAAAAAAAAAAAAAAAAAAAAAAAGAGATGCACACACCGTGTTTTCAGAACGTTTGATAGCTTTAATCCTTTAATCGATAAATTATCTCTCCCCCCCCCCCCCCCCCCCCCCCCCCCCCCCCTTTTTAATTTTTTTTTTTTCTTCTTCCTTCCTCTTCCTCTTCTGGCTTCAGGGCGCTGTTGTGCTTGGCGCCTTGCGCAGTCATTAACACAAATTAATGCGTCTGCGTAAACAGGCCCTGCTATTTATCTCCCTTTGGCCCCCCACCCCTCCCCGCCCCTTTCCGCCCCGGGATCGCGCACGGACCATTAATCATGCCGCGTATGGGGCGGAGAGCTGTGTATGACAGATTTTGTATTTTAATTGTATGTATGAAGGGGATGGGGGGGGGGGGGGGGGGGGGGAAAAAAAAAAAAAAAAGAACCGCAAAAAGACACCCGATGGTTAGCAGACGGGTGGGGTTTTGCGGGGGTTGGGGGTGGAGTGGGTGTAGAGGGCAGAATGCGGAATGGGAGGGTATAAAGTAAGGGAGGGGTGGGAAGGAGGGAGGAGGGGGGGGTGGGGTGGTGGTGGTGGTGATGATGGTGGTGGTAGATAAAGCCAGCCAGAAAAGAGAAACCGAAGATCCGTTGCTGAAAAAGGCGAATACATTCAAGACCGACTGCGTGGGTTTACAACACTGTCATTATTGTTCACAACTACACATAGGGGCTGGGGGGGGGGGGGGGGGGGTGGGGGGTGGAGACAGGCGTGCGAGAGGGGGGAGGGGATGGGGAGAGAGAGAGAGAGAGAGAGAGAGAGAGAGAGAGAGAGAGAGAGAGAGAGTTCCCCTGAGAGAGAGAGAGTTCCCTGTCATTCATTTTGTTCATGATCTATTAGCTCGGTTTTTTTTTTTTTTTTTTTTTTTTTTTTTTCTTCCCCGTTTGTTTTGGGGGGATGGGGAGGACGAAGGAGATGCGAGGGGGCCTCTTTTTCTTCTTCTTAACCTCATTATTCATCCCCGTCCACCGTAGTCCCCCCCCCCACCCCACCCCCCCTCCACCCCCCCACCGCCTCTACCCTCCCTATTTCGTTCCCTTTCTCGTTTCGTTTAATCTTTTTCTCTCTTTAAAATGCTTCCCTTATTTTTCACCAGCCGAGAGTGACTGAGCGCTCTCCAGCCCGCAGCGTATCTATCATAGCCTAGCGCACAGCCGCTCGAGTTGAGAAGCGTAAACCTGGACAACAGCTACACGGCGCAAGAGGGGAAGAAGGGTGAAAGAGGTTGAGGGTTTACAGGTAGGCAAGACTCTTCTTCTTCTTCTTCTTGCGTGCGCAGGCTGATACTCCTGCAGACACTCCCCGTATAGAGAAAGGCAAGGATTAATCCCATGTACCCAACAAAGGGAGTGGAGTTTTGTGTGTATGACCGTTTTTTTTTCTTTTCTTAATCCCGCCAGTAAGGCAGCCATACTTTTCTTCTTCTGCGCACGCAGACTGATACTCCTGCGGACACCCCCTTGTATAGGGAGTGGGGTTTTGTGTGTATACCGTTTTTTCTTAATCCCGCCATTAAGGCAGCCATACTCCAACTTCGGGGAAAGCCATACTCCGACTTCGGGGAAGGCAAGACTTTCAGTCACTCCCCCAGTGCCAGAGCCCCGTCTGCACAGACCCCTCGCTGCCGGTCTGGAAAGAAGAATTCCAAGCCACGGAAACGTGGTGTTACCGCAAGGCTCTAAATAACAGAAATGCTGCTCATAATCACTGTTGAACAAGGGCGTTCATTAAACCGTCAAGCATCGCATAGGACCGCATCTGCTGCTGACATGAGAAAACCTATGTTGATATGACGGCCGCGTCACAAGATCCAGTGGTACTGCTGAAGCAAATCCCCCCCCCCCCCCCCTCCCCCACGGAACTCTTCGAGGCAGGGAGACAGAGGGGTAAAACACTGAGGAACTATAAGTCTGGCAACGCTGCAGAACGGTCAAAGCCGGAAGAATCTGGAAAACAGTTCTTCAGTGTGGTGGTGCCCCAGGCTCAAAGATTTCACGGTCTTCAGGAAGAGGAGGAGGAGGAAGATGAAGAGAAGGAGGAGGAGGATGGAGATGGAGATGAAAGGGAGAGTGAGGAGAAGAGAAAGTGGAGGTGGAGGTGGAGGAGGAAGAGGAGAAAGACGATGACGAGGAGGAGGAGGAAGATGAAGAGAAGGAAGATAGAAGGAAGATGAAGAGGAGAGTGAGGAGGAGGAGGAGGATGAAGAGAAGGAGAGAAGGAAGATGAAGAGGAGAGTGAGGAGGAGGAGGAGGAGGATGAAGATGAAGAGAGAGGAGGAGGAGGAGGAGAGTGAGGGGGAGAAGACCGACCCCGTCTCTACTACTACTTCTAACTTCCCACGGGTATATCCACAAGTTCTGTTCCGGATAGTTCCCCGCTCTCCCTAGACTCCCCTCCCTCACCCTCACCCTCCCCTCCACGCCTCCATCCCTGCACTTTCCGGCTTACCCCCAATGAGAGAGAGAGAGAGAGAGAGAGAGAGAGAGAGAGAGAGAGAGAGACAGAACAGACAGACAGAGACAGAGAGAGAGAGAGAACGAGAGAGAAGTGATGAGAGACCGACATATACAGAGAGACAAACACTAACAGTACGAGAACCTCCTCCCTCCCACCACCCACCACACAGAGAGAGAGAGAGAGAGAGAGAGAGAGAGAGAGAGAGAGAGAGAGAGAGAGAGAGAGAGAGGGAGAGAGGGAGGGAGAGAGAGACGAGAGATAGAAACAGATAAAAGAGAGGAGGAGGACAGGGAGAGAGAGAGGAGAGAGACAGACAGACAGACAGGCAAATAGACACAGAGACAGAGAGACAGAGACAGAGAAACAGAGAAGTGATGAGAGACCGACACACACAGAGACAAACGCTAACAATACAACCTCTTCCCACCCACCACCCACTCCCACTCCACACCACCTAGAGAGAGACAGACAGACAGACAGACAGACAGACAGACAGACAGACAGACAGGCCGCTCCACCAAGAGCACACCGCTACTCACCCAAAGACTCGTCCAAGACCTGTCCGCGGGAGTTGAGGAGGTAGACGCGGGCGGGCGGGTGACTGTAGGGGGCGGCACAGGGCAGGGTGGCGAAGCCCCCCTCGTGAGCCTCGATCACGATGTCCTGTCGACGCGGGAATGGCCGCAACACTGCACACAGACACACACAGACACACACACAGAGACACACACACACACACACACACACACACCACACACACACACACACACACACACACACACACACACACACGTCATTCAACACCTTGAGGATGGTGTCACGTGTCGTTTTATCAAGTCAGGTGAGATGAGATGGTTGGAGGTTGGGGAGGTGTAAAGGAAAGGGAGGGTGATGGGAGGCTACCAAATGGGTATTTTACGATGATTTTTTTTCCAATTATTAACAAAAAATAATATGGGTAGCAGCAGGCTCGGATACACTTGGGGAGCGACTGAATTTTGTTTGTGTACCCTTAGTGGTGACTATAACAGAATTACAGGTAATATACAGAGTTCCATAGAATTACAGTTATGTACAGAGTGCCATTTAACACTTTGGAAGGACAAACACAATCAGACGGGTTTTGCTGATGATGAGTTCGATTCATGGGACGAAAATCGAGTCCGGAGAGGCGAGCGACATAATGGGTTCCGTTTTGAAAAGAGACCTTAATGGTCACCTTGAACTGCTAGAGATGGGCTTTCAATTTACAAATTCATAGTTCAACGCCCTCTGTTCCATCCTGAATTTTTTCTTTCTTTTTTTTTTTTTTAATCTTAAAATAAATTTTTCCAAAAGTTTTGTTTTTACTTTGACGACGGAGAAAGTACCCCCCCCTCCCCCTCTCTTTTTTCACACTGACTTTAAAACGAAGCTATGTAATGGCAAAAGCAACTTCAAGTTAACAGTCTCCTGACATTTTTCTTTGCCACATACGTAATGAGAAGCATTTGAACACACTATATAAGCACTAGCTGGTTGCTGTTCAAAACCTGACGTGGATTTAGAAAGAGAAGGGGTTAATTACCGCCAAGGACATAGACAAACAAGGTACAGGACAAGACACAATGCATTTTCGACCTCTTGGGTCTTCTTCAGGCAAAAAAACAACGAGACACCACTTATCTGCTCATGTTGGAGCAAACCGGTAAAATGGCCGTCGAAATGCACTGCATCTTGTCCTGTACCTTGTTTGTCTGTGTCCTTGGCGGTAACTAGCCCCTTCTCTTTCTAAATTCTGCTTCGTTTTCCGCCCTCACTCACTCGTTTTGAAACCGGACATGGATTGTAAAACTGTATGCGATTGTTAACTGGAAATCAATTCCTTAAAAACCCAAAGACTAAAGTATCACAGCAATGTGGCCCTTAGGGCAGTGAACTGTTCTCAGAGGGAAGTCATAGGCAAGAGTCAAGAGAGGCTGAACCTAATCCTCCTCCGCTGCCGCCTTAACGTTGTTTTCCCTGAAAGGAATCTCCGATAACCAACAGTGAGTGCTACACGAACTGCATTATTTTCCCAGCCGTAAACATCTTTACCCCAGAGTGGTTCTTACCCACGACCGTCTGCTCCAATGCAAAAAGCGCCAAATGACTGTCACGAACAACGATATTCATTACTGCTGAGGGGGCCGGAATAGCTCAGCGGTAGAGCGCCGGACTCGTAATCTTGGTGATCCTGGGGTTGCGGGTTCGAATCTCCGCCGGGCCGTTTCGGTACAGGGGGATTTTCCCCCTCGGAGTTGACATTTGGTTCTGACTTCATTTCCCATACAGTCTTTCCAATGAGACTATAAACCGAGGTTCCGTGTCTGAACGCGCGCATAACATCTTGCACACACGTCAAATCTCATCACGACTTTCGGAAGAAAAGGCCAGTTTGGCCGTTGGTATGGACGACACGTTTACACATAGCAGCATGCACCTTCCCCGAAGACGGAGTATGGCTGCCTTAATGGCGGGATTAAAAAAAAACGGTCATAAACGCAAAAAACTCCACTCCCTTTGTAGGGTAGATGGGATTAATCTTTGCCTGTCTACACAGTGAGTGTCCACAGGAGTATCAGCCTGCGTAGGGCTGAAAAAAACAACAGCAACAACAATTACTGCTGAAACGGACTGCTTCGCTGGTCTACTTATTTCAATAGTCATAGCGGCAATGTAACACCAAAGACGTGCAAATGTTTCAGTGTGAAGTCACACGATGGAATCGGTTCACGGTGGACATCCTCAGGTTTAACACGATGGCATGGTGTGGAAGGAAAATCTAACGGTCAAAAAACAAAAGTCAGTTCCGCTGTCTTTTCGCTAACTTCTATTCTGTGTTTACCAAACGTATTTACGACTTCACAAAATTTGTTTTTTTTAAACCGATTCTTTACTGTCAGCAGCATTTGTTTTTTCCTCTTCCCAGTCTTCCACTACAGTACGTCTAATTCAAGCGTTACCGTTTTCGCTGCTGTTAATGGCTATACTAACCCACGTTTCGTTCTTAACTCGTATGTTTGTTTCTGACTTTGGTTACAATAAGCCTTTCCTAAAAAAAATTACAAGCAATACGTAAACAAAACAGGGGTAAGTAATAACCAGCTTCAAGCTGGGCTACTACAATTCAGTTCACAACATACAACAGACGGCTTGACGGATGAAAATGAATCCAAGCCTGAACTGTTACGCTGCGATTCAACCCCCTCATCTGGTTATCTGTCGTGCTGCGAAGAATCTTGACGTTTGTAACAGTTTGGTTTTCGTCGACACAAGAATGCTGAATCTTGAATTCACGTAAACATTTTGGGTTATAAAATTAATTCACCGACTGGAAAAGTTCTTTCTGTCCCATCTTTCAATACCGCAACATCAATTCCAGCATGTGTCCCCTCTCTCCTCCATCTCTACCCCCCCCCCCCCCACCCCCCCCCTTCACCAGCCTCTCCCCTACCCCACCTGTATCTTGGGGAGCTTTCCCCCATTTCTTCTAATTCTCCTGAAGCTGCTCGCCCCCCCATCATTCGTAAACATTTGGGCATAACGCCCAATTCGCGCACGAATTTTTCTTTTCCCCCATCCTTTACCCACAAACGCACACATCCATTCCAGCACGCACAACCCACCCAAAGATCTCTCCCACCCCCCCTCGCATCTCACGAACCCCCCCCCCACCCCCCCCACCAAACCCCCCCCCCCCCCCCCCCCCCCCCCCCCCCCTTCTGGCCTCAGCCTCAGCTCTCCCCTACCTTTCCTGTATCTTGGGAGCTTTCCCGGTTTCTTTTGGATTTTCCTGAAGCTGCGCGAACATACATGCACATACGCGCGCGGGCGCGCGCGCGCGCGCACACACACACACACACATACATATTCACTCATTCACCGAACACACATGCACGCACGCACGGCGCGCGCGCGCACGCACACACACGTACATGCCGAAATATACGCACGAAACACATACGCACGCATGCAAACACAACACACACACTCAAATACACAATACACGCAAGAGCAACACACATACGCACGTATGAGCGCCCCCCCCCCCCCCCCCACACACACACACACACACACACACAGACAATACCTCGCCACCCACCACAAAGCGAAATAAGCTGTTTTTAACGTCTGCTTCGACAACGGGGTGAAGCTGATCCGGGTCTCGAATACATCCATTGTGCCTTTGGTAACTCCCTCCCCCCCTCCCTACTCCCTCCTGCCCCTCCCCTACCCGTACCACCTCCCCCTTCCTCCTCCAACCATCTCTTCAATATACACCTTCACCGTCACCCTTCCCACCCACCTTACCTCCCTTTTGTTTTTCTTTACAGTTCTCTCTCTCTCTCTCTCTCTCTCTCTCTCTCTCTCTCTCTCTCTCTCCCTCCTCCTTCGGATAACATGCATTGTTTCTTCGTCGGAGTTGTCCCCCCACCCCCACCCCGAGCTCTCCCCGTGTAGAACTGTGACCTTTTGGTCGCTGCATGTCTGGGGAAGGGGTGAGGGTCAAGGGGGTGGATGTGGGGGGATGGGGAAGTAGTGATGGTAGTAGGGATGGATGACAAAAAAAAAAAGGCGTTACACGTGTTCGTCAGTTGTCGACAAGAAAACGAGGTTGGAGAGAGAGAGAGAGAGAGAGAGAGAGAGAGAGAGAGAGAGAGAGAGAGAGAGAGAGAGAGAGAGAGAGAGAGATTATTATGACTCAGCTTGCTTTGCTGCTGCTGCTGTGTGTGCGTATGTGTGTGTGCGTGCGCGCGCGTGCGTGCGTGTGCGCGCGCATATCTTTGTATGTCTGTTTCTTTACACACATGTCCGTGATTATCATTCATATGGAGATCTATTTGACCGACTTACAAACAAAAGAATTCAGTTAACTTATTTCCATGATTTAAGTGTCTGAATTTTTGTTGGTGCTGGGAGAGGGAAACTTGAACTCACTCACTCACTCACTCTCTCTCTCTCTCTCTCTCTCTCTCTCTCTGTCGAGAGAGAGAGAGAGAGAGAGAATGGAGAGAGGAGAGAAAGGGGCAGGGGGTTGAGGGGGGGGGCAGGAGGAGATGAGGGGGGGCGCAACTCTCATTCCTCTTTTTTTTTTTTTTTTCCCTCTCATGAGAAAGACGGAAGTGTAATACCGTCATGCCTTTCTTTGGCGAATGGATATATGTACGGCTGTCTAGAAAACTTACGTTCAGTTTTCTACAAAACTTAAAGTTCCGATTAGCCTACAGGTAAAACAAACCGGGATGTCTTCTGCATTTGGACAAACTGCGACTTATGACCGGCGGTAATTTAGCCCGGTTGTTGTTGAAGTTATTGGATGCCAGCGCTGAATTCATTGCTCAGTATGGACAGTATCACGTTTATTTGTTTTAAAGACATTCAGGTCAGTCGTTTTGTGTGCAACCTGGAATTTTGTCCTATAGAGAGTTACAGTCCACACGCTCTGTGTATCAATTTCTTTATTACGCTGCATTCCATTTTGGTTGAAATAAACTCAATGGAATAATACCCTCTTCCAACAGAAAGCCTTACAGATCCTGACCGATATATACCGAGTTTGCTTCCTGCTTCCCAAAATGGAGAATTCTTATCTTATACACTTCCGACCCAAGGGCGGACTATGTACGCTTCCTTTTTACCGACATTCCGAATACTTTACAGAAGCATTGTGAAAAAAGCTTACTTTCAAAGAAGGTATTGCATTTTTCGATCTCACATAAAATTATTCCTTGCAGTCTGCTTTTTTTTTTTTTTTTTTTTTTTTTTTTTTTTTCCTTTTTTTTTTTTGCGCACACAATGATCGCACTGATGTTGTTGTATGCTTAATACTGCCCTCCGTTCCTCCCTCCCCTGCGGAATGAGTGGCAACACAAAATTTTCTCTCTCTCTCTCTCTCTCCTCTCTCTCTCTCTCTCTCTCTCTCTCTCTCTCTCTCTCTCTCTCCTCAATTCCCCGACGGTTTTTCTGTGGATAGCGAGATCCACGTCCTAGACACTACAGGTTCTTTTCTTTCTTTCTGCGTACGCAGACTGATACTCCTGCGGACACTGCCTGTATAGACTGGCAGTGGAGTTTTGTGTGTATGACCGGTTTTTTTTTTTATCCCGCCATTAAGGCAGCCATACTCTATCTTCGGGGAAGGTGCATGCTGTGTTGTAACGTGCCATCCATACCAACGACCAAACTGGCCTTCTCTTCCGAAAGCTGGTGATGGGATTTGACGTGTGTGCAAGATTTTGTGCGTGCGTTCACACACGGAACCTCGGTTTATAGTCTCATTCGAAGGACTTCTACACAGTTTCTTATCTAGAGAAGCATCAAGGTTAAACTCAACTTGTTCTGAAATCTCTGGTTTTCCTCCTAAGATAGCACTGCCACGAATTCCTTCACACAATTGTCCTTGAAGCTGGAAGGCGACGAATCCCTCTACAGAGAGTGGTTTGTTGTTGACCTTTTCCTCCACCGTGCCGCGTTCTTGGGCAGCGTCGCCGATCGGTCACGTGACACCCCTGACGTACGGACGGAAGCAGAATACGAATCTGCGCTCACGCCATTGGATAAAACAGAGCTGCCTATGAAATTTCTTTTCGCTCATCTTAGGCGTGATATGACGTGTGTGACTGGTTGTGGTGTTGCTGAATGTTGTCGAGGTGAAAAGCATTGCCAAAAAAAAAAAAAAAAAAAAAAAAAAGTTTTCAAAAATTCTGCCATTATTTGCAAGACAGCTTCAAAAAGCACTAGTGTTCGAAAAACTGCCCCTTTTCCGTTAGCTATAACCGAGCGCGTGATCTTTTGACGTGTTGCAGATGGCTGCGTCTGCGTCTCATTCATTCTCTCCCTCTCTCACCCCCCCCCCCCCCCCCCCCCCCCCCTCCTCCCCCCCTCCCCTATCTTTCCTTATCTAGAGAAATACTCAAGGTGACCTCAACTTGCTCTCGAAATCTCCCTCTATCCGGTTCTTCTACCCCTGGTCAAGGTAGTTCCTAAGTCTCCTCGCTCCTCCTCTCCTTCCGACATTGTCCTCCAGTGGGGGCGAATTTCTCCTCTTTAACCGAACGCTCCTCTCCCTCGCGGCCCTCCCCCTTCTCGTGTTACCTACTTTCCTCCACCGTTCCTTTTGTCCTTGGCTCCTCCCTTCCACACACACACCCAAAAAAAAATGCGGTCACCGGAAATCCGATAAGATTGCCTTGCTCACAGCAGCCGTTGGATATCCCCATCAGCAACTTCAGCCTGTTCTGGGTCCAACCCTGGCTTCCTCCGCTTCTTATGCTCTCTGCGCTCTCGGGAGGTTCTAGGTGGACACTGTCCTTGGCCGACACTTGACTTGGTCTGGGGTGTAAGTGTGCATCTCATGGTACCTCGTCTAAACGAGCTCCTAATTGTCACGACCCCCGGCGCGTTTCGCCCCTATGAACTACTGAGGAACGACATTGTAACAATTGGTGCGACGGGATACGCACCTGAAGCGACTCCAACCACACCCCCAGTCCGGGAGCTTGCTTCGTCGGCTATTTCCGTTTAAGGGATATACTGGAACAAGCTTGCTCAGCGAACCGACCTCCGAGGTTCTCTACCCCCGGTCAAGGTAGTTCAACGTTCCCTCGGTCAATACTTGGCTTCCGACAGAGCCGTTCAGTTAAGCGGGGGAATTTTGCCAAATTAACCGACGCCTCTGAAATCGCGCGAAGTATCTTCGTGAAACCTACGTTTTTGTGTACGAGTTCGTAACAAAAAAAAAAAACAAACACACACACACACAAACAAAAAAATGCGGGCAATTTTCTCAAACAAGAAGCATGCCTAGCAGCGCAAAGTATGAAAGCACGCATAACATCTTGCACACACACGTAAAATCCCATCACCAACTTTCGGAAGAGAAGGCCAGTTTTGGCCATGGTATGGATGACGCGTTAAACATAGCATGCACCCCCGCGTGGGAAATGGAAAGAAGGAAGGAAGTAAGGAAACTGAGTGAACGACATTGAACAATAATGGCTGGATGACACGGGAAACGACTGAATGAAGCACCAGCCGGCAGCGCTTCAGTCGGCACTACCAAGGTAGGCGGCCCGTTGTGTAAACGAGTGTGGATTGTACAACGCTTAGAGCTTGGTCTCGAGCCGAGGATAGGGGCTATATAAGTATCCACAATAATAATAATAATATATAAATATAATTATCGGTTCAATTCAGCGGCAAGCGATGATAAAACAGTGGTCTGCTCGTACGACGATTGGAGGATGAAAAACAAAAAAAGAAAAAAACAAAACACGAATGGATTATGCCTCATGCCAAACGCTCCGCTCGCTCTCAAATTTTCCAGAGAACAATGTGGGAAAAAAAAAATGTACGCAGCGAAATCCATTTTCGTAACTCGGTTCTCACACAATGACGGAACTGGCAACCGCCGTATACAGTGGGCACAGCGTTCGGTCAAAGAAACGCCGCTCTTCTGATTACGCCACCTGACGACTCAACCACCCTTTGGGATCAGACGGATACACGTCGAAAACGGGCAAACCGCACATACAGACAGACAGACAGACAGACAGCACGCGCGTCACGTGAACTTCATGCAGCTGTAAACTGTGGTGTCTGGTTGGTTCAGTTCATAGGGCACACCGAGTTCGTTGCCAGACTCTGGAGTTCGAATCCCCTCTCTTGAAGAACACTAACCCTTTTTGTTAACCATCTTATTAACACGCCGTAGTTCGATGGGCTGAGTACAGTATTAGACCCCCCCCCCCCCACCCCCACCCCACTAGATCTCCTGGTATATTCACCGAGCTCTCCTTTTTTTTTTTTTTTTCACACACACACACACACACACACACACAGAGGCCTGCGCGCGCGCGCGCGCGCACAGCCTCCACCTGGATGTGAAAGGTTGTCCAAGAAGTTACACATTAATGCCCCTCGACTCCCGCAACACCCTTTTCCGATTACTTCCACCTTGAGCAAGAATGCCAGAGTGATCCCCTCCCCACCCTTCATTTCCCCCCCCCCCCCCCCCCCCCCCCCCCCTCCCCCCCCCCCCCCCCCCCCCCCCCCCCCCCCCCCTTACACACACACACACACCTCACCCTCCCTTCTGGCCGCCAGGTGGCGCTGGCGCTACGTCTCGCTGAAGTTTGCTTTATCTCCAGTTTACTTCCCCCTGACACCCCCGGTTGCAAACGGAAAGAGGGCGCTGTTCCGCCGGCGCTGGTCGTCTAGCGCGAAGGTGGTGGAGTGGGGGGGGGGGGGGGGGGGTGTCTTTCACAAAAGGGCGCCGAAAACACGTCTACCATGGGCGCAATGAGCTTCGTGCCTGCCAAAAGACAACGGGGCCGGGGAGGGGAGGGGAGGACATGGGTGGGGGACAAGGGTGGTGTAACGGGGGGGGAGGGGGTAGGGTGGGGTGGAGTCGTCGGGGGGGGGGGGGGGGAGGAGGAAGGGTAAGGGGAGCTGTACTTGGAAATTTATTTCATTTCGCTTGACAGCAATAATCGGAGCCATTCCTTCGCGCTGCCGTGAGATGAACCCAGCACTGCCAAAACAACAACAACAATACAGGGTCCTCGCGTAAATCGTCCCCCCCCCCCCCCCCCCCGGTATTTCTTCTTCTGATTATGATTATTCGTCAAGCCTTCTAACACTAGTGTACTTTTTCCCCGCAGAGTACTGTCGCTATCGGCGTTTGAAATGTATGAGTCGTCTCACAGCATGGCCGGGCAACGTTACATTTCAAATGCTTTGTCACCCAATGGGGCCAACGGTTCCGACCGAAACGACTTTGCAGTTTGGTAGCCGCGGGGGGAACTGTCTAGGTTTCCCCGTCTGTAAAAGGTTCTACCAATGCCTGGCTCACTTTAAATAAAATTCCTGCTCTCGCGGCGTTTCCGCCGCTTGTTAGTTTGCTGGTGTGGTTGTTATCTTTCGGCTGTCTGTGACGCAAGAATGTACATTACTGGTTTCAACTTAACTGGACGGAAAGCTCTACTCCGGCCCTGGGCGGACGAACAACTGAAAGTCTGGCGCAGATGTGTGGAGCAAATCCAGATATAAAACTGCGGATCCAGGATCCGTTCAGCAATTTTTTTTTTTTTTTTTTTTTTTTTTTTGCATACAAATTTTCCACTGAACATGAACGATGCCAAGGCTTTTGATGAATTTACTACTTGTTTTTGGTAAATTTACTACTTCTTTTGATGAATTTACAACTTCTTTTGATGAATTTACTTCTATCTACAAAGCTTTCTTTTCAAGCACTACTGAATTCTAGCGATGCAAACCTAACTTTTCTCAAGAAATACATGGGAAATAACTCTTCCAGTCTGTACCATTACTTCCCGTGATCGAAAGAAATAGGCTTGTGTGGTGGAAGTTTTCACTGTCCGCAGCGCCCTTTTAGGTGAACACATCAAAACATTTGAGCTTACATACAGATGGCTGCATGGTTTACTTACCCGCCACCCCCACCCCTCCCCTCCCCTCCCTCTTTCTCACACACACACACACACACACACACACACACACACACACCTCACAACTCTCTCTGTCTTCACTCGTCTCTTACCTGCCCCTGAATCTCCCTCTCTTTAATTTCACCATCTGTTTTTTAACCCGCCCCTCCCTCCTTCCCTCCCTTCCCCGCAATGGTCTCTGTCCTCTCCCTATACTCCTCCCCTCCCCTCCCCCCCTCTCACCTTCCAGTGTCTATGTTTGGAAAGTCACTTGAGGAGGATTACCTCCCTCTAGGATCTGATCGGTTATTTCCCTTAAATCCTCTGAACACTGTCTTTCGTTCCGAGAGGTCAATACGGAAATTTTTTCTCCACAGTAACAGAGACCGATAGTTTATAGCGGCCTGCCTATTAATTTTGACGCTTAAAATGACTACATTCTCTCTCTCCTCTCTCCCCCACCCCCCCCCCCCCCCCCCCCACACACACACACACACACTCACTCAAACATATACACACAAATCCTACTCTTGATCATACAAATGGACACAGGAACAAACAAAAAACATCTATTTTGGCAGATTCTGGGACCTGGAAGAGCCATCTATACCTGTATATAACCCCATTAACCCCCCTCCCCACCCCCTCCCCCCTTCCATGTACGATTGACAGCATCATTCACCCTCTGACCGACAGATGTTACGATTTCACTTCTCGCTTTCCTTGCTCTACACAGCCGAGATAACCCAGGGAAAAAAAAAAAAAAAAAAAAAAAAAAAAAAAAAAAAAAAACCTTCCTCGGTTCCCCTTAAAAAAAAAAAAAAACCCCGGTGCCTAATCTGAGGTAGGGGGGGGGTCACGGTCGCGCGTTTCACCGTCCCCGACGGATCCCAATGGAGGGGGAAAATGCCTCTGTGATTGGCTGCTCTCTCCCCGCTCTCTTTGGGCCGCAGCGGGATGTTGCCGTCTTCTCAATAATCCTTTACTCTCCAACACACGCTGCTTCTTCGGTCGGGGGGGCTCGCTCCCCTTCGCTCTCGTGCTTGTGTATTTGCGGCGCCTCCTCCTGAACATGCTATATACACACACACATGGATGGAAGGCTGTCGTTCTGAGTGGGCCTTTAAGTTATTTACACGGCGTTTCGCTTTCTTTGTGAAACACTGCAGTCGTTTTGAGGAGGGGTGGGACGGGCGAATCCCCCCCCCCCCCATCGAAGTCCTTCTCTGTTGAAGAATGTGTGTGTGTGTGTGTGTGTGTGTGTGTGTGTGTGAGAGAGAGAGAGAGAGAGAGAGAGAGTGAGCGACAACTCTGCTTATGATGTATGTGCGAAGCAGGAAAGGGGCAAAACCAAGCAAACATCAAGACGCACTTGCACTTGCACAACAAACATCTCTCTCTCTCTCTCTCTCTCTGGAAGAGCACTTCTTCGAAACTACTTGCTACCTGCCAAATGACGACCAGACAACTGTCTACACATCACACACAGCGACGACTCAGACAACTGTCAACACATCACACACAGCGACGACTCGGACAACTGTCAACACATCACGCACAGCGACGACTCGGACAACTGTCAACACATCACGCACAGCGACGACTCGGACAACTGTCAACACATCACGCACAGTGACGACTCGGACAACTGTCAACACATCACGCACAGTGACGACTCGGACAACTGTCAACACATCACGCACAGTGACGACTCGGACAACTGTCAACACATCAACCACAGCGACGACTCGGACAACTGTCAACACATCACGCACAGTGACGACTCAGACATCTGTCAACACATCACGCACAGCGACGACTCGCACAACTGTCAACACATCAACCACAGTGACGACTCGCACAACTGTCAACACTTCAACCACAGTGACGACTCGGACAACTGTCAACACATCAACCACAGTGACGACTCGGACAACTGTCAACACATCACGCACAGTGACGACTCGGACAACTGTCACACACATCAACCACAGTGACGACTCGCACAACTGTCAACACTTCAACCACAGTGACGACTCGGACAACTGTCAACACTTCAACCACAGTGACGACTCGGACAACTGTCACACATCACGCACAGTGACGACTCGGACAACTGTCAACACATCACGCACAGTGACGACTCGGACAACTGTCAACACATCACGCACAGTGACGACTCGGACAACTGTCAACACATCACGCACAGCGACGACTCGCACAACTGTCAACACATCAACCACAGTGACGACTCGCACAACTGTCAACACTTCAACCACAGTGACGACTCGCACAACTGTCAACACATCACGCACAGTGACGACTCGGACAACTGTCAACACATCACGCACAGTGACGACTCGGACAACTGTCAACACATCACGCACAGCGACGACTCGGACAACTGTCAACACATCAACCACAGTGACGACTCGGACAACTGTCAACACTTCAACCACAGTGACGACTCGGACAACTGTCAACACATCACGCACAGTGACGACTCGGACAACTGTCAACACATCACGCACAGTGACGACTCGGACAACTGTCAACACATCAACCACAGTGACGACTCGGACAACTGTCAAACACATCAACCACAGCGACGACTCAGAATGAATGCTACAAAAAAATACAGTTCAACCCATGCCGGCCCACACAGACTCTGCCTAAGGGACACCCGACGTCCACTCAGGACACTGCGTTTCATTTTCACCACTACACCTGGTCTCAACATTACACCAAAAGCTGGCATGACATAAATTGTGTGTGTGTGTGTGTGTGTGTGTGTGTGTGTGTGCGTGCGTGAGTGTATAAAAGCGTTTCCAGAACAAAGACAGGAGGACGGTCTGTTAAGGCGGAAAAACAGCTGACGACGGTAAAGACTGACAAAATGCAATGAAAAGCTGAGGCAAAACAGGGGCAGAAGAGAGAAAAACTACTCGTACAAAACTTTAAGCAACCGTGGGGAATGGGATGGAGAGAGAGTTTTGGGGGATGGAGGCAGGGGGTGGAGGGGGAGAAGGGGGGGGGAGAGGGAAGAGGGAAGTTACACTGAAAGAGCCCCCGTGGTATTTCAACGAGGCCTAGTAAGCAATCAAAAGCCACAGACAATATGCGAAAAAAAAAAAAAATGAACTGAATAAAAAGACAGAAGGAAACGCTCATTTTGTGTTCGTCTGAACATGGTACATATAAAAGATATTTTTTAAGAAAAAAAAATCACTGAAATCAGTAGCAACACAATTAATTTGTAATACCTCGAGTGGGTCCCAGATCTCTTGGGACTTCGACAACTTGATTGTGTTTCAAAACAGTTCAATTTTTTGTAAAAGGCTTTGAACACGAGTCATCATGCGGTTATCAACTCTAGAGAGAGAAAAAAAAAATTATTAAAAAAAAAAACGTGTACGTTTCTTTGTTTTTTTTTCAACAGTACAGTCGACGTTTAAAAGACAGAATGAGCGATTTGTGTGTGTGTGTGTGTGTGTGTGTGTGTGTACGCAGGCTGATACCCCTGCGGACACTCTCTGCACAGACAGGGCAAGGATTAATCCCATCCATCCAACAAGGGGGTGGAGTGTCGTGTGAATGACTTGACCGACTCACCTGGCTTAGACAACACCGCCGGCCGACTGACCACGGTCCCTGCCGAAGTGCTGGCGGTGCACCGGTACTCGCCGTCGTTACTATGGGAACTGTCGTCCGAGCCGTGACGGAAATGGCCGAAGTGGAGCTCGTGGCCTCGGGCCTGAAGCCCGGGTGGGAGGGCGGGTCCAGGGGCTCCCCGTTGAAGAGCCAGGCGATGCGGGCGGAAGGGGGGTGGGCCTGGCAGTGGAGGGTGAGGGGAAGGTGGTGGGCGATGATGGCGGACTGGGGGTGTTGTGTGATGATGCGGGGCAGCTCCTCTGAAAACCCACAGAGGTAACATCTCACGTCATTCGTTGAAGTATAAGAACGTGCGCGCATGCACGAGTGCGTGTGTGTGTGTGCGTGCGTGTGTGTGTGTGTGTGTAAAGGGGGGCGAGGGCGGAGGGAGAATGCTCGCGCGCCCGCGCGCGCATGTGTGTGTGTGTGTGTGTGTGTGTGTGTGTGTGTGTGTGTGTGTGTGTGTGTGTGTGCAGGTGGGAAGAGAGATGAGGGATAAAAGGTAAAAATACATAAGGGAGAGAATGGA
>JADBJO010002292.1:162500-170000 GCA_016801955.1 Conus betulinus
GAGCAGTCCGTCATCTGACCAGAAGAGACTGCGATCCTAACGCAAGTCTTCCAGAATCATCGGAAAGACAAGTTTGTCTGATGGGGAAAAAATATATAAACAATTGTGCATCCAGTGTAATTTCTTTTAAGAAATAATAATCACAAAGTGAAAATGCCTGGCGTTGTGTTCGTACATAAACATACTTCGCCGACTTGTCTTGCGAATGAGCACACACGCTCGTCGTTTCGTTTGCAAACTTTTGCTGTGGCCGGTTAGTGTGTGTGTGTGTGTGTGTGTGTGTGTGTGTGTGTGTGTGTGTGTTGGGGGGGGGGGGGGGTATGGTGAAGATCCCCTCTGAAATTAGCTCTTTGTTTACGAACGATTATGTCCACGTAAACAGTAATGTCCAAACTTACCGTTTTCACAGCGCTGAAAACACGTTCTTCACGGACAACAGAACAGATGGCTTCTTGTAGTGTGAAGACTCCACCGACATCCTGTATCGTTTTTTAATCTAAACTGCTTGAAAACACCACGCTTCAAAAAGACGCATCTCCCTCACATCCCTCCTCCTCCTCCTCCACCTGCACCTGATGACGCCCGCCGATGGATTGTTTCATATCGTGTATTGGGCTGCGCACAGCGAACCGTTAACAGATTGATTGTTTCCCATCGTTTTATGGGCTACGCACAGCGAACCGTTAACAGATTGACTGTTTTCCTATCGTGTATGGGCTACGCACAGCGAATCGTTAACAGATCAAGTGAATACGTGTTCTGCTTAAGAGCAGACAGAAAAAAACGTCTCCCTTTTTCTGCTGCGTTCCTGTCCATCTAATTTTGGGCTCTCTCTCTCTCTCTCTTTCCTCCTTATGAACACTGTTCATCGCACACAATAACTACACAATGAAAAGAACATGGTTTCTTTAAACAAGGAGAGCATAGTTAAGGGGTCATACCACAACACGTCGAATCTACCCCCCCCCCCCCCCCCCCCCCCCCCCCCCCCCCCCGTGTACGTCTCACACAACCCTGAAAAAGGCCCCGTCTCGCTGGCTGGTCTGTACCAATAAAAGCCATAAACGGTACGAGCCGAATGATCGACAGTCGGACCATTAAAAGCTGTCCAGAATCATAACCTTTTTTGAATGCAATCTGTTCCAAACAGGCAGGTATTATGATCGCGATCTCTGCAGGTAAGACTGAAGATCATACCGGAAAAAAAAAAAAACCCTCCCTGATCTCATTCCGTCCTGGCAGAAACTGCGTTCAGCATTGAATCGGCGATTCAACCAGATTGTAGTCTATATCGTGCACGTGTGTGTG
Source organism: Conus betulinus (assembly GCA_016801955.1). Lineage (NCBI taxonomy): Eukaryota > Metazoa > Mollusca > Gastropoda > Neogastropoda > Conidae > Conus > Conus betulinus. The sequence goes on from JADBJO010002292.1 coordinate 163,809, forward strand.
TGTGTGTGTGTGTGTGTGTGTGTGTGTGTGTGTGTGTGTGTGTGTGTGTGTTAGTTACACGACGAGAGAGAGAGAGAGAGAGAGAGAGAGAGAGAGAGGGAGAGAGGGGAGACAGACAGACAGAGACTGACGGACGGACAGACGGAGGGACAAACAGCCAGCCAAACAGAGAGTCACTGATAGAGATAACGAGACAGTGAAAGAGAGTCATACACACACTGACAAAGAGTCTAGAGATGGACTGCATCGAATTTTTTTTTTAATATTTCAAGCTGACGAGGGGACCGCTGCTACTGAAATTATGGTGGGGTTCAAAACAAATCTTTATGAAAAAAAAAATACATTACACGTATAAATACCGAGACAAAAAAAAAAAAAAACCCAACTAACATCTTACTGGAATATTAAATCTCCGTAGCAAACGCCACATTTGATTTATTATATGAAAACGGTAAACATGTCGCAAACAAAGTTTATTCCTAATCACAGTCCAGATAATGCAATACCATAATTCGCTGTTTGAAATCTTCGAAGTCGTTGTTATAAACGAATACTGGTCGCAAAGTGTACAGAGAGATTGAGGGAGAGAACAGGGGGGGGGGGGGGGACGAGAGAGAGACCGGGAGGAAGGACACGGAGAGACAGCATTGACAGATGACAGACAGACAGTTTTTTTTTTTTTTGAATACTGAAATAGTTACGGTCGTTTAAGACGAAAACATTACAAGAAAAGCGTTGTCCTTGGTGGGTTCTTCCACTGCTGATTTACTTAGAAGTGGTGTGTGTGTGTGTGTGTGTGTGTGTGTGTGTGTGTGTGTTTTTGATTTTTTTCGTTCTGCTTTTCTTTTTCTTTTGTTTTTCTTTTTTTCTTTTTTGTTACATCCCTCCTTTATATGCTAACTACATATACCTCGCTTCCTGTGATAACCAACCATCGACACCAGGCGACAACAATGGAACAGAAAAGAGGGAGAGGAAGAGAAATAAAAAAAAAAAAGTGGGGGTGGGGGGATGGGGGGAGAGAGGGGGGAGCTGACTCAGAAAGCTGTCTCTCTGTCTGTCTGTCTGTCTGTCTCTGTCTGTCTCTCTCTCTCTCTCTCTCCTCCTCTCTCTCTCTCTCTCTCTCTGTGCCGAAACCCCCGCTTGTCCTTTTCAAACTCCATTCAACAATCCACACCGACAACGCCGACCAACACAAAACAACGCTCCCAGCTCCCTCCCTTCCTTCCTCGACCGACCCCCCCCCCCTCCTTTCCCTCCCTCCCTCTTCAGCTAGTTCCTCTCTCCCCCCCCCCTCTGCCCATCTCCCTCCCCTCCCCCCCTCCCTCCCCCACACCCCTTGCCTTCCTTACCAATCTGTTTCCCAATCCCCTACTAGAGGAAGTCGAGCAGCAGCTGTGAAGAAGCGGCTCAGAACAGTTTGTGGAAGGACGGCAGAGGATGGAGAGGGGGGGGGGGTGGGGGGGGGGGGGGGGGGGGGGGGGAGTGAGTAAGAGAGAGTGAGGGCAGAGAAAGGGGGGGGGGGGGGGGGTAGGAGGGGGGGGGGGGGGGGGGAGGGGGGGGGGAGTAAGAGGGCGAGTGAGAGAGAGACAGAGAGGGAGAGAGAGAGAGAGAGAGGGGGGAGAGAGACGGGGTGCTGTAGGGGAAAGAGGGGGGGGGGGGGGGGGGGGGAGGGGGGGGGAGGAGGGGGGGGAGAGGAAAACGAAGGGAAGGGGGCAGTGAGGGAGGAAAACGTGTGGAGAGGTGAGAGGAGGAAGAGGGCCGGGGTGGGAAGAAGGGGGGTGAAGAGGCCCGGGGGGTGGGGTGGGGGGTGGGGGTGGGGTGGGGGGGGGGGTGGGGGTGGGGGGGGGGGTAGGTTGGGGGGACAAACCCCCACCTAACAACTTTGCCGTGGGGGGGGGGGGGGGGCTCGCCCCGCATGGGTGGCGGCTCGCGAAAACGGCTGGTCAGGGCGGGGCGCTACGAGAATGTACAGTGCGTAAAAAAAAATCTCAGCCGTAATCTTTTAATCTCTTCACACTCTGTGGATCAACCACCTAAAACAGGCGGCTTAAACAGCCACCTAAAAACCCCCCTCCCTTCCTCTCCCTTCCTTCACAACCCCCCCCCCTCCCTGCCCCTTTCTCTCCCCTCCTATATACAAACACTCCACAGTTCAAACGTTCGATTCCCCGATGATGAGGATGGGAGGGAATGTGAGCGATTATAGTGGTGGTGGGTGGTGGGTGGGGGGTGGGGGTGGGGGGTAACGGGGGGTGAAGAGCGGTAGGAGGAAGCACTGCAAGTTTACTTTTCTTTTTTTCTTTTCTTTTCTTTTTTTTTTTTTTTCGTTTTGAGCTTTTTTTTTTTGGGGTGGTGGTGGTGGTGGTGGTGCAATTCTTGGACACTGGTCTCCAATCACCAGGATTCCTGCACGTGCGTGTGCGCGCGCGCGTACACACTATATGCACACACACACTCATACACATTTACATATGCATACACACACATAACACACATAACACACACACACACACACACACACACACACACACACACACACACACACTCACACACACACACGCACACACACACACACACACACACACACACACACACACCACGACGACGACGACGACAAATCAATCAAATTATGTTCGACTGCAGCCGTCCGTCACCCAGTTATTTCTTGATTTTCAACGTTTTCGCTTTCGCCTTCGGCTTGATCTCCGGACACCACACCAGATCATCGCACAAAGCAACAAAGGTTTGGTTGTTAGGACCACCAGTTGTGTGGTGTGAGGTACTGCTCTCCTGCCAGACACTGAACGTTTTGATCAACAACATCAAGCAAAAAGTGAGAAACAATGCTTTCCTCGATACAAAACACACGATGTCAAAAATGGGACCGAAAACAAAAGTGAAGTTGCCATGCGTCCGTGTTATGTTTGACCGTCTTTCACCTTGGTCTCCTCTCTCTCTCTCTCTCTCTCTCTCTCTCTCTCTCTCTCTCTCTCTCTCTCTCTCTCTCTCACACCACAAGATAATTGTACAGTTGTCCGAATCACAAAATAAACACACACACATGCATGTACGTAAGAACATGCGCACGCATGTACACACACACACACACACACACACACACACACACACACACACACACACACACACACACACACGTGCGCGCGCGAACGAAACGAAGCGCGAACGAACGAACGATCGAAAAGGAAAACAAAACATAACAAAGAAGGGAAGGGCTTGAACCATAATAATTGTGTATCGGCAGGCGGACAGAAAACGGGGAACAGAAAGAGAGTCGTGGGGGGGGGGGGGGGGGGGGGGGGGGGGAAGGACAGGGAGGTTAGGGGAAGGAAGGTTTGGAGGATAATATGGGAGGGGGTGGGGGGAGGGGAAAAAGAAAAGGCAAAAAAAAAAGGGCAAAAAAAAAGGAAAAGAGAGAGAGATTGAGGGAGCAGAAGGGCCACAGATGAAATTGTCATTAACATAGCGCGGCACGCCGGGCCACAGAGCCACGACTGCTGACAACCGGCCCACGAGTAAGAGCTGAGTGTGACTGACTGCCTAAGAGAGAGGGGGGGGAGGGGGGAGAGAGAGAGGGAGAGGGAGAGAGAGAGAGAGAGAGAGAGAGAGACAAGAGAGTGAGAGAAAGCAGAGGCAGACAGACGAGTGAGAGAGAGTGAGAGAGAGAGAGAGAGACAAACAGATAGACAGACAGAGAGTGAGACAGGCAGAGAGACAGACAGACAGACAGACAGACAGGCAAGGCAGAAATACAGACAGAGATTCAACGATTACGCACCTGAACGACTGCTTACAACGACACTAATCAAACTTCTGGTTCCCCAAAACGTTATTCTACACAACCGTAAATTAATTAACGCAAAGACTTCGAGCCGTGCGAGTTAAAGTACCCAATTCAAAGATTATTAAAACCCCCCCCCCCATCTCCCCCCCCCCCTCCCCCCCCCCCCCCCCCCCCCCCCCCCCCCCCCCCCCCCCAAATCTCACCGTCAGAACAAAAAAACCTATGTGGGCTCAGCACACGAAACAGTCGTCCCTCAAACCCATGAACCACTGATAATCATAAATCCAACTGCGTGCGTTTGTCTGGCGATCCGTGCGGAGTGGACAGGTTACTTCCCTTGGGCGTTTATATGTAATCGGATACAGAAAATAAAGAAACCGTCTTCATTTATATCACAAGAAACCTTTCACTGTAATTCAATGGAAATATAATCGCTTAATTGCTATTCATCAACTCATATAAAGTAACTTCTCAGTGTTTATGTTCAGTGGTTGAAAAAAAAAAAAAAAAACTGAAATAATCCCGCTAAGCGAATCCCGGATCTGTCTGATCGGATCCGGATCGCCCGGATCAAAACTCACTGAGTAGTCCCCCTTGGGACACATTCCACCTTTCCACAAAGTTTCGTTAAAATCGGTCCGTCAGTTTGTGTGTACTCACGCTGACAGACAGACACACAGACAGACAAACAAACAAGCCAAACCAACCAGTCAATCAACCAACAGATGCTGGTGAAACTCCTCCTCACCTCCTCGGCGGAAGGGGGGTTAAAAGAAAAAAAAAAAAAAAAAAAAAAAGGAAAAATCCCTTTCGTGTGCGACCAAACTTTTCGTCATGTCACATTACCCCCCCCCCCCCACCCCCCACCTCCATCCGCTCCCTCTCTGCACCTGCAAGCATCTCCCTTCCCTTAGCCAAATGCAGGGGATTATTACTACATCGACGATGTGGAGAGAGAGAGAGAGAGAGAGAGAGAGAGAGAGAGAGAGGGAGAGAGAGAGAGAGAGAGAGAGAGAGAGAGAGAGAGGATTGTGGCGCGAGAGAGAAAGAGAGAGGGTCGTGGTAAGAGAGAGAGAGAGAGAGAGAGAGAGAGAGAGAGAGAGAGAGAGAGGAGAGAGAGAGAGAGAGAGAGTAAATGAAAGTCAGCGGTTCTTCCCACAGATCAAGGGGCATCAGTGACTATGTTTATCGCAAGGATTTTGAAACAAATGAAAAAGAAAAAAAAAGAAAAAAATCAGAGGCTGGCCACTGGAAACTTTTTTTTCTCTTTGAGCTCATAGACTAGCCATGACCGAATCATCTGTCTTGTTCGTATCAATATCAAATTTGATTTTAAACGGAAATACGTTGAATTAAAAAAACTAAATGGGTCTTTTTGTTGTTGTCGTTGTTTTTGCTCTATTTCCTCATCTTTGTCCTTTTTTCTCTCTAATTATTCATATTCAAGACTTGCCATTTTTTTCCTTTTCTCTCTCTCTCTCTCTCTCTCTCTCTCTTTAAACCTTCCTTCCGATTAGACACAGAGCTTGAGCCATACACCTGTTAGGATGGGGGAGAGTACAAATTCACTTCTGTGTGCGAGCGGATTTTCGTCATGTCAAACATCATCCCCCCACCCCCACCCCCTCCTCCTCCACCCCAATCGCTAATCCTGTTCTGCACGTGCGAGCATCACCCCCCCCCTCCCCCCCAATCCCTCCCCTTTCCATCCCTGTCAAATCCTGCGAGCTGTCCGCTACCGGTGCACGGTCGTGAAGAGAGAGAGAGAAAAAAACATCCCGACTCTTCCTGTCAATCAGTGGACGTTAATGTTTTTGGTGCATGGGGAGGGGGGGAGGGGGGGGGGGGTGGGGGGGGTAGCGCCTGAATGTTAAGAGACAGAGAGCAGCTAGGTCTTCGGCTTTTCTTTGTCATCTTGTGTCTTCTTTCATCTCAAGTCTCTAATCTTTTTTCTTCGTTTCTCATTTCTGGTCTCTTTTCTTGTTTGTTCATCTTTTGTTTTTTCTTTGCTTTTTCAGCTCTAATTTCCTTTCTTTGCTTCTCATCTCTGTGTCTTTTCTCTGTTTTTCATGTGTGTCTCTTTTCTTTTGTTTTTCATCTGTGAGTTGCTTCTCATCCCTCTTTTCTCTGTTTTTCATGTGTGTTGTTTGACATCTCATCTCTCTCTCTCTCTCTCTCTCTCTCTCTCTCTCTCTCCCTATGTTTTCATCTCCTGTCTCTTTTCTTTATCTTCACCTCGGTCTCCTTTCTTTGGTTTTTTTTTCTTTTATTTGTGTCTCTTACAAACAAAAAAAAAAAAAAAAAAAAAAAAAAAAAAAAAAAAAAACCATTAACGTAGTATATACCGAGCTCTACATGGTCAACTGAATTCTGTCAAATCCTTTCGT
>JADBJO010002292.1:177500-185000 GCA_016801955.1 Conus betulinus
GGGGGGTGGGGGGGTTTCACACTTTTTTTCATGACCTATTTTCATTTTTTTTTTTCAGGAGGTAAATTCCCAATCAGTTTTTAAGAAAAAACAAATCATCGTAGTCACCCAGTCGTATTAGATTTGTATACTCCATGAAAGAACCCGTGATAACGTAACAATGACAGAGACGGTCCATTTTTCCGCATTGCATAAAAAATTATTATAACAAAAAAAATTAAAGGCGGAAAGGCGCTGAACGGAACACAAACACGATGATGATGATGATGATGATGGTGATAATAATAATGATAATAATAATCATAATAATACCGTGGAAAAACAAAATACACAATAAAAAAGACGTTCAAATCATCGGCACGAATCCGGCTGCTTATTTTATTTCACGATTTTACTACTACAATCAGTAAGATTCCGTGCGCAATCACACACACACACACGACACACATACACACAGATAGATAATCAACGATCATGTGAAATAAATGAACAGAGCACATAAAAAACTGTGCCGAAGCGCAACTGGATTTCACGGAAAAAACAAAATGCCAGCAGTCGTGAAGCCGCCGAGCGGGAAGTAGAAGAATGAGTGGAGAGGGTAAGGCAGAGGTGTGGGTGTGGGTGGGGTAAGGAGCAACAAAGATGGGGATGATGCGGAAAAGGTGAGGGGCTGGGGTACGAAGGGGCAGGAGACTGCGAGAGGGGGGGGGGGGGGGGGGGGGACTGGGGATGGGTATGACTGCTGAGGATTTGAGGAACACCTTGAGGTATGGAGGAACACCTTGAGGTACGCCGCATGCAAGAGCAGAATCTGACAGAGTCCTTTCTCTTTCCCCTGCATACCACAGGTACACACTATCCGTTTCATTCTTCCTGTGAAACGGGAATGGTGGAAGGGGGAGGTAAACAGTCGAACGGCTCTGTGTGTGTGTGTGTGTGTGAGGGGGGGGGGGGGGGGGGGGGGAGGGGAGGAAGAGAGAAACAGAGAGAGAGAGACAGACAAGAGACGTTTGGGGGTGTAATATGTTAACGTGTTTTCATTAAAAAGCAACTTTCCCTCTTTCATGGTTTTCAAGCCCCAACTCAAAAATTGTCAGAAAGTGTACTAAAATATATATTCAATAACAGTCAAATTTTTAACAGTCGAAGAATATCCTAGTGTCTGTATTCGTGTTTACATTGTACAGCCGCCATAAGAACTAAATGTGGTGCATTCAAGCAAACGACGCGGTTGTCTTCCCCTAAATAAATATGCATGCATTTCGTTTTTCAATTTATCTTATTACACACTTGCTTACTAGTGGCAATGTTCAAACATTGATGCTTTCTATAATGTTGTAATTATCTGCTATTAAATAGTTAATCATATGATGATGATGATGATGGTGATGATGATGATGATGATGACGATGATGATGATGTTGATGATGATACAAGAAGAAGAAGAAAGAAGAAGAAAAAGAAAAAGATGTCATGATTATGACGGTGGTGGTGGTGGTGGGTGGTGATGATGATGATGATGATGATGATGATGATGATGACAATATGAATCAAAACTGATACGCGTCAGTTTGAGTGAAATAAATTCACTTTCTGATCTACCACGGCCCTCGGGATTGAAGTTCAATGTGGACAGAATGAAAAAAAAAGCAACAACAACAAAAACCAAAACCAAACAAAACAAAAAACAAACAAACCAACCAACCACAAGAAGAAAACACGACCCCGAGAATAAAGCAGTATCGCTTCAAACCAGACCTTGTACTGGACGGTCGAAGTTGCGTTGTGGGTTGTGCGGGACGGGGAAGGAGAGCGGGTACATGAGGAAGGGGGGAGAGTGGGGAGGGAAGGAAGGGGACTGATGGGACGAGGGGAGGGGGGAGGAGAGGGGAGCAGGGGCGTCGCAAAAGGAGAGTGTGGGGGGGGGCGGGGGGACAGCGCGAGAGATCCGATTACGCTGCGTTACAGCGAAGTGCCTGCAGCAAGTGGTGGTGGTGGTGGTGGGGGGGGGGGGGGGGGGGGGGGGGGGGGGGGGGGGGAATGTTTCGCGCCGTAACACCGGCCTTGCCTCCGACAATGCCCTTTGCTTTTCTACTTCGTTGACCCGGTAGTTGATTAGCGTGACCCCGAGAGGGACGGTGCAGACCCATCATCTGATGCCCTCCCTTCGCAGTCAGCGTAATTGCACTGGCTTTTTTTTTTTTTTTTTTCCCTTTTTTTTTTCTGGTGGTTACTGGTGGTGTGGGCTGTTGTCCGAACAAAATTCTGTTCAGAAGTTTGAAGATAACAATTCTTAATTATACTGGTAAATCATACTGATCAAGTCCTTCGAACGAGACTGTAAACCGAGGTTCCGTGTGTGAACGCAGGCATAACATCTTGCACTCACGTAAAATCCCGTCACCACCTTACGGAAGAGAAGGCCAATTTGGCCGTTGGTATGAATGACACGTTACACATAGCATGCACCCTGCGTAAAAAAAATGGAAAGAATGAAGGAAGTAAAGAAAATGAGTGAACGATCCCGAATGATACTGACTGGATGACACGGGAAACGACTGAATGAAGCGCCAACTGGCAGCTCTTCGGTCGGCACTACCCTGGTAGGCAGCCCGTTGTGTAAGCGAGTGTGGTTCGTAAAGCGCTTCGAGCTTGGTCTCTGGCCAAGAACAGGCGCTATATAAATATTCATTATAGTAATCAATATCCTGCGTGAACCTCCTAAGAGGCATATTAGGTATTCTTCACCGAGAGGAAAAAATCGGTGCAATCATTCCATTACTGTTTCTGTTGCTGTTCTTATCACTGGAGGTGAATTGTGAAGATATTATTGCATTTTCTCTGATGCGATCAAAACAGATCCAGAATAGATGCTTTTATTTGTTTGTTCCCCCCCCCCCCCCCCCCCCCCCCCCCCCCCCCACCTTTTCCTTCCTTTTTTTTTTTCAAATCATGTTCTGTTTTTAACCGACAGATGAACATGATTTCGTCTTTAACCTTGTCACTTGTATATGCTGGTTTCTTTTTGTTGATGTTTGCCTTTCTAACCAAAATTACAACCCTAGCGGGGCCTTCGTTATCAACTGAGCTGCATACTTCATAACATCATCAGTTTATCACTAATAAATGTTGTTATAACTACCGTCACATTATCATTATTATTATTATCATCATCATTATTATTACTGATGCTTTTTTGTGTTCCTTAGTTGTTCCATCAATATTATCATCATTATCACTCGTCATTTTTTTTTTTTAAAAACATCTCCTACATGAACCCTGTCTGACATGCTTCCCAAGGCAACTTAGTTAAATGAGCATTTTGACACACACCCCCCCCCCCCCCCCCCCCCCCCCCCCTTTCTTTTTTTTTACAGTCTGGTGGCTTGCCAGACGACAGAGAGCGGATGGAGGGTGATGGTGGTGATGGTGGTGGTGGTGTCTGCTTTACTACTAATCACTGACAAATCAGAAAACAGAAAACTGTAGGGGTGTGGTTACTGATGAAGTGAAGAAAAACAAAATTAATGGTCAGCAAGATGTGGGGGACAACCTAACAGCAGAACACAACTGGTACCACACCGGTGTCGCCAGCCAGTATCTCTCTCTCTCTCTCTCTCTCTCTCTCTCCCTCTCTCTCTCTCTCTCTCTCATCCTCTCTCTCTCTCTCACCCTCTCTCACCCTCTTTGACCAATCACCAGGCGAGCGGTGTCACCCCCTCACAGGGCGTCGTTCCGCCTGGCTGCCCTTAATGACCCGGTTAGTCACGCCTGGCCGGCCGCCTTGTCTCTCCGAGTCGGCGGGTGCAGCCAAGCGGACCTCTACTCACACCTGCCCCACGGCGCCCCCATCCATCCAGCCTCCTCCACGTTCTCCACTCTGGGTGTGGGTAGGGGGGGTAGAGGGAGAGAGAGAGAGAGAGAGAGAGAGAGAGAGTTCTACAGAAACATTACCAATATTTTCATAAAGGGGCACGGTGTTTAAAAAAAAAAAAAAAGGGGGGGGGGGGGGAGGGGGGGTCCTTTCATACATACGATGTTATTGCCCATCATTCCGTTCCCCCCCCCCCCCCCCCATCTCTCTCTCTCTTCCCAGGAGTCCACCCGTTCACACACCATACACCCCACACGTACTAAATGTTCTACGGGTACATGACATTTCAACCCAGGATTTCTCCGTCTCCTCCTCGTTCGGTTCGTATCAGGTGGAAACAGTCCAGATTCTTAATTCTTTTTTTTTTTTTTCTGTTCTCCTCCCCCCCCCCCCCCCCCCTTTTTTTTTTTTTCTTCTTTTCCTTTTTTTCTCCATTTTTTTTTTTTCTCTCTTTCTTTTTCCTTCTGTTCTTCCTTTTTTTCTCTCCTTTTTTTTCTTTCTTCTTCCTTTCAAATGAAAAAGTTTGTTTGTTTGTTTTTTTTAACAACCTCAAAAGTCTTAACTATTTTCGGGATGAAAACGCGGTAATGGGGCGTATCCCCCTGGTAACCGCCACCACTACGGCTTCCACTGTAAAGCAGTACTTGGCCGAGGTAAGACCAGGGGTAAATGGGACGTGAAAACCCGCATGCTGTTCACCGCCAAAACCATTTGGTTTGGCCGGTTATGACGCCGCTCAAACATCACACCAGCAGTCAAAACAAGGGAAAACAACCCTTTAGGACCCGCCGAGCGCGAGTTAACCCCACGCTCTCGCTCTCTCTCTCTCTCTCTCTCTCTCTCTCTATTATATCCGGACAAACGCGTTGTAAAAGTTTTCAATTTGAAAGTATTGACAAAACATGCACGCGCCCGTATTAATAACACACAGGCGCGTTGAAAGAAGAGCGCGCTTGCGCGCGCTCGTACGTCACTTGTTATATACATCATACAAAACATGAACCTATACTGTATTGTACGCATAAACGCACAGGTATGTCTATGTGAAAAACCAGCACCGAGTAAGCTACACACACACACACACACACACACACGCACACGCACGCACGCACGCACGCACACACACACACACACACACACACACACATATATGCTCGTTACAGTACTGAAGTTCTTTTCACACACACACACACACACACACACACACACACACACAGGGGGGGAGGAGGGAGAGACAGACAGAGACAGACGGACTGAGACAGAGACAGACAGACCGAGAGAGAGGGGGCAAGCCAATTCATAGTGTTTATAGCCCAGCCGACGACGGGCGCCACATCACGGCTGCAAGACAGTTTTTTTAAAACCCAATGACAAAGGGTGCACATCAAAACCCAGCGCTGTAAAAGACCGTCTTAAAACTCGGTACATCCCCAACCGCCAGACACAAGAGCACGGGGGGAGAGAGAGAGAGAGAGAGAGAGAGAGAGAGAGAGAGAGAGAGAGAGAGAGAGAGAGAGACAGAAGAGAGAGAGAGAGAGAGAGACAGACAGACAGACAGACGGGCATGACCCCAAAAGGTAAGCAAGCACTAGACAGGGTGAAGACGAACAAAACACAACACAACAACAACAACAAAAACTGCACACAGTGAACACGACACTATTCTGTGCGACAGTAAATCTGTCACACACACACACACACACACACACACACACACACACACACACCACCCACAGACAAAGGTACATGTTTAATATACAAGCAGACTGAAAAAAAAAAAATTCTTAAGAAAAAAAAATTCTTACTCTCCCCCCCCCCCCCCCACTCCCCCCTTCATCCCCACTCTTTCTTTTCAATCACCCCCATACACCCCCCTCCCCGTCAAGCCGACGTTTTGTTTTCTTTCCAAATGCTTCCCAGGGGGAGATGACGCCGTTGTCCCTGGCGACGGGGCATCGAGGGTGACTTCCCTTTGTTTGGGGGGGGGGGGGGGGGGGGGGGGGGGGGGGGGGGGGGGGGGGGGGGAGACTCCCTTTTTACAGCCTGGGTCACGAACGAGAGAGAGAGCGAGAGAGAGAGAGAGAGAGAGAGAGAGAGAGAGAGAGAGAGAGAGGAGAGTGAGAGAGAGAGGAGAGAGACTTTAAGCCAGGCAGGGGAGGTGAGGGAGAGAGAGGGGGGGAGACAGAGTAGGAGAGAAGAGAGAGAGAGAGAGAGAGAGAGAGAGAGATGGGAGGGTGGTGGGTGGGTTGGGGAAATGAAGGTATGCACGGAACAGTACTTGGAGAGGTTGCAACGGGTTGTGCTTGGTGGTTGGTGTGTGGGGGATGGGAAACAGAGAGGGGAGGGGGTGGGTGAAGGGAGGCAGGACGAGGGGTCGGTGTTGGAGGTCGCGCGCGACTCCTATTTGTTTGAGGAGAGGCGATAATTAACACTATCGTGCCCCGTTCACCTCCCTCCCACCTTCCCACACTCCGTGAACCCTCCATAACAATCTAACAGCACGAAGCGCGCGCGAATGTTCGTGTGTGTGTGTGTGTGTGTGTGTGTGTGTGTGTGTGTGTGTGTGTGTGTGTGTGTGCACGTAAGCGTGCGTGCATCCGATCACAGAGGACATCATTTTCATGATTGAAAGTCAGTGAACGTTAGAGTCCTAGAGTCAGGAATATATACCGAACACTCACGTCAAAACCCCAAACAGTCGTCGATTGCATACAGACCAAGACCCACCGAAAGTAGTATTACCTTCATTTTCAATGTTTGCAGGTCCTCGGATCAAATAAGAAAGAAACAAACAAAGAAAACAAACAAACAAATTAAAAAAAAAAAAAAGAAAAAGGATGATGTCCGTCAGAATGTCCAGAATTACAGAAAAAGCTTTCGTAAACAGACGGTTTGGGGCGCGTGGGGGGCGGGAGGGTGGAGAGAGAGAGAGAGGGGAGAGGAGAGAGAGAGAGAGAGAGAGAGAGAGAGAGAGGAGGGAGGGAGAGAGAGAGAGAGAGAGAGAGAGAGAGAGAGAGAGAGAGAGAGAGAGAGAGAGAGAGAGATAGACAGGCAGGCAGACAGACAAACAGAGACGGAGGGACAGACAGACAGACACGGACACAGAGAGGGATCGAGCTATGATGTTGTTGTAAAGCACTCATGCCATTTACGTCGTTACGGGCAGACAGTACAATCCACACGATGAGTCGTCCTCCTACTCACTGTTTTGTTTCAGGTTTCCTGCCAGCGGCATGAAATCAGGGGGGATTATCCCATGGGGCGTTATATATACTTTCCAACGTTTTTGACCCCCCAAAAAATCAATTAAAGAAAACGGGGCATGGACGGATGGATTTATTATTATTTTTTTTACATCGTACCAATGTGGAATTCTCTGCAGACACAGTTCCATTTTGTCACCACTGTATTCAGATTCAGATTCAGAAAACTTTATTATCTCTCGTTACAAGAGAAATTACATTTGTGACCGCTGCCCTAAAAGTTAAGACATACATATTTATAGTTACAAACGTGACACTGGAAATTAAAATTACTTTCAAACATGCGTGTAACACCAAAATGGGAATTTCAATCTTTCTCCTTTTTGGTAGTGCAAATAAAGTACACACTCAGCCACTCTTGGT
>JADBJO010002292.1:195000-200000 GCA_016801955.1 Conus betulinus
ATATATGATCACACTCTCTCTCCTCTCTCTCTCTCTCTCTCTCTCTCAAGCAGACTGTACAGGGTGTAAATATATGATCACAATCTCTCTTCAAGCCCTCTCTCTCTCTCTCTCTCTCTCTCCAGACTGTACCGGGTGTAAATTTGCCCAATCTCTCTCCTCCTCTCTCCTACTCAAGCCCTCTCTCCCTCTCTCTCTGTACTCCAATCCCCCTTCTCTCTTTCTCCTTCTCTCCTCTCCCTTTTCTCCCTCTCTCTCTCTCCCTCTCTCTCTCTCTCCCTCTCTCTCTCCTCTCTCTCTCTCCTCTCTCTCTCTCTCGCTCGCTCTGTTTCTCTGAGGCAAGTTCGTGGTTAACACACAAACTACATGGAACTTGACAACCGGCACGACATGGATGGGGGGAAGGAGAAGACGTAGGAGAAGGATGATGATGAGTGAGGGCAAGGGGGGGGGGGGGGAGGGGGGGAGGAGTGGTGGGGGAGGGACGGGAGAGAGATGGGGGCAGAGAAGAAAGGCCGCAACGATTGTGATCGCTCTAAAAAAAAAAAAAATCAGGTTAGGAAGGGTGTCGGAGTGGGGGGGGGAGTGAGGAGGGGGGTGGGGACGGTGGGGCGGGGAGGGGGGGGTGGAGGGCTGATCTTCTCTCTCTCTCTCTCTCTCTCTAGCTGGCTGTCTCCCTCTGTGTCTCTGTCTCCCTCTCTCTCTCCCCCCCCCCCCCCCCCCCCCCCCACCCCCACACACACACCTCCCAGCTGTAGATCACAGTCCTGACTATCCCCGCCACCAAACAGCCCGCCCCTGTCTGCTAACACGCTTCGCTGATAACACCGTCCTGCTGCCTTGTCTGTACCCTGAGAGTCATATAATACAATATACTGTTACTTCAGTCTCCCCCCCCCCCCCCCCCCCCCCCCCCCATCCTCATCCTTCCTTCACCCACCCCCCCTCTCTCACCTCCATCCCCACCACCCCTCTTTCCTTCACCTGCCGTTCGTTCCCCCCCTCCCCTCTCTCTGTACTATGGTGGTAGGTGGAGTCGAGACAATGTGTTTTTTTTTTTTTTTTTTTGTTTTTTTTTTTTTTAGAATTAAGAGAAAAAAAGTTCTTCTTTTTTCATTTCTTTATTGAACAGATGTGTACATAAAATACATTGTTGAACTGAAGCAACAACAAGCAAATGCTTACGATGTGCTCAGTGACGGAAAATTTTGCAACTAATAAACACATAGGAGGATTTGCATAATCAACATCGATACGAAAGAGAGAAAGAAAAATGCTGAATATGATATGTGGGAAAACGTGTAGTAGAAAATCTTAATTTAAATTAAAGACAGGAAAGAAGATGGAACAGATCAGAAGAATCTGGTCTAACAGCGATGCAACTAGGCAATCTTTATAACAATATCACGATTCCCCATGCACCGAACATACACAAAAAAAGAAGGTTCACACCGCTTTGCTTTTGTTTCCCCCCCCCCCCCCCCCCCCCCCCCCCCTCTCCTTTCTGTTTTTTTCTTCTTTTTCTTTGGTTTTTGTTTTCCTTTCATTCTTTCTTTTCTTTTTTTTCTTTTCAAATTTTTCTTTCATTTCATTCTGATGCCACAGAATATGTGGTGTGGTGTGTGTGCAAGCATGCGCGCGCGCGCGGCGCGCGCGCGTGTGTGTGTGTGTGTGTGTGTGTGTGTGTGTGTGTGTGTGTGTGTGAGTGACAGAGAGAGAGAGAGAGAGAGAGAGAGAGAGAGAGAGAGAGAGAGAGAGAGCATTGTGTCCACACTACTTACTGCCCAGAGGAACCCGAGTGCAATTCTTTCGCTAAACCAAGGTCCCCCCCCCCACCCCCCCCACTCATCCCCCGCCCTGGGCGGCATGCACATCGTCTGCGTACGCTGAAGACTCTATGGCAAATAAGCGATTGATTTCACAGCGATTTCTCTAACAGCCTCTGAACGAGTTACGTTGGGCAAACCCACTTCTGACATGGAAACAAAACCACATTCACATAAGACAATACTGTAATTACTGTTTTTAAATAAAACACTGTATGAGCTTTTACGAATGCTTTTTTTTTTTTTTTTTTTAAAGATTTTTTCCTCTTAACAAAACACCCTTTCCTCCTCCCCTTAAGTGTTCTAGAGATCTGCGAATATGTAAAGAGCGTGAGCACAGTAACACCCCCCCCCCCCCCCCCATCCCCCAATTCAACATGCACATTTCACACAACAATTAATCATGCAGGCACTGGTAAACTCACGCTTCAAGGACCAGTCTTTCGCCCTTCGGGTAGATTCACTCACGGATGAGCAGGCAAGCATGTAAACCAGTCCTCTTCCCGCTAATGGACCTCCACCCCCACACTCCCTAGCCCCCCCCCCCCCCCCCCCCCCACACACACACACACACACACACACACACACACACACAAACACACCACTCTCAAAGAACCTCATTCCTTCCCAGAATACCCCCAATCCATTTTGCCCAAACCACCCCAACACACACACACACACACACACACACACACACACACCACTGCCTCGAAGAGCCCTATCAATCCCAACACCACACACACACACACACACACACCACACACACACACACACACACACACACACGTTCGCACGCACACACACACACACCACTGCCTCAAAGAGCCCTATCCATCCCAACACACACCCCACACACTTCTCAAACCCTAACCCCCCCCCCCCCCCCCCCCCCAACCTCCTCTCGACAGCTTCCCCCGCCCCACCCTCACCTTCCACAGACCTGACAACCCTGACCACCCTGGGACCCCCCCCCCCCCCCCCCACCCCCCCCCCCCCCTACCCTCTTCACCATATTCTGGCTGGCCCCTCCACACCACAAACATCCGGATTAAAAGATCGAGGAGGGAGGGAGCCGCCGATCAAGTGAAGACGATAGTCAGCCTCGGCCTTCAACCGTCCGCCGTTCGATCTCTCCCGAGTAGAGGGGGGGGGGGACCCCCCCAAGTACCACTTCACCACGGCTCTGGGGGTGAAGAGCTCGCCCCCCCCCCCCCCCCCCCCCCCCCCTCTCCCTCCTCCTCCTCTTCTCCAGTTTCGTTCCACTCGATGGCGTCGTCACTGGGGCCAGAGGTTGATCGGGGTTTCGAGGACTCTGCAGTGGTCGTTGTTCAAACAGTTTGTCCTGCGGCTTGTCCGACGGTGGGCCGTCGTCGTCATCTTGGCCCGTCCGTCTGCTTGTTGGAACATCCAAGCCCAGTGTGTACCAAAAAAAAAAAAAAATAAATAAAAAAAAATTAAAAAGCGATTATTTGTCCTAAATAGCTTACCGGCTGGATCAACGTAAGGGAAGATGATGTCACCGGCTTCGGCAGAGAAGAAAGAAAGCCCGCAGCCTGCGAGCGGCCGACAGACTTCTCATGGGTAGCTAGCAGCATCCAGGAATGAAGACACCCAAGGTGTGTCTGACAGAACTGTCATCGGAAACAATCCAGCACTTGAAGGCATCAGTCAAAGAGCTGGCGGAACTGCCAGGGGGCACTGGTCAACAACGCTGCAAGACACCAACCACCGGCTTCAGAACGACACGCGCACTGTCCAAAGGTGACGGCATCAACGAGTCTCCGCTGTCCAACACTGAAGATCTGTCAACAAACTACCCACGGCACTGTCGCGGGCACTGTCCAAACACTGAAAACATCCTGCAGGTGTTTTTGTTGTTGTTGTTGTTGTTGTTTTGTTTTTTAAAAAGCATTTCTTTATTGAACAGATGTGTACATAAACAACTTATTGAACTGAAGCAACAACAAGCAAATGATTATGATGTGCTCAGTGACGGAAAATTTGACAACAATTAACACAGGTGTTCGCAGAAGTATTACGCGAACTGTCCAAACAGTGAGGAGATCGACAGATGTGCTCCACAGAACTGTATGCACTGTCCCAACCTGAACTACACAAGATATTAACCAATGTCCCGCACAGCTGTCCTGTTCCCAACCCTGAACTACACAAATATTAACCAATGTCCCGCAACTGTCCTGTCCCAACCCTGAACTACATAAGATATTAACCAATGTCCCGCACAGCTGTCCTGTCCCAACCCTGAACTACACAAGATATTAACCAATGTCCCGCACAGCTGTCCTGTCCCAACCCTGAACTACACAAGATATTAACCAATGTCCCGCACACCTGTCCTGGGCACTGTCCACCGCGGAAAACATCGACCACTGTCCACACAACGTCAAGGGAGGGGGGTGGGGGGGGGGGGGGGGGAGCGTTGTTCTCTTACTCACGAGCGCTGTCCAAGCCTGACGACGTCAAATATCGCCCGAAGGGACCGTCATGGATACTGTCCCAACACCTTCAAGCAGGTAACAGACTCTCCGGACATCAGGACTATCCGACAATCGATCCGGACAGGAACCGTGAAGGACTTCCAAGTGTGCATGGTCGGGCGAAGAAGAAGGGGGGGGGGGGGGGGGGGGGGGGGACGGGGCGGGGAGGTAGGATTTACTCTCTCCCAGGTAAAGCGACGCAGGTGGATGAAGGGGGTGGGGTGGGCGTCAGAGATTCCTCCCCCTCCGCATCCGTAACTTCAAAATCCCTCTCGTTAACTACTTCCCTCCCCCCCCCCCCCCCCCCCCCCCCCCAAACCCCCTAATCTCCCTTTACTACCTCCACCCATACCAAGTCAATCAAATGCGTAGGCGAGCGAGTCTGCCCGTCTGTCCTCTTGAAGGAGTGGGGGGGTGGGGGTGTCCAGCAGGTAGTAAGTTCACTCCGACCACCCTCCCCCCACCCCACCACTACCACTACCACCTCCCACCCCTCTCCTCCTCCTCTTACGTCTGAACCCTCGAGCCCGAGCCAGCTTTGCAAGGACGAAGAGAGCAGAGGTTGGGGGGGGGGGGGGGGGGGGGGAGGAGGGTAGTCGGCAGCCCCTTCTATCCCCCGCCCCCACCCCTCCTGGACGAGCACTTGTGAGTGAAGAAGGAAGAGTGGTGGAGAGGA
>JADBJO010002292.1:210000-215000 GCA_016801955.1 Conus betulinus
GGCCACGGCTTGCAGAGCCTTTCCGTTTTTTTCTGTTGCTGCAGCTGTTTGTTTAAATTTTGTTTCATATGCAGTCATATGCTTCTACAGTGAAATAGAGAGAGGAAAGAACAAGCGAACAATGATATATGTCCTGACTTCCAAGTTTATTTCCTACCGATTTCAAATCGATCTTATTCTGATTCCATGGCTCATCTTATCCTGCACACTTGTCCATTTCTTCATCATCATATCTTGACAGCACGTTTCTCTGATCCTGGCTTTATCCTGACAGCACGTTTCTCTGATCTGGCTTTATCCTCGTAGCACGTTTCTCTAATCCTGGCTTTATATCCTGACAGCACGTTTCTCTAATCCTGGCTTTATCCTGGTAGCACATTTCTCTAATCCTGCCTTTATCCTGACAGCACGTTCCTCTAATCCTGGCTTTAATCCTGGTAGCACGTTTCTCTAATCCTGGTAGCACGTTTCTCTAATCCTGCCTTTATCCTGACAGCACATTTCTCTAATCCTGGCCTTTATCCTGACAGCACGTTCCTCTAATCCTGGCTTTATCCTGGTAGCACGTTTCTCTAATCCTGGTAGCACGTTCCTCTAATCCTGCCTTTATCCTGACAGCACATTTCTCTAATCCTGGCTTTATCCTGACAGCACGTTCCTCTAATCCTGGCTTTATCCTGACAGCACGTTCCTCTAATCCTGGCTTTATCCTGACAGCACGTTCCTCTAATCCTGGCTTTATCCTGGTAGCACGTTTCTCTAATCCTGGTAGCACGTTCCTCGTTCCTCTAATCCTGGCTTTATCCTGACACAGCACATTTCTCTAATCCTGGCTTTATCCTGACAGCACATTTCTCTAATCCTGGCTTTATCCTGACAGCACGTTCCTCTAATCCTGGCTTTTATCCTGACAGCACATTTCTCTAATCCTGGCTTTATCCTGACAGCACGTTCCTCTAATCCTGGCGTCCATGTCCATCTCATCGTGATGTGTGTCCTCTCTTTTACCTGCTCTTGTCCTGACCTGACAACGAGCTTGTCCCGACTTTGAGGCGTGTCTGACTATAATTATGCTCGTCTCCAACCCCCCCCCCCCCCCCCCCACCTCCCCCCGCCTTCTACTTCCGTGTTTATTTCACACACTGATTTTAATCTTATCCCGAGTTAATTAATGCATTACGTTTCCTCGATTTCATGTCTGTCCGATCTTGACGGTCTTAACGGTTTTTTTTTTTTTCCCATTCAGTCTTAATCGTGTACAAAGTAAACTCCGAGCTTAAAACAGAAAACAAGAGTTTGGCCTAGCACTAAACTCTACAACAACAACAACAAAAAATGTTGAAAAAAAATCAATCAACAATAAAAGTACCAAACAAATGTCCGTCAAATCTTCTCTCTCTCTCTCTCTCTCTCTCTCTCTCTCTCTCTCTCTCTCTCACACACACACACACACACACACACACACACACACACACACACACACACATGATGATAATACAAAAAGTCTTTAAAAAAAAAAAAAAAAAAAAAAAAAAAAAAAACACGAGAAATAATCACATCAGGGGTAACAAATCGGATGGAAACTACAGAACACAATATTTGTGCCCGACTAGCACATTGCACAAAATTCTCCAAGGAATGTTTGTGCAGCTACACGAAGACAAGTACCGTGAATTCATCTGGACATCAAATCGATCACAGACAAAGAGAAAGTAACGTTGCCAGTACAGTTTGGGTTGCATATTACGCAATATGCGCTTCTCTGCGAACACCCCCGGTTGAGCTCTCTCTCTCTCTCTCTCTCCTCTCTCTCTCTCTCTCTCTCTGTGTGTGTGTGTGTGTGTGTGTGTGTGTTTATTTCTTGCATCCTTCGCCATCTCTACTCATCTTCACAGAGAATGGCTGAAAAAAAAAAATCACATGGCACGCATCATCGAGTTTCCCGACTGTTTAAACGGTACGACAATTGTCCCTGGGGGGCAGTCCAGTTAAGCCGATCAAGGACTACAGCTCGACCACTCTTCATGAGCGAGCAAACGTGTGTAACAATATTCGCACCAAGCGTCAAGGATCACCCCCCCCCCCCCCCCCCCCCCCCGCCCCCCCCCTTCCTTTTTTTTTTTTTTTT
Source organism: Conus betulinus (assembly GCA_016801955.1). NCBI lineage: Eukaryota > Metazoa > Mollusca > Gastropoda > Neogastropoda > Conidae > Conus > Conus betulinus. The sequence continues at coordinate 212,129 of JADBJO010002292.1, forward strand.
TTTTTTAACTTACTCATGCGAAGCCGTCAGGCTCTTGACCACCTGTCGGCTCGATATGATTCGATGATCCTATCAGCAGAGATCACAGACAAGGGCACAAAGAAAATAATAAAATGAAAGTAAAAAAAGAAAAAAAGTACAAATTAAAAAAAAAAAAAAAACAGAAAAAACATGGAAAGTGATGTAAAATGCTGACTATGACGTATTTATCTCAATTTCATCTCGTCCGTCATTGCGACGAAAGCAGTCCAAGAACCTCGCCTGAGTTGAGGAAAGGAAAAAAATTCCATTGCTTTAAACATACGGTGATGCGTTCTTTCTTTCTATTGAGAGAGAGAGAGAGAGAGAGAGAGAGAGAGAGAGAGAGAGAGGAGTAGGTGTTTACATATATACATATATTAGGTGTTTGTATATATATATATAATGTATTCCCTACACTTTGGACAAGTTCGTTTATACACTTAAGCACTTACACACACACACACACACACACACACCCCCTATCGTACCTGGTCAGCCCAGACTATGGCTCGGAGGTTTCGTCAGGATTCTATTCCAATCCCTTCCCTGGCCCCAACTGCCAAGTCAAAGTCTGTCACAGTCACTGTCAGTTGTCAGTCTCCGGGCCTAGCAGTGGTACTGTCAGAAACCCGTCAAAGCCGTTGTAACCGTCTAGGGCTGTTCTGTCGCAGTGCTAGGGCAGAACTGTCTCCTAACAACTGGTGGCCCTAGCACTGGTCTGTCACTAGTGTCACTGTCGGCACGACGAAGCTCCTTCAACTATCAGCTAGCCGGTCCGCTTTCGTCAAGCCCAAGTGTCGAACTCCCGTAGTTCGTCTGCTTGTTTACTTGACCGTCAGTGAACACTTCTCATGCGTGCTCGTCTATGTGCGCAGAAACCGTGCGTCACTACATATAGATGGACGGTACATAGGTATCTCACCGGACCATTGAAAGTCTTGTATAACCTCAGATTATCTGGTTCGAGTATCTTTGACAAAACAGCTGTACGAACAAACTCGTCCACATTTCGGTTTTTTAGAGAACAGATGTGAACATGCCTTTTCCGATATAATACGTCTCACAACCGACAAAATTTTTACTTTATATGATGATATATGGCACACATAACGATGATGCATACCCTTATTAGCCCTAGCCCCAAATCACCACTGTCCGTTTTACCATCCGTAAGGGTAACATCGAGGTCCCCATGTTATGTACCTTTCCACCCTGCATATCACCAGCACGTGCATTCTCAGAAACCAAGGAATTACATCCTTGTATCTAAGCTGATATTACTTACATATATCACAAAACAGCAACAACAATTAGGGCTTTCAAAAACAAAACAAAAAAATCATGCACCGTTCTCTCTGCTGTTGTGCTGAGCGACGAAATGTTAGAAAACAAGGCGTTTGGGGCACAGGTTTTGTATTTAACTGATGCTCACAACATGAAAACGAACGTGCATGAAATGTTGCGCACAGTGTGTTTGTACGTCAAGGAAACGACGAACTTCCAGGTGTTGGCAGCCACTGCTTCCAAAGCCGAACTGTGTGGCCCGACACAGGAGCGGCAACATGCCGAACCTTTTTGCTTTTATGTAATAACCATGACGACGATGATGGTTGTGGTTGTAGTAGTAGTAGTAGAAGTAGTAGTAGTTGTAGTAGTGGTGGTGGTAGTTGTAGTTGTAGTAGTAGTAGTAGGAATCGTTGTAGAAAAGTAGATAGTTGCAGTACCACTACTACTACTACTATTACTATTTTTATTATCATTTCTTATGATCATTATTCTTGTTATTCTGCTAATAAAATCGATTACAATATTCAACAGTAGTGATCGCCCACACATTTTCACTTATGTATGGACTGCTTCATCAAAAAAAAAAAACAAAACACACAAACAAAAAAAACTAAAGACGTTTCAGATATAATAAAGGTTAGTACTACATACAGGAGGAAAAAAAAGTCAGCTCCAAATGAAAGAAAGGAAAGAAAGGAATTGAAATAATATAAATAAAAGAGCAGAAGGAAAGGAACTAAACAGAAGGAAATGTAGTACAAAACAACAAAAAAAAAAAAAAAAAAAAAAAAAAACCTCAAAAGGAAAGAAAGAAGCAAACAACAAACGCGTGAAGGAAGGAAGGAAGGAGGGGAAAAAAAAAGACAAAAAGGGAAGAAAGTCAAAGAAGGAAAGAGAAAAGGAAGTCAAATAACCATTAAAAAAAAAAATGGACATAATACCCGCTTCAAGAATCTACCCAGTTTACAACCGTGAAAAGAAAAAAGATCCATGCAAAAGACATCACACACACACACACACACACACACACACACACACACATAATAAAAAAGGAAAAAAAAAAAAAAAAAAGGTAAAAGACAGAAGAAAAAAGTGGACAGGACTGAACAATCGGATCAGCTGATCAAAGCTATAGTTGGAGACCCAGCCGCCGGGGAGGAGGGGGGGGGGGGGTTTAAAATGGAAGGGGACCTTACTTGATCCCAGCACGTGCACACCCACCACCCGCTGCTTCCAAACACAGGCGTCAAAGAGGTGACAAGGGGGACTGTGAAGGGTGCGGTGGTGCGGTGCGGTGACTGACTGCCTCCCCCCCCCCCCCCCCCCCCCCCCCTGTTTTCAACTGCTTCGCTCAGCAGTCGCACTGTAGGTCCCATTCCCCACCCCCCACCCCCCCCCCTCACGCCCCAAATCCCATCCCCCTCCCTTCCCTCCCCCGGTCCGCTTTCCCATCCCGACCACGGGGCTCCTTCTTGCACGTGGTCAGTGTGTTGGGAAGGGTGGTGGTGATGGCGGTGGTTGGCGTGGGGTGGGGGTGGGGGTGGGGGTAGGAGGGCATGAAAGT
>JADBJO010002292.1:220000-237500 GCA_016801955.1 Conus betulinus
CCCCCACTTTCCCTCTTCCTTCATTTTTGACCTCTCACTTCTCCATCAAACCACTGACGCCATACCTCCCTCTTCCTCCCTCCCCCCACCACCACCACCACCACCACCACCCCCCCACACACACACACTTGTGATCCCCCTTGTCAACTCTTCATGAACAAACAACACTCATACAGACGCCAAAATACTTGCATAAAACCACGCGTTCACAAAACCGCACACACATGTTCACCAAGCACACTCTCATATACCGTATACGCACATGCAATTACACACATAGCACTATTCAATGCACACGAACGCTTACACACATACATTCAAACATGTACTCTCTCTCTCCCTGTTTCACACAGGTACGCGCGTACCCGTAAATGGCTATCACACACATACCCACACACAACACACCACAGGGTCTCTCTTTGACACACACACACACACACACACACACACACACAGAGGGTCTTTCTTTTTTCACATACACACACGTATACCGCACATGCAAGTACATATTATGTACTACTATTCATGCTCACGCAGGCACACACATATTTATTCGAACAAGTACTCCCTATCACTACGCGCGCGTGCGCGTACAGAGTTTTCACACACATACCTACACACAACACACACAGGGTCTCTCTTTCAGACACACACTTACACCCAGGCATATACACACACGAGCGCGTGCACACATTCATACACACACACACACACACATGCATACACACACGAGCGCGCGCACACACACACACACACAGTCTATACACATATATACACACCACTACACCCACAGACGCAAACTGACACACGCACACACCACACGCTAGACACACACCTCTTTCTCTCTCCCTCTACTCTTCTTTTCATTTCACCGTTTACGGCTGTTGCTTTCTCACCTCACTGCCAACTGGAGCGACCTGCAACAACCCCACCGTGTCACTCACGCACGCTCTCTCTCTCTCTCTCTCTCTCTCTCTCTCTCTCTCTCTCTCTCTCTCACCTCCTCGCCAACTGCCGGCGCCCACAAAAGCCCCAACAACACACGCAGCCCCCCGCGGAACGCCAGGCGCGAGAATGACAGGTCGGCCACTTTTGTGTCAATGAAGCTTTAATCCGTGCCACAGGTCAACGAGATAATTCCCCCTGTCACTCACCAGGAACAAACACTCTCGCCTTCCACGACCCGACGACGACGACGACTCCCCTTCCCCAAGTCACCACCACCACCACCACCATCAGCAGCAGCAGCAGCAGCAGCTTCAACGACGGGGAAACAAGTCCGTGAGCGATACCCTGAAAAACGGGAGGCACACCTTTCCGTTCACAAGCACCACAAGGTATATACGTTGCACGATGTTTTCACGAGGCAACGTTGTAAACCCAAAACACACCTTGGAGGTTTTTGTTCGCGGCGAGTGGGGGTAGTAAGTAGAAGGAAGCAAGACTTGGTGAGCGCCGCTAGGCTAAGCCTGGTGGTGTGGTGGTGTGAAGTGCTCCCCGACAAATACTCCCCCTCCCCCACCAACTGTACGACACGGGGGCTGAACACCAGGTTGTGAACGGCCGGGGGCGCTCAAACTTGACGAGGAGAAAGAAAAAGAAACACACACACCAAAAGACAACAGCAGCCAAACAGCCCGGCAGTGTTGCCCCGCTGGCTCGGCACTGGCGCGAGGGTGTTGGGTAGCCTGGCTTGCTGTGCTGGGGAGAGCGCGAGAGAGAGAGAGAGAGAGAGCAGGCGAAGCACACAAGCCACAGCCCTGGGGGTGTCAAAGAGCACCTCGAGTTTCTCCGGCAAGCCAGGCGAGCTATCTGAGGTATCCGCCACCGTCCTCAACCCGACGTTCACTGGTAACGACCGTCAATACCACGGCACTTAGTCGCCCTGTGCGCAAGGCGAGAAGTTGGCCCAGGAGATAGATAGCAACAACTCGTCCCCCTCCCCTCCCTCCAACACCATCCCCTCTCTCTCTATATATATATCTCTCTGTCTCTCTCTCTCTGTTTCCGCCGCCCGTCATTTCAGCACTCCTCCCCCTTCCGTACGATATACCTTCTAGTGTGCACCGCCGAGGGCGGGGCTAGAGGCGGGGGGTCCAACCAATCGGAGCACGCCTTCGCCCGTTCATCAGACACGTTGAGGCTCCGCCCACAAAGGCGGTGGAAGGGCTGGCTTGTCGAGAGGACGGGGGTGAACTCGGTGGAGGGTGTGGGTCTGGGAGCCTGTGTGAAATTGTGTCCCGGCGAACGAAGACAACGTTGATCTCGCCCTTCCCTCTGTGGCATCATTGGCGACCGTCATGGGTCTCCGGCATACCTCAGCACTTCACGGGAGAGTCAGAGTTCAGATAACCCTGTCCACCAGTGGACTTTACCACTTGCGAGGCATAACAAAAGGCGCGGTACAGGTACATATAAAACGATTTCTTCTGTAACCTCCAACCCTTAAAGAACATTTATCTTGTTCGTATTGCAGATGCAATCGATCTAAAACAGAATCTAGAACACTGCAGCAGAGATGGGGTTGTTTAGACTTCGTTTTCATTCTCTTTTCATTGTCTTGTTGGTTTATCATATACATGGTCAACATGTGTCAGGCTTCGCGATCGCCGAAATGTGTGAAAACCTCGCGATGAGTATGGATGGATATCACGAAGTGCTGGACAAGGTCATTGGTCACTCTCTCTGCTCCTCTTCTCACGATGGCTGAATCGATGGTAATAATGTCAATGCCGGATGTCCGTTTAGTGCAAGGTCTTGAGACCAAGTCGCGGCATTTCACCCAATTTCCTTATGATTTCGAGCATGTTATACATGTGCATGTAAACCATAGCTACACATACTAGACCTACACTCATGCACGCACTGTTACGCTGCTCTGTTCAATGACGCGTGTATTTTTCAACGTCTGTGAAGAGTTATTGTAACGAGATGACAGCCTTGATATGGCCCTTTTTTCCGTCGGCTGGGCTATTAACAATATGAACTGATTTGAATGCTACTTTGCACTAATGAAGTTTTCCCTCTCTCTCCCTACGTATACAGGCGGAACAAGTATTTCCTTGTGTCCATGCAATGTTTATAGTTGTACAACGCTTCCATGCGTATAATGTTGGGTATTTTTGTGTTTGTTGTTTTTTCCCCCTAAAAAAGCTGCCTGTCTTGATTGTAGTGAGAGAAAGTGGGGTGTCTGAGAGACGAAGGCAATGGACACACATGTCGAAGAAGAAGAATATCAGAGTGACACGGGAGCTGAATACATGGCATGTAGATGTGGAGTAATTGTGACAGTTTTTAGTGTAGAGCTAGACACTGCCGAAAATACAAAGTGAGCAAGGAGGATGGGGGAGGGGGGGGGGGGGGGGGAGACACACACACCACCTCTATTATCAACAGAATTCAACAAAATCTCATATCTCACAGAGAGATAGAGACAGACAGACAGAGAGAGAGAGAGAGAGAGAGAGAGAGAGAGAGAGAGTTTTAGGAAGAACAAAGTTTCGTAACATGATATAATTTTCATATAGGACCATGTAAATTGATCAGCAAGTGCAGTATTAGTTGACTAACAAACGTTGTAGTAGGGGGAATGACAATAGCAGGAGTAGGAGAAGTAATAGAAGCAATAGCAGTGGTGCTAGTAGTACTAGCGGAAGAAGGAGAAGTGTAGAACAACTGAGTTTGAGTTGGGGGGAAAAGAAAGATTATAAAGAAAGAAGGACAGCAATACAAATAGGAATAAACCTACCCAGGAAGACGCAAAGTAACTGACAACAACACAAAACAAACTAGCTACCTTTGAACAATCACGCCTTCTTACAGCCTCACAAACGCCTTTAAAAAAAAAAAAAAAAAAGGGGGGGGGGGGGGGGGGGTAACAAAACAATACCGCTCAGATGGCTGTCAAAAGAAGAAAAAAGTAACACATTCGCAAAACAATATTACCCCCCCGGCTGTCACCAAGGGAACGAAACCAGACAATACTTAACAGAAACAACCAGTAAAATGTGCGCCTAAAAGAAAAGAAGCGAAAACCTCCCTAGAGCCAGCACACAGCCTGTTGGTATTCTTTCTGTTTCACTTCAGATAGGTCTTTCCAATCTAGCCGTGTTAAAAAGACGAGACGGATGAATGCAGACGTCGATAAAGGGGGGAGGGGGACAAAATTTCGCACGACAACAAAGGTCGATCCCAAAGTTCTCTCCTTGCACGCAGCGTGTTTCCCACTTCCCTGGCTGTCGGGACTGCCTGTTCTCAGCCCTCAAACAAGCTACTGCAGCCCCAGTCAGTTAAAAAAAAAAAAAAAATGGGGATCCTCTCTTCTGCCTCTCCTCCTCTTCCTCTTTCTCCCTTACCCCTTTTCCCCAGCGCCGAAAGGAGAGCCGAGAAAAAGAAAACTGACGGCGCTAAAGTACAGCTGGGTAGTTTATTGAGTTAGGGGAGGTTAGGTTTTGCATACACCCGCCGCTGTTTGCCTTTGCCATCCGCTACCCGGTGCTGCCGGCTTTCAGCATGATCGCCCCCCCTCTTCTTTTTCATGAACCCCGGAGAATAAAATTCGGGAGTTCAGGTGTCCCCCTCCCCCCCCCCCCCCCCCTCCCTTTTACCCTTTACCCTCCCCGTTTCTTCCACCGTCTTCTTCTCACCCCTCCTTTCAACTCTATTCCCCCCCCCACCCCACCCCAACCTCACCCCCAACCCACCTAGTCCATCGCCACCCTGAGCCGTAACAGGTCGAGAGGAGATGGACATAACCAAAAGATGAAGCGGTGACAGGTCGGTATTTCTGCCTTTAGTAAGGGGGCGGGGGAGGGGGGGGTGGGTGTCACTGTTGCGCACAGATGGCATTCACGACTTCCTGTTAGCTTTTAGCTGGGGGGGGGGGGGGGGGGGGGGGGGGGGGGGGGGGGGGGGGGGGGGGGGGGGGGGGGGGGGGGGACTCCACTGTTGCGCACTGAGGGCATTCATGACTTCCTGTTGATCTGATTGGTTCTGTGTCTGCTTCCTGTTTCACTGGGCTGCCTAGCTGTGCCGTGGACGTGCCAGTCGGTAGCTTCAAATTGTCGAGTCTGACGATACACGCGCGGCCGCGGATCTTGCTCGTGACAGGCACCATGGCAACGTCGCTGGACAGCAGAAAAGATGCTGGCTGGCATTCGTGGCGACCCCAGAGAGCAGTCCAGTCCACGCTACTGGACACTCCACTCTCCTGTCCGGAAACGAATGGTTAGTATAGTAAGTAACCCACGCTAGGGGGAAAAAGACACCGCCAAAGGCGACCCGATGGAAGACAAAGCAAGGCACTAATCCTCTCTCTCTCTCTCTTTGTCTGTCTGTCCGTCTCCCCCTAATCTTTATATAAAACTGAAGGACAGACAGTCACATGAACGCCGACATCCGCCTCAGGTGCTAAACGTCTACGGGGGGATAACTGGCAGGTAAGTAAGAACGAGTGGAAAGAAACAGTAAGAGGGAGAAGGTGGAGGTGGGGGGGGGACGGCCATGGCGGGAGGGGGAGGGTGGGGGAAGAGGTGAGTGGGGTACAGTGAGCGAGAGGAGGGAGGGAAACATTTTTTTTTCTTCTTCTCATACTCGAATGACACTTTCGAACCACACACACAACACCTGAAAAACGGACAAAGAGGAAAAGTAATTTTGTTTGTTTTGATGGTTTTCTTTCTTCCTTTTCCATGACTCTTGGGGCTGGGCCTTTGGGGGGGGGGGGGGGGGGGGGGGGGGGGGGGGGTAAGGGGGGGGGGGAAACATACTGAGAAAAGGAGTTCTTTTCACATTTAGTCCTCAGCCACTCCATTCGTCTCGTTTCATAGTGAAGATAAAAGCGGATTTCAAAAAAGAAAACAAGCTGAACTGGAAATCGGATTGTATACACTTCGTCTTCTTTTTTCAGTTTTCAGCTCTGTCTCTTTCATTTTGTGAATGACTAACTTAATCTACCAATGTCAGGCTGTGCGAAGTTTGTCATCTTCGCGGCCATTGCGTGGGACAGCCCGTCGTCGCTCTCCTGCTGGAGAGACAGACAGCAGACATACCGCTTGGTGAATGCACCCACAATGTTACGACATGCCTGCACGTTTTCAGTCCTCGATCGGCACGACAGGAAGAAGAACCCCTGAGTATAAAAGCACAGAATCATTCTTCGCAGTAAACACTTTCGCACCACCCGCTTTCAAACATGATTTCTGCCCGTCACGTTTTCTTTCCATCAAGAATCAAAGAGGATTCTTTTTTTAAGAAAACACCCTTATGATCTATACAAATGAAAAATAAGCACTCAGGCAGGCACGTTCACCCCCCCCCCCCACCCCCCCCCCCCCCCCCCCCCCCCCCGAGTCGGCGGAGCTATAAAAAACGAATTGAATCGAATCGATGTTGGCATGTTCACCGTCTTGACGAATCCCAATGTAATGTGTCACGAGTTGGCCGAATGAACGTTCTCCCGTCCTTTAAGCAAATTAAGGGCAATTTTGCCAATGTTGAGATCAGTTTCCTTGGGTTCTTAAAGTGTGTGAAATCAGGTATTACCAGAGTGGAATACCCCGAGTCGTATACTGAGGGAGGGAGGGAGAGTACTGGGAAGTGGTTCGCATGCCTAGGAGGGTGGTAACACGTACATGTCGACCTGCCGATCCTGGGTGGGGAGAGCGTCCACCTCCACCACCGGCTATATTCACTGGGTACTCCAGTGGGCCTGAGGGGAGGCGATCGTGGCACGGTTCGATGACGGTCGGCCTGACCTGCCAGCCGTTCTTGTCCTAAGGGATGAACACGTTCGGGAAAGCTTCGGCCTATTGAATGGTTTGTGTCTTGTTATAGTTTCAGTTATAGAGTGTCGTAAAAACACTTCAAACACCATTCCTGGCTTGTGGAGAGGTCTGGGCTGTTAGTACAATGGGTAGCTTCTGCCTTCGGGGAATCGAACATGAGTTTGAAGTGGAGGTTATGCATTAACCACTCGGTACCCAACTCCTTGTTGGTGTTAATTGCTGTGGTGCGTGTGTGGGCGTGTGTGTGTGTGTGTGTGAGACATAAGTGATTCTACTGATGGAATAAAAATAACTCGGGCGTGATTGGTGCAAATCGTTGTGATGTGTGTGTGTGTGCCAGCGATTCCATTGGTTGAACCAGTTTAAATCAGGCTCTTCTTGATTAAACACAAGTCTTTTTCCCTATTCACACAGGAAAGTTTAGACGAAACGAAGCTTTCGGCCTCCATCCAGAGGCCTTCGTCAGCGCCGAATGTCTCGCTGGGTGAGTTTGGGTTCTTCTTGTGAGAATGGATATAAGATGCTCGAATACCAGGAAACGGGTGACTCACTAAGGGAAAGTGACCTCATGAACTCATCCTGTCTTGCTGAGGGCTCAAGAAAATACAGCGTGAAGCAGAGGTTTGCTGTCGCTGCGGAGCCGACGACAGTAGAGAACTGTCTCGTGTGTGGGGACGCAAGACAGTGGAGGTTGCTGCAGCCTCGGAGCCGATGACAGTACAGAACTGTCTCCTGCGTGGGGACGCAAGACAGTGGAGGTCGCTGTAGCCTCGGAGCCGACAACGTTAGAGTATTGTCTGCCGTGTGGGGACGGTAGACAGCAAGGCGTGTCAGCCTGTTGGGGGCCTAGGCAGGGAGCTCCAGACAACAGTGGGGGCGTCTGCAGCCAGAGAAGACCCGTGGGAGAGGCCGACAGGAGCCCTTTCCGTGGAGAGGGCGAAGTGCAGTGTAGTCCGGGAGACTCGGTCCGAGGGTGCAACTCGTGCTACGTTGCCAGTGTCCGTCCCCCACCTGGTATTTGGCCAGTCGGGAGGACACAACAGTGTGGCAGCTTCAACGATCGTAGTCGCGCTGAGTGATGAGAGAACTGACTGAGCAACAGATCAACCAAGGAAATGCTGGCAAGTTCTGAACGTTTATTTCTTATCAGGTTTACATGTGTGTAACCAGAATATTGGAATGTTGTCTTTTTCCCTGGTGTGAATTAAGAGCAACTGAAGAAAAGGGGATGCGATGATGAGATTTTCTTTACGATGTTACACTATCACCACTGATACCACCATATTCAGGTACGTGCTGTAACCCACAGAGACCATGTCGTCATGAGGCAACCCGCAAGAAGAGACGCTGCGCCGAATCACCTCGGACGTGTGAAGCGATGCCTGGTCTGATGGCGGGCTACGTGAACACTGAACTGGCGAGTGGCAAACGTATGCTAGCAAAGACTGAAGCAAAAAGGCGAAAAAAGCAAAAATAACACGCGTTAAGTCTTTTTGTTTTTTCCCCTAAGCAATATTACCCCTTTTTAAAGCTGTTGGAGGGTAAGTATTCTGATGGTTTTGCGAGCAAGTCCTAAGATACTGTGGCGACCTCTTCGCCTATGACGACGATGGAAACCTTTCATTGAAAGATGACAATGATAACCTTCCATGGGAAGCTGGCTACGATCGATGACCTTTCACTGAAAGACAACGATGACCACTTTTCACCAGAAGCTGACGATGATGAGCTTTCATTTGAAGAGGTCCATGACCACCTTTCACAAGAAGGTAACGCTAATCACTTTTTCCTGGAAGATATTAATCTTTCGTGGGAGGGCGTCACCTTTAACCTTTCATCGGATGAGGAAAACGGTAACATTTCATGGAAGAAGACGACAGGTTTAATTCATCTAAGTGCAAGCCGACAGGAAGCAGCGAGGTGACCTGCTCAAGATCAACAGGTTACCCAACTGAGTATAGAGAATACTCGTTGGTATGGGCCAAAGCTGGTGGAAGGGGACGGGGGAGGGAGGGACGTGGTGGGAGGGGGTTGGGGATGAGGGTGGGGGGGTGGGGGATTCTAGAACCGCCGGAAAATGTCAAACCTCTAAGCTTCACACAAACTGGTGAGGAAGAGAAGGAAAGAAGTGAGCCCTGTGCTGTCTGTGGGAAATGCAAAACGCACAAAGACGGGATGCAGTTCGCTGATGAAGATGATACCAAGGAGAGGCAGGTAGCTCTCACATCACACCACACACCTTATTATATTATTATTATAATGAATACTTGTATAGCGCCTATTCTCGGATAGAGACCAAGCTCTAAGCGCTTTACAATCCACGCTCGTTTACATATCGGGCGGCCTACCTGGGTAGTGCCAACTGAAGAGCTGCCAACTGGCACTTCATTTCAGTCGTTTCCCGTGTTATCCAGTCAATATCATTCAATATTGTTCACTCAGTGTCTTTACTTCCTTCACTCTTTCCATTTCTTACGCAGGGTGCATGTTATGTGTAACGTGTCATCCATACCAACGGCCAAAACTGGCCTTCTCTTCCGATAGTTGGTGACGGGATTTTACGTGTGTGCAAGATGTTATCCGTGCGTTCACGCACACACGGAACCTCGGTTTATAGTCTCATTCGTAGGACTACAGTTCCAAAGTTTCGATTAACATTTCAAGACTTCTCAGATTTTTTTTCTCTTTTGATATGTCTGAAAATTGTTGTTCCCAAACCCCCCCCCCCCCCACTCCTCACCCTACTTCTCCTCCCTGTACCCCCCCCCCCCCCACCCCACCCCCACCCCGTCCTTCCACATATCATCTTTGCTGCAGTCAGTGCTCATGTGACTGACAACCCTCAGCTCTTCTTCTTCTTCTTCTGCGTACGCAGGCTGATACTTCTGCGGACACTCCCTGTATAGACATATACTCCCAATAAAGGGAGTGGAGTTTTGTGTGTATGACCGTTTTCTATCATTAAGGCAGCCGTACTCCATCTTCGGGGAAGGTGCATGCTAAGTGTAATGTGTCATCCATACCAACGGCCAAACTGGCCTTCTCTTCCGAAAGTTGGTGATGGGGTTTGACGTGTGTGCAAGATGTTATGCGTGCGTTCACACACACACACGGAACCTCGGTTTATAGTCTCATTCGAAAGACTACAGTTCAAAGTTTTGACTAACATCTCAAGACTGTTCTCAGATTTTTGTTTTCTTTTGATATGCCTGAAAATTATTGTTCCCAATCCCACTCCCTCCCCTCCCCCCACCCTACTTCTCTCTCCCCCCCCCCCCCCCCCCCTCCTCCTCCCACTTCACACATGTGACTGACAACGCTCGGCTCATCATCAAACAGTCTAGCTGACCGCTCCGACTGTTGGGCACATTTAGTTGAGAACCGTCGGATACTCTACCTCTCTGCCTCTGAAAATACAATGGTTACGGCAGGTGGAACAGCAGAAAAGGTAAATCATCGTCAACTTACAGGTAGAAGTGAAGTCAGGGCGTTTCGACACTTAGTGTCTTCGTCGTCGGCAGAATGAGTTATATATATGAGTGACAGGCAGAAAGAAAAAGATGGCGACAACAACGAAAGAAAAAGAAAAAATGCGTGGTTACGGCAGTTTGTGCGTCGTCCGCATTAGGGCCTCCAGCGTGTGACACGAAAAAAACACTGAACCAGTCAGCTCTGCTCGCGTTGTGCGCTAAGCGCGGGCTCAGGAGATCAAAACGTTACCGGACAGCGTTGTCTGTTGTATACACATGGCTGTGGAAGGTACAGATTTAAAAAAAAAAAAAAAAAAAAAAAAAGTCTAACGACGCAACGCATGGCGTGAGCACATCAACAAAAAACCCCCGACCGTTTCATACGCTGCTGGCGCTTCCAGAGTGGGTCTCTGAGAGCTGCCGCCGACTGCGAGGGACACTTGGCCTGTCAACTGTAAGCTTTACCTGATACTACACTCATAACTGCTTCTGTTCCACAACTGAATTGTCGCCTCTGCCAAAATTTCACAGGCTACAACTGTATTATTATTATTATTATTATTATATTGGGTATTTATATGGCGCCTATCCTCGGTCACAGACCAAGCTCTAAGCGCTTTACAATAAACACACTACCTCACTCGCTCAACGGGCTGCCTACCCAGGTAGAGCCGGCCAAGTGCAGCCTACTGGCGCTCATTCAGTCGTTTCCCGTACCATTCAAATACCAGTCACTCATTTTCATATATCTCATTTATTTCTTCTTCCAGTTTCTCACATAGGATGCATGCGATGTTTATACGTGTCCTCCATTTCCGTCGGTACACGATGGCACACGGTAACAGTAAGTGACAATTTTTGTGCCTTGGTGAAAATACCAGGCGGCTATCTTCAATCTACATCAATTTTGCCGGGGCAGCGGGAGTGTCCATGTGGCGTATTCGGCTATGTCCTTTGTCGACAGTGCGTTCCATCTCTCTCTCTCTCTCTCTCTCTCTCTCTCTCTCTCTCTCTGCGTATGTAAGCGAGAGAGACAGTGTGTGTGTGTGTGTGTGTGTGTGTGTGTGTGTGTGTGTGTGTGTGTGTGTGTGTGTGCGCGCTTAAAATGAAGTACGAAGTTCTTGTTCACAGACACACGCACACACAAGTGAAAGCATGCAGAGACAATCGTGTTCACACACACGTACACACGCGCACGCGCGCACGAGAGAGAGAGAGAGAGAGAGAGAGAGAGAGAGAGAGAGAGAGAGAGAGAGACATACAGAGAGAGAGACCTCCGACCTAGTTCTACGACTGGCTTTTTTTTTTTTTTTTTCAATAGATGACTTTAATTTTAATACCTAAATATTGTTTTGTTTTAGACATTTCTTTCATGGTTTAACGTGTTGCTGTGCTATCATACTTTGACACCCAGTGCTGGATGCAACGTTGTGAGGTAATGCTGGAAGAAACCCATGTATGAGCAAAACGAAAGGAAAAAGTTTCAACGTCTCTGCACCCCCCCCCCCCCCTTCGCCCCGCGCCACTTCTCCCTAATAATCTCACCATGCTAGTTCCTTTTCCACCTCCTTCCCATCCCTCCTCCACCACCTATTTTTCTTTTGTTTTCTATCTGTTCTTCTCTCTCTCTCTCTCTCTCTCTCTCTCTCTCTCTCTCTCTCTCTCTCTCACACACACACACACACACACACACACACACACACACACACACACACACACACACACACAAACACGTCGCACCATCTTTGCGCAACAGGTAGACAGCTTACCTTTCATAATTCCTCAATAAATCATTCCAACTCGACTTTCACACACACACACGCGCGCACTCAAAACGAACGCTCTGATTCGTTTCCATGTTGTTCCTTGACTTGGCTTATGACTCTCTCTCCTCCACCACTCCGGCCCCCCCCCCCCCCCCCCCCCCATCACCCCCACCACCACCACCCAACCTCCCCCACCCCCACCATCCTCCTCCCGAAAGAAGTGTCATGCGTGGCTGCAATGCCAACAGCCACGAACACTTAGTTGTTGTTGTTGTTGATGATGTTGCAAGTGCTATACCCATGGAGGTAGGCAAGTTCGCTCCAAGAAGTTTCGTGGAGACAGAGAAAGAGAGAGAGAGGAGGGGAGATGGAGGGAAGGGAAGGGGATAGCGCGCGCGCGCGCGCGCGCGCGTGTGTGTGTGTGCGTGCGTGCGTGCGTGCGAGCGTGCGCGCGCGCGCGTGTGTGTGTGTGTGTGTGTGTGTGTGTATGAGAGACAGTCAGACAGAGAAAACACACTTCTCACAAACCGAGAAAAAAGAAAAGAAGAACAACCAATGGGGATGGGGTAAGAGACTTGTACCTTAAAAACAAACAAACAAGCAAAAAGACAGACGTTACATTACAATGACAAAAAAGAAGCAAGAAGAAAAATGACAAAGCACTCGGTAGAGGGAAGCCTCTTCCAAAGTCAAACGGATCCTGGATCACCCCTCTGATCCGGATCCGCACAACGGATCCACACCAAGATCTACCAGGCTCGTCCACAGGACAAACTCCATCTTGGTACGGAGTTTCGTTCAATGCGGTTGGGCAGGTTTTTGTTTTGTTTTGTTTGTTGCGCAGTCTTACCGACAAACCGACCACCTAACCAACCAACCAACCAACCAACCAACAGACGTGATTTTTCCTCCTTCCACCCCACCTCCCACCCCCCCTAACAACCCCCCTCCCCACCCCCCACCCCCCCCCCCTCTAAAAAAAAAAAAAAGACCGAAGAAGTTCTGAACCAGTTTCTAACAGGGAACTAGCCTATTCCCCAGCTATGAGAAACCTTCCCCCCCCCCCCCCCCCCCCCCCGAGTCTAGAATGGATTCAGCTGACTAAGAGAACAGTTTCAGAAGTCCATTAGACACAGGGATAAATTAGGCCTAATAAAGACGCAGGAGATCGTGTGAGGAGAGCTCAGCGACATTGTGACTAACCGAACTTCTGCGTATGTTTTTTTTTTTTTTTCTCTTCTCCTTAAAACATTCGAGCAGGCTTCTGTTCTAAGGCAGCTTTAGGAGGAATGGGGGGGGGGGGGGGGGGGGGGGGGATGGGGGATGGGGTGAAAGTCGAGCGGGGTGGCGGATGGGTAGGGGGTGAGTGGCAAACAGGTCATTCTCCTGCACATTTACTCTCTTCTGCACTAATTCGCGCTAGCAGGAAGGATTTCAGACTAGCGCTTTTTTTTTTTTTCCGCTCAAGTAAAAAAACAAAAAAAGAAAACAATAAATATTTTTTTTTTTAAATCACAGAAGTTCGCGCCATTTCAGGATGCACCCGTTTGCAGACTCCATCCAAGCCCTACCACCTCACCCGAACAGACATGTTCAGGGTGCAGCGGAGAGCGGCGATGGTCGGGTGGTCAGCGGGTATTCCGCCGGTCTGTCTGTCTGGTCAATTAGCCTGTTGGTTAGGTGGGGACAGTGGGCCCCCCCCTCCCCCCCCCCCCTCCCCCCCCCTCTCCCCCGCCAGGCACCCTCCCTAACTTCTTTACACTGCTGTCAACCGGAGTCTTCGTTGATAGGTGCGGGGTTTGGCGCGCGCGGCGGTTAGAGAGAGGTAGGTGTGTGTGTGTGTGTGTGTGTGTGTGGGTGTGTGTGTGTGTGCGTGGGCGTGCCTGCGTGCGCGCGCGCGCGCGTGTGTGTGTGTTAGTGTGCGTGCGTACGTGTGCGTGGGGGAGGTGTTAGAGAGAGAGAGAGAGAGAGAGAGAGAGAGAGAGAGAGAGAGAGAGAGAGAGAGTTCCTGATTGGTAATACTGAAACTATTCTTGATGAATGAATTGATCACTGTTTACGTGGAGTGAGAGAGAGAGAGAGAGAGAGAGAGAGAGAGAGATAGAGAGAGAGAGAGAGAGAGAGAGACAGGAGAGACAGACAGACAGACAGACAGACAGAGACAAAGACAGAAGTCACCGTCTAATGGAGTACATATGCCCACTGCGAACAAGCTTGGCTGTGTCTGGAGTGGCACTGTCTTCATCTGTCCGTGGGCAGGGGTGGTTGGGTCTGTGGGGTGTGCTCGACAGCTGGAGGGTGGTGTCTTAACTAGGCTGACCCTGGAGAAAGGTCCAGTGACGGTGAGGAAAGACCCACTGACCACAGGGAAAGTCCTGTTGACAGTGGGAAAGACTACAACTTTGGATTCTCTCTTGAGGGCACATAAGACCGTATGGCGAAAGCTTGGCTGTGTCTGGAGTGGCACTGTCTTCATCTGTCCGTGGCAGGGGTGGTTGGGTCTGTGGGGTGTGCTCGACAGCTGGGAGGGTGGTGTTTTTCGCCGGTGGGCTCTGCAGTCATGAAATACGGGCTGGTACACCCATGGGGACGCTACTTTAAGGCTGTTATGAGTTGCATCCTGTAGTCTGATTTACCTCTGTTCTGGAGCAGTTATGTCCCTTGATATCTTAATGGAGCGTCCTGCGCGTGCCTGTACCCATCGTCAACACAGCGCAGGCCTCCAGGGTGGTACAGGACTGCTCTAAAGGCAGGTGAAGACAGTGCTTCTCTGGGTCCTCCCCAGCACCTTCGGGTGTTTCTTTTTCTTCTTTGCCTTAACTAGGCTGACCCTGGAGAAAGGTCCAGTGACGGTGAGGAAAGACCCACTGACCACAGGGAAAGACAGCTGGAGGGTGGTGTTTTTTCGCCGGTGGGCTCTGCAGTCATGAAATACGGGCTGGTACACCCATGGGGACGCTACTTTAAGGCTGTTATGAGTTGCATCCTGTAGTCTGATTTACCTCTGTTCTGGAGCAGTTATGTCCCTTGTTGGGTCTGTGGGGTGTGCTCGACAGCTGGAGGGTGGTGTGTTTTTCGCCGGTGGGCTCTGCAGTCATGAAATACGGGCTGGTACACCCATGGGGACGCTACTTTAAGGCTGTTATGAGTTGCATCCTGTAGTCTGATTTACCTCTGTTCTGGAGCAGTTATGTCCCTTGATATCTTAATGGAGCGTCCTGTGCGTGCCTGTACCCATCGTCAACACAGCGCAGGCCTCCAAGGGTGGTACAGGACTGCTCTAAAGGCAGGTTCCCCCACCCCAACCGCCTCCTCCTCCTCCTCCACTTCCCCTATAGTCGTTGTGCCTGATGCTGGTGGTGATGACGGGGCGTGGGACGGTACGGCGTTGTGATGGTGGGGGGGGGGGGGGGGGGGGGAATGCTTAACGGCTCGTGTTGTGCCTGTCGCCTGCTAAAGCGTTTGGACGGAAAACTATTTGCCAGCTAATACACTGCAAACGAGCGGGCCAACAAACGAGGTCTATTTACCGGTATGGCAAACGAATTGGCGCTCTATTTGCTGCCTCCGCTCGCGGCGAACAAGCATGGGAGGGGATATATATGTAAACTGCATGGGATTTGTTTATTGGCTATCTACTAGACTGCAAACAACCGCAGCTTCTTCTTTCTCTTTTCTTCTTCTTCTTCTCTCTCTCTTTGAGTGTACGGTGAAAACAGCGACGAAACCGCGTGAACATGGAAATACATACCAACCAACCAACCAACCAGCAAACACACAAATAACTTGGGGGTGGGTGAAGAGGTTATGGATGTGGGGGGGGGGGGGGGGGGGGGGGGGGGGGGGCGATCACGATTGATCGGAATGTTGTTAGATGCTTTCTTTTCGCACCGAAACAAAGGGTTTGATACATTTTTTGGTTAATCGAATTAATACGGCTAATGTACTTTCGTTCATCAAATGAATAAGGTTTACCTGACTGAACGTTCATCAAACGAATTTGGTTTACCTGACTGAAATGTTCATCAAATTCCTTAGGTTTACCTGACTGAAATGTTCATTAAACGAATTAGGTTTACCTGACTGAATGTTCGTCAAATGAATTAGGTTTACCTGACTGAATGTTCGTCAAATGAATTAGGTTTACCTGACTGAATGTTCATCAAAGGAATTTGGTTTACCTGACTGAATGTTCATCAAAGGAATTGGGTTACCTGACTGAATGTTCATCAAAGGAATTAGGTTAACCTGACTGAATGTTCATCAATGAGTTAGGTTTACCTGATTGAATGTTCATCAAATTCATTAGGTTTACCCTGATTGAATGTTCATCAAATTCATTAGGTTTACCTGACTGAATGTTCATCAAATTCATTAGGTTTACCTGACTGATGTTCATCAAATTCCTTAGGTTTACCTGACCGAATGTTCATCAAATTCATTAGGTTTACCTGACTGAATGTTCATCAAATTCCTTAGGTTTACCTGACCGAATGTTCATCAAATGAGTTAGGTTCACCTGACCGAATGTTCATCAAATGAGTTAGGTTTACCTGACCGAATGTTCATCAAATGAGTTAGGTTTACCTGACCAAATGTTCATCAAATGAGTTAGGTTTTACCTGACCGAATGTTCATCAAATGAGTTAGGTTTACCTGACCGAATGTTCATCAAATTCATTAGGTTTACCTGACCGAATGTTCATCAAATGAGTTAGGTTTACCTGACCGAATGTTCATCAAATTCATTAGGTTTACCTGACCGAATGTTCATCAAATGAGTTAGGTTTTACCTGACCGAATGTTCATCAAATTCATTAGGTTTACCTGACCGAATGTTCATCAAATGAGTTAGGTTTACCTGACTGAATGTTCATCAAATTCATTAGGTTTACCTGACCGAATGTTCATCAAATTCATTAGGTTTACCTGACTGAATGTTCATCAAATTCATTAGGTTTACCTGACCGAATGTTCATCAATTTCATTAGGTTTACCTGACTGAATGTTCATCAAATTCATTAGGTTTACCTGACTGAATGCTCATCAAATGAGTTAGGTTTACCTGACTGAATGTTAATCAAATTCATTAAGTTCACTTGACTGAACTACCCACACCCAAGTCGTGGGGTCCGTAGTCTCATGGTTAGAACGTTCAGCCGCGGTGCTGACAAGCGTGAGTTCGAACCACGCTCGGAATAAAAATTCTTTGGGCCTGACGACCCTCCCTGTTCCTTCAGCAGTAAACGGACACCTGATTCTGTTCAGAGGAGGCTAATGCAGCAGAAGGGCTTGGTTCTATCTTCTCTACCCGCGTGCTCTTGACATGGTCAACCTCTACCAGGTCACTCTGCCTTGGATCATTTTAGATTATGGGGATACCCCCCCCCCCCCTTTTTTTTTTTCCTTCTTAATTCAATATGCACATGCATGTGTGTGTGTGTGTGGGGGGGGGGGGGGGGTGGAGTCCGTTTATGGA
>JADBJO010002292.1:240000-245000 GCA_016801955.1 Conus betulinus
CACACACACACACACACACACAACACACACACACACACACACACCCTCCCTCACCCGGACTGCTGCCCTCCCCTCTTATCCCCCTTTCCCCATGCGACTATACCCTCCCCCACCCTCTCAACCACCATTCCCTTCGTCCCTTCCCCCGTCAAAAACCGCAAGAGGGACCGACCGATAAGCGGTGTGTCAAATGAGACCGCAATCAAACGATCAGACCTTTCGCCCACGGACCTGACGCCCGTGAGTTCCAACCACTCGTTATATCGATTTATTTATTTATTTATTTGTAATCTGTTCTTCTTTGTGCTTTCAAGCCCTCTCTGTCCGCCCCCTGCAGTAAACAGGTACCTGTATAAGTCCTGGGATGATCAAGGCACAGGAGAGGGGATGGGCTCCGCCTTCTTTCATGCTATGCCGAAGGCGCCCTGAAGCTCTATCGATTTCACTGACCTTAAGGCCAGCCCATTGAGGTATGGCATTTCTGATATGTTGACCCCACGTGCGCGTGTGTGTGTTTCAAGCTGATTCCCAGCTGCCCTTAGTCTGTGTATCACCAGTATACAGGACGTTAATCTCATCGTTATTTTTTTGGCGTGTGTGTGGCGTGCGTGCGTGCGTGCGTGCGTGCGTGCGTGCGTGTGTGTGTGTGGTGTGTGTGTGTGTGTATGTGTGTGTGTGCGTGCGCGCGTGCGCTTGTGAGCGCCCGGGCGTGCGTGTGCGTGCTTGCGAGAGAAAGAGAGAGACAGACAAACAGAGACAGGGACAGAGTGACAGAGACAGTGACAGACACAGACAGCCAGACACAGTGACAGAGACAGTGACAGTGACAGAGACAGATAGGCAGACAGACAAACAGACAGACTGACAGACAGAGAGAGAGACAGACTGCAAGACAGACAGAGACAGAGACTCCATTCCAGAGACGACATACAAGGGAGATCACCCTTGATCCTCCAGGTCTTTGAAGTGGCGGGGGTATGCGAGCGTATGAAATGGTAAAGGAAGGCAGGAAAGTGGCGGAGGGTGGGGATGGGGGGAGGGGTGGGGGCGAGAACTATGGATAGAGAGAGGGGTTGGGTTGAGAGGGGGAATAAAGTTGGAAGGATTCAGTATGCTAGTTTGTTTTTTTTTCTTCTTCTTTTTTTTTTTTTTTTAATAAATAAATCGTCGCCATCTGTTGTACGGGCAATGCACACAGGCTACGGACCATTTCCTAGCTGTACGTCCGTGTCTGAGCCGTCTGTTGGAAGTCGACACGTCTGGCCTTTTCTTTTTTTTTTTGTGGTCACACCTCAGTTGTTGTTGTTGTTGTTGTTGTTGTTGTTTGTTGTTGTTGTGTTGTTGTTGATGATGATGATGATGATGATGTTGGTATTGGTGTTGTTATTGTTGTTGTTGTTATTGTTGATGATGACGATGATGATGATGATGATGATGATGATGACGATGATGATGATGATGATGATGATGATGATGATATGGTGTTGTTGTTATTGTTGTTGCTGCTGCTGCTGCTGCTGCTGTTGTCTATTACTTGTTATTGTTGGTGATGTTTTGTTTGTTGCTGTTGCTGTTGTTGCTGCTGCTGCTGCTGCTGCTGCTGCTGCTGGTACTGCTGCTGCTACTGTTCATTACGTTGTTGTTATTGTTGTTCATGTTTGCTTGTTGTTAGCTGTTATTGTTGTTGCTGCAGGACGTTGCTGCACTTTTCGTTCTTGTATAAAATGTCGTTGTCATCACTGGATGCACAGCTGGGAGAGTTCACTGCGGAGTTGAACACACCACACACACACACACACACACACACACACCACACACACACACACACACACACACACACACACACACACACACACACACACACACACACATACGAACGAACACATACATACACTCATTCATTCACACACACGCGCGCGCGTGCGCGTATGAAAAAAAAAGTGTCGTTGCAAGTCTTGTTTATGTTAATTTTTGTTCAAATCTAGTGTAAAAGCAGACTGCTTACAAAAAACAAAACAAACATAAATGACAAACCACTGAATAAAACGATCAATGATTCCGGACACTGTATTTATCAAATGTCACAGTGAGTCTTCTTTTCGTTAAACATTTTTTTTTCAAAAGTTTAGCATGAAAACAGATTCAACTAACAAACAACAAACAAACAAACAACACAACATGAACGAGAACCACAAATTACGAGAGTCAAAAATTCTTGGTACTGCATGGATTGAGTGCCATAGACAGATTTTTTCTTCGGTCTGTTGCACTGGCTCCAGGAATTCTCGGTTGCACACGAAACATAATGCACCGTCACATTCAGGGGACAGGAACCGGTTAGCGCGCCGCGAGGCGCACAAAACTCCCCCTTTTCTTCGTCGTTCATCTTATCAGTTGTCACCAGCGCCAAATCTCGTCGTCTCTTTAGTCTCTTAGTTCATCTTCTTCATTGTCACCGGCGACAAAACCATGTTCGTCTCTTCATTTTCTTCTTCGTTCACCTTAATTATTCACTGTCAAGCAAAGCCCAATCTTGTTTGTTTCTTCATTTTCCTTGTCGTTCATCTTATCGATTGAGACCGTTGCAAAATGTCTTCCTCGTTCATATAATTCATTGTCATCTGTGCCAAATTTTGCCCTCTCTACATTTATTATTATTTTTTTTATTATTATAATAATAATTATTATTATTATGAATATATTTATAGCGCCTATCCTCGGCTAGAGACCAAGCTCTAAGCGCTTTACAATCAACACTCGTTTACACAACGGGCGGCCTACCTGGGTAGTGCCGACTGAAGAGCTGCCAGCTGGCGCTTCACTCAGTCGTTTCCTCGTGTCATCCAGTCAATATCGTTCAATATTGTTCACTCAAATTCCTTACTTCATTCTTTCCATTCCTCACGCAGGGTGCATGCTATGTGTAACGTGTCATCCTTACCAACGGCCAAACTGGCCTTCTCTTCCGAAAGTTGGTGATGGGATTTGACGGGTGTGCAACTTGTTATGCGTTCGTTCACAAACGGAACCTCGGTTTATAGTCTCATTCGAAGGACTACATGGAAATGGAGTCAGAGCCAATGCTAACTCCGAGGGAAAAATCACCCTGTACCGAAACGGCCTGGAGGAGATTCGAACCAACAACCCCCGCCAGAATCACCAAGATTGCGAGTCCGGCGCTCTACCACTGAGCTGTTTTTTTTTTTTTTTTTCTTTTCTCATTCATCTTATCTTATCTATTGTCAGCAAAGCCAAATATCGTTTCTTCTTCATTCTGTCTGTCGTTCATCTTCTTGACGGTCACCATGGCCAGATCTTGTCTTCTTTTAGTCTGTGACACGGAAAGACCTCAAAGACAAAGGAAGAACGGATTGTCAGTTCTCCAGGATCGATGAATTATGTAAGGTCTAACCTTTTTTCCCGATGACCCACAAGACAACGACCTGCAAGCAAGCAGCGCCTGCTTTCCTGTGACAGCGAACCACAGCAGCCAAACCCACACCTGCAGCGACAACGAACGACAACTGGTATCACCCCGACCCTCGTTGACCTCCCTTCTCTTCCCTTCTCTGTCTTCGATGATCATCTGTGAGAGAGGCCACAGCACAGGACTCGACATCATCATCTCCGTTCTGCTGGGTCTGGGACTTGGCAAGACATGCCGTCGGTAAATGACCTGACGCCCTGTGAAGAAAGCCAGAGCCGGGAGGGAAGATAGGGAAGGGGAAGTAGGGTAGGAAGAGGTGGGGGTGGGGAGGAGGGAGGAGAAAGGGAGGAGCACTGACAGGTGGGATGAACGTGACGTCATTCTTTGCCCGTGATGCTCACTGCTTTATCTGCCCCTGCTGTTCGGCGCTTATCTCCCCTTCGCCCTTCCACGGGTCACCGGATGTGCATGGGCTTATCTCCCCTAGGCTTCTTTGGCGCTGCGAAGCCAATTCAGTAAAACACGAGAAAAGAGAGAGAGAGAGAGAGAAAGAGGTGTTCAGAAATTGACGCTTTATAGCAGGTGGGGAAAGAAAGAAACAAAAAACAAAAAAAAAAAAAATAATGACGACAACAACAATCATCATTATTAATTATCATCACCATCAAGAACTAGAGAAAGAGGACATCAAGGTATAACAGAGGGCACACAGAAACAGCAGACGGACAAACCTGACCTTATGTGTACTGATGATTAGGATGACATCACAGAAAACATGAACGGTCCACCCAGAAGATTGGGGCGGCTTTGAAGGGATCTCTCAATTCACCTTCAAGCCGAGCTTACCTGTATGTGTTTCTGTTCGGCTGTGTACTCTGTTTGACAATACTCAAGATTAAAAAAAAAAAAAGGCTGTGCCAGTCATGAATAAATGTTGATTTGAGTCAGTACATTCCTTCAGTTGTGATTGTTGATGTGTGCCAACACGGAGGAGAGGGTATATGTCCAAGCATGGGAACGTTCTCTTTTAAGTGGATGTTTCCCTCCTTTGCTCTATGAGCTTCGTGTCTGTGTCCGGGCCATGCAAATCGTTGCCGCAAGCGGCAGAATTCTTTTGGGGGTTACGGGTACGTAACTATCACAGCTTGGGAGTAAGAGTTATCTCTCTTGTTTGTTGTTCACTGTGCCGGCGTTTCCTTCGAAATGTCCCGTGACGAACGAAATGGAGCAACAGACATCTCCACTAGTCTGGTGACGTTTCATGACCTGCTGCGGCTTCTTTTCCTGCCCACTGCGCCGAAACGGATGAAAACGGAACAACGCAATGTAGGGAAACGAGCGTGTACACGACTGTGGCAACGTGTCCTGTCCAACAAGTCATGACAGGTGAAACGACACAGCATCAAGATGTCACTTTCTGGCAGTCGATATTTCAGATTTGAACTGCGCCAAAACAAAACAGAACGACACACACACACACACACGCACGCACGCACGCACGCACGCACGCACGCACGCACGCACGCACGCACGCACACGCACGCACGCACGCACGCACGCACGCACGCACGCA
>JADBJO010002292.1:250000-252500 GCA_016801955.1 Conus betulinus
TTTCATTTTGTTTAATGTTCATTTTCTTTCTAATTTTAAAGAGTTTTATATATAAATAAAAAAAAGCGCCCCATGATAATGATAATTATTATTATTATCATCATTTCTTCCATCATCATCGTCATTCATTCAGGATTTTTTTTTTAGTTACGTTCAAGTCTGAACGTTAAACATTACGCGTAATATTGCAGACGAGCATAACCATCCCCTGACGAGAGGCATTGGAGATGGGTGTGCGCGTTTGAGTGCGTGAGTGCATATACATGTGTGTGAGTGAGTGCGTGCGTGCGTGCGTGCGTGCGTGCGTGTGTGTGTGTGTGTGTGTGAGTGTGCGTGCGTGCGTGTGTGTGTGTGTGTGTGTGTGTGTGGTGTGTGTGTGAGAGAGAGAGAGAGAGAGAGAGAGAGAGAGAGAGAGAGAGAGAGAGAGAGAGAGAAGGGGAAAAGAGGATGGGTCCCATCTTACTGATAATACCACTCATGCACACACACACACTCTCTCTCTCTCTCTCTCTCTCTCTCTCTCTCTCTCAAAAGACAACACTGGGCAGGAACACTGGCAATGCATGATGAACATGCTGGGAAATTCCAACTCGCAACATATTGACAGTCAACTCGGTGCTCTACCCCCCAAAGGCAGCCCCCCACCCCCCCCCCCCCCCCCCCCCTTCACCCCTTCTTCGCAACCCCCCCCCCCCCCCCCCCCCCCCCCTTCCCCCACTTCCGCCCTTACATACCACAACGCTTTGTATCTTTTCAACATTACATACCGATCCAAACAGTCCTCGTGCGGGCCGGGCACTTGCTCAGCCAATCAACCCCCACCAATCACAACCTCAGTCACACACTCACGTACAGTCAACAAGGGAGAGAGCCACCAATCCAGAGCTCGGACACATAAAGAGCGGGGGTGAGGGGGGTGGGGGGGGGGGGTAAGAGGGGAGTCCCCCCCCATGTCGGCGCCCTGTAGCCAATCCTTGTGCACACATCGCTCACAATGGCGGGCCGGTGTCTGACAAACCACACCACCCCGCCACGTCGGTCCATCCCGGACAAATACAATCCATGTGGAAGAGGGCCTGTAGTATTAGGGAAGGGCAGGGGGCGTGGACTTGACCCGTGGTCTTACTTCTCCGCAATACGTGCAAATATAGATTGATGTGTTAAGTCTATCCACGTTCCGACAGAACAACAACAATAACACACAACAACAACAACAACAAAACACCCAGTGGGCAAAACAACAGCGTGGTGGCGAACAGGCGAATTCGAACGACACCCGTAAATGCCGTTATCGAGCTGAACTTTGAGGTCACGAACCTACTTCGTCCGGTTCGCAATCTCGGCGATCTTGTTTTAGTTCTTAATTAATTGCACGATCTTTCGATCCGCGATCTTAAATCGGTGAGTTTTAGCGAACCTCGCATCATCATCACCTAGGTTCGCGAGAAGAAAAAAAAAAAAAAGGAAAAGCTGAACATATTCCGCGAACTGTTTAGGTTCGTTCTCCCAAATGGAAGTAACCCAAATGAGAGCTCTCCTATAAAGGAAATCGGTTCTATAATCTACTCTCTAGTAACCAGACTGAAATCACTGTGGTTGGTATGACTTCTTTTCTCGATTCGTAAGTAAACATCTTTTTATACTGTGCGGCCGATATAGTTGAGTTCAGTATGCTGGAGAAATAAACGAGCTAAATTTCGGACGATGAGACTGCAGCCAAGTCAAAACAGGACTGACCTCCCGCTGGAATTGAATTCCATTACCTCTAAGCGGCAGGTTATTATTATCATTACATTATCATGATGAATACTTTATAGCGCGCCCATTCTCGGCTAGAGACCAAGCTCTAAGCGCTTTACAATCCACGCTCGTTTACACAACGGGCTGCCTACCTGGGTAGTGCTGACTGAAGAGCTGCCAGCTGGCGCTTCATTCAGTCGTTTCCCGTGTCATCCAGTCCATATCATACACTATCGTTCCCTCAATTTCCTTACTTTCCTTCATTCTTTCTATTTCTTACGCAGGGTGCATGCTATGTGGAACGTGTCATCCATACCAACGGCCAAAACTGGCCTTCTCTTCCGAAAGCTGGTGATGGGATTTGACGTGTGTGCAAGACGTTAAGGTTACTTGCTCTGAGCGCCCAGGTGTTTCTGAGCTGATGGAATGCCGCTTTTAACTGGCCGATTCTTACTCCGTCGTCGATACGTACTCCGTACAATGATAGCCCTTTCCTGCAGATACGCCAGTAAAAGAGAGGGATACGCTTGGTTACTTTCCCTCCCTTTCTGAAGTGTGTAAATGCCCCTCTCCCCCCCCCCCCCTCTCTCTCTCTCTCTCTGTCTTTAAGTTTAACTCATTCTTTCTCTCTCCTCTCCCCTCCCCTCTCTCTCTCTCTCTCTCTCTCTCCTCTCTCTTCTCTCCTCCCTTATTCCTCCCTCTCTCCTCTCATTACTCTCCCCCCCCCCCCCTTTTCTGTCTGTCTCTCTTTCACCCTCCC
>JADBJO010002292.1:257500-267500 GCA_016801955.1 Conus betulinus
CGAAAAATAACTTGAAAAATTAAAAGGCACTCAGGTGACAAATCCCTTGAAAGAATTAAAAGGCACGTGAGGTGACAAATCTTCCTTAAAGATTAAAAGGCACGTGAGGTGACAAATCCCCAAACACAGCCTTTATGGCGCCAGCAATAAAATGTTGCTGTCTTTGATCACACACACCCTAACACTCCATTAAAATAAAATCAAAGCTGAGCAGTTGGTGGCGTTAGCCATGGGGCCTCCTCTGTCTTTCGAATACAACACACTGCACAATATACCTATCCACATTCCCAAAGGAGAGATTTTTTTTTCTTTTTTCGCACCTTCACTGGAAAGTGCGAACGCATTTGGGTATATATACATCTTTTTCAATGGGTAACTGCGCACGTTTCTCTCACAGAACTTGAGAAAGATACAGTAGAGATTTGAACTCGAACATGCCGTGCAACAACATGGGCCTGCCAGCGTACCACCCCTTTTGTGAGAGTTCCTGAGTTCACTGTTTTTTTTTTTTTGTTTGTTTTTTTTGTTGTTGTTTTTTTTGTACGGTTGGTTGGTATTTCATTTTGTTCGTTTGTTTTCGTTTTTACTCCTTAGCCAACTTTTGATGGTACAGGTGTGACCAGCCTGCAGTCTGTATCAGAGCTGGGAAAGGAGGCATTGCCGGCGAAGAGGGCGGGGGCACTCCGTCGCGGGCGGCGTTTCTGTTCTCTTTGAGATTCAAAGGCAGTCTGGGCAGGTGGGAGGGAGGAGGGAGCCCCTGCTCCACTCACTGCGATCTGAAGAGTGCAGGCCCGTTTTCATGGACTGTTGAATGGTCCTCACCTCCTCCCCCCCCCCCCCCCCCCCCCCTATGGGGAGAGGGTTGTGTCACTGTGGGCCAAAAATACTGTGGGGAGAGGGTTGTGTCACTGTGGGCAGAGGGTTGTGTCACCGTGAGGGAAAGGGTTGCGTCACTGTGGGGAGATGGGTTTCACCACTGGGGGAGCGGATTGCGTCACTGTGGGGAGAGGGTTACACCACTATGGGGAGAAGGTTTCGGCACTGTGTGGAAGGGTTTACACCACTGGGTAGGGAGAGGGTTTCGTCACTGTGGGGGAGAGGGTTGCGTCACTAGAGGGTTGTATCACTGTGGGGAGAGGGTCACTATGGGGGAGAGGGTTGCGTCACTGCGGGAAGCGAGTTGCATCACTATGGGGAGAGGGTTGTGTCACCGTAGGGAGAGCGTTGCGTCACTGTGGGGGAGAGGGTTGCCTCACTGTGGGGAGAGGGTTGCGTCACTGTGAGGAGAGGGTTATCACTGTGGGGAGAGGGTTACACCTCTGGGGGAGAAGGTTTCGTCACTGCGGGGAACGTGTTGCGTCACTATGGGGAGAGGGTTGTGTCACCGTAGGGAGAGCGTTGCGTCAGAGGGTTGCCTCACTGTGGGAGAGGGTTGCCTCACTGTGGGAGAGGGTTGCGTGGGGAGACTGTGAGGAGAGAAGGTTTCGTCACTATCACTGTATGGGGAGAGGGTTGTGTCACCTAGGGGGAGCGTTGGTTTCGTCACTGCACTGGGAACGTGGGTTGCGTCACTATGGGGAGAGGGTTGTATCACTGTCACCGTAGGGAGAAGGTTTCGTTGCGTTACGTGTGGGGAGAGGGTTGCGTCACCGTAGGGAGAGCGTTGCGTCACTGTGGGGAGAGGGTTGCGTCACTGTGGGGAGAGGGTTGCGTCACTACGGGGAGAGGGCTACATCACTGGGGGAGAAGGTTTCGTCACTTGCGTCACTGTTGCCCTCCCTCCCCCCGCCACAGTTTCTGATCGCAGTTCTGCCGAGCTATACCCATCAGTGGGGGGGCGCCCGACTCCATCCATTGCTGTTCAGCACCAGTCTGTCTGACGCTGTCATCGGTGACCGCTTTCCTCTCAGCTTCAGACAGAACGACTCTGGGCTGAGGGCCATCGACGCCGTGTCTTATTTCTAGAAACTGCCGTCTTTTTACCAGGCTGGCACGGCGATGCGTGTTGGGGTGGGGGTGGTGGGGGGGGGTGGGTGGGGGGGGGAGTCTTCTCCACGGAGCTCAATCGCCTCTGGGTCCTGTCTCTGAAGACTGCGTGCTCTGTGTGTGAAGCTACTAATTCGCTTCGACCCGACGTTTGCGGACTCTCGACATGCTTTTGTGCAGCGCGTGTCTTTTCGGGCGCTTTTCGTAGCTTGTCTGCTTTCAAGGAACTCAACTCTCCTGCCACAGGCACAGTCCCTCTCAATCTCTGTGACACCATCCTCTTCCTACACAGTGTCTCCACGTTCTTTCAGCAGCAAGACAATCTTTTTCCTCGCGGTGATGGCACAACCATGTTCTCGCTTAGTGACACAATCTTCTCCCCACAGCGACAAGGAAACGCTCCCTACACTGATACAGCCCCCACCCCACCCCCCCCGCCACACACACACACACACACACACACAATCTTCTCCCACCAAAGTGACACAACCCTCTCCCCTGCACAGTAGCACAACCCTTTCCCCATACAATGACGTCACCCTCTCTCCAAAGTGACGTAAAGCTCTCCCTATACAGTAGCAAAACCCTCTCCCCCATACAATGACGTCACCCTCTCTCCAAAGTGACGTAAAGCTCTCCTATACAGTAGCACAACCCTCTCCCCATACAATGACGTCACCCTCTCTCCAAAGTGACGTAAAGCTCTCCCTATACAGTAGCACAACCCTCTCTCCCCATACAATGACGTCACCCTCTCTCCAAAGTGACGTAAAACTCTCCCGTCACAGTACCACAACCCTCTCCCCAAAAAAGACACAACCCTTTCCCCAAAGTGACATAAAACTCTCCCTACATAGTACCCACACCCCTCTCCTCTAACAACGACACAACCCTCTCTCCAAAGTGATATAAAACTCTCGCTATACAGTAGCACAACCGTCTCCCCGTACAATGACGTAACCCTCTCCCCAAAGTGACATAAAACTCTTCCTACAATGAAATAGCCCTCTCCTCACACAGTAAAACAATCCTGCCCAACCTCCCCCACCCACCCTCTTTCCTCCCGTAACATTACTCTCTCCCAACACATTAACACAACCCGCGCCTACACAGTGACACAACCTTTACCCTCCCTCAACCCCCCCCCCCCCCCCCCCCCCAACTCCAAGTGACACAACCCTCCCTCTCCCCAATGAAATAGCCCCTTCCCCACATAGTGATAAAACTCTCTCCCCACTCTGACATAGCCTCTCCCTACTCTGTGGTATATCGATCTCTCCCCACGAAGTAGTATAACTTCTCCCCACACTGTGACACAAACGTCTTCCCACAGTGACACAACCCCGCTCTCTCCCACAGTGACACAACCTGCTCCCCACTGTGACGAAACCTTCTCCCCATAGTGACGCAACCCGCTTCCCACAATAACGAAACCTTCTCCCTCAGTGATGTAAACCTCTCCCCACAGTGACTGACACACAACCTCTCCCCATAGTGACGCAACCCCTCTCCCCACAGTGGCACAACCCTCTCCCTACGGGTGACACAAACCTCTCTCCACAGTGACGCAACCCGCTCCCTAGAGTTACCAAACCTCTCCCCAGTGTGATGTAACCCTCTCCCCACAGTGACACACACAACTCTCCCCACGGCGACACAACCCTCTCCCACAGTGACACACCCTCTCCCCCACAGTGACGCAACCCGCTCCCCACAGTGCCAGAACCCTCTCCCCAAAGTGACAAAACCCTCTCCACCAGTGATGTAGCCCTCTCCCCACAGTGACTCAAACCCTCTCCCCATAGTGATACACAACCCTCTCCCTACGGTGACACAACGCTCTGCCCATAATGACGCAAACCCTCCCCTCACACCGATACAACCCTCTCCTGACAGTGACGCAACCCGCTCCCCACAGTGACGAAACCTTCTCCCCCAATGACGAAAACCCTCTCCCCACAGTGACTCACGCAACCCTCTCCCCCATAGCGACACAACCCTCTCCCCACGGTGACACAACCCTCTCCCCCACGGTGACGAAACCCTCTCCCCCATAATGACGCAACCCTCTCCCCACAGTGATGAAACTTTCTCTCCCACAGTGACGCAACCCTCTCCCCAAGTGACACACACCCCCTCGCCCGCTAACTAGCCCGGAAGTCTCGACGACGAAGCAGCAGCGCCAGGGGAGCTGATGGGAATCCGAAGGGACCTCAAGCCCGGCACGCAACAAATCGTAACAGCTTTATCGGCCAATAAACGGGCCCTAAACCTCCTTCCCCTGCACCAAGCTCTCTGCCAACGTCAGCAAGAAAGGCAACAGCGCAAGACAGACTGAGAGAGAGAAGGAAAAGCAGGGGGGGGGGGGGGGAGGGGGGGGGGGGGGAGAGGAGAGAGAGAGGGGGAGAGAGAGAGAGAGAGAGAGAGAGAGACTCAAGACACGAGACAGACAGGCAGACTGAGGGAACGTGTCAAGACAGAGAGACAGACAGACAGACAACAGAAGAGAGAGAGAGAGAGAGAGAGAGGAGAGAGAGAGAGAGAGAGAGAGAGAGAGAGAGAGAGAGAGAGAGAGAGAGAGAGAGAGAAGAGAGACAGAGAGAGAGACTCGGTCACTTCATATACGCCCTAACCCCTAATGAACGGGCATGTGAATGTTTTGAAAAGAGTAAAAATAGGGAAAAGATAAAGCGCTTTCTGCAAATACTTTCCACGAAGCAGCCACCGAAACGTTCTCTCTTGTGCCTACAGTCCATATGCCAGTGGCACTGAATGAATTACACAGGTTTCCTTCAGGGAAAAAAAAAAGGACGTCTTGGAACAAGTTCTGATTCTTAATGGAGCCTGCCAGTGAAATGCTTTTTGAGCAGCTCGTTGCATGGCACCCACCATGGGGTCTCTTCATCTCTCAGAAGACCGTGAGAATGCGCAAGAGAGGCGCGAACACTATGTAGCTTTCGCAAAACTGTTTTTTTTTTTTTTTGTTTTTTTTTGTTTTTAAGAGACAGGTAAAAAAAAAAAAAAAAAAAGAAAAAAAAAAAAGAAAAAAAAAGGTCCTTTATGCTTGGGCGGATTTGGGAAATGTTTCTCGCCAGCCTGTATGGCTCGATCTTCGTGTCAGAGGCCTCGCATCTTTTCTTTCTTTCTTTTTTCTTTTTGTTTTTTTTTGTTGTTGTGTGTGTGTGTCTTGACCTGAGATCCAGGGTAAAGGATTCAGTTCGAAACTGTGAACTTGTCACTGACTTTAGAACGACGTCATCAGCGACTAAAAGAACGAATGCTCAGATGTATTAAGCGACAGTATCTGTTACTGTCGATCATTTAAATTGTCAGCTGTTCGACAAAGACACACAAACAAACAAACAAACAAACAAACCTGAGCGCATCTCTCTGTGTTACTCCACACGAGCAATAAATAAGGGACGTCAATTTAGGTTCATGACGATTTTTTTTGCCGCTGATAGACTGTGTACATGCTTCAAAACCACCACCTGCCATTAAGTTTTTTAGTATTACTGGGTAACATTCTTTTCGCTCAATTGAATCAAACGATCTTCAAAATTTATGAAAGCAGCATGATGTTTTGTTATTACAATAAAATTATTCATGTACAAGTGTAAATCAGGTAAACTGGGGGTCTACAAATAGTACCCTCCCACAACCCCCCCCCCCCCCCCCCCCCCCCCCCTTTCTTTTTTTTTTTTTTTTCTTTTAAAGAAAAACAGATTAGGATCGCGCGTGATGTCGTCTTCATTTCATTCCAATAACTAGTGATTGTCATCCATTCATGTCAAGGTTCCATTTCCCCCCCCCCCCCCCCCCCCCCCCCCCCCCCTTTTTCTTTTCTTTCTTTCCTTTTGTGAAAAGAGCAAAATAATGCGATACAAACTTCTCGCTATGGGAAAGCACTCCAGTGTCGACTATTTTATTCAATTTTCGAACGAAAAAAAAAGGAAAAAGGGCTCGCTCCTCACACCAATTATTTCGTTTTTAAACAGTAAAACAAATCATCAACGATTCTTTCAGAACCGACTGCCTATTGCCTCTAAGCTCTGTTTATCCTGTTTATGCTTCTAACTTCATGAACTGGTCTGTTTCCGTCGCAGTCAGTGTCACTGTAAACAATACCCTGATAGTTGCTTTTTTTTTCCTTTGTCACTGGGCGAGTTAGTCGGCAGTCCATGTCGTTGTCTTCAGTTTGGAAATGTTCAACTTCCAGTTGTAACGAAATTGAAAATGTTGAAAACTATATATCAACGGTCATGTTAGGTTTAACTCTCCCTCTTCCCCCTCCCCCCCCCCCCCCCCTTCCATCATCTGTGTGTGTGTGTCTGTGTGTGTGTGTGTGTGTGTGTGTGTGTGTGTGTGTGTGTGTGTGTGTGTGTGTGTGTTGTGACTGAGTGTGTGTGTGGTGTTTTTTTGTTTAGTTTTGTTGTTTTTTGACCACTAGCTTATGGGCCACATCCTAAAATTCTTTAAGACAATTAACAGACGTAACATGTCAAGCTTATTCCAAAAATAATTTACATAATATTCTGCCTCCTTTCCTTCGATTCACATCCGGAAGTTTGTACCGTCTTCCACAATAAAAGGAAGAGACCGAAACACAGATAGGAGGACGGGAGAGAAGAGGGACACAGACACATGGACAGAGGGGAGAACAGACGCAGAGGGATGTAAGTTTAATCACACACACACACACACACACACACACACACACACACACACACACACACACACACACACACACACACACACACACACGCACAGACAGAGAGAGAGAGAGAGAGAGAGAGAGAGAGAGAGAGAGAGAGAGAGAGAGAGACAGACAGACAGACAGACAGAGACAGACAGACAGACAGACAGACAGAGAGAGAGAGAGAGAGAGAGAGAGAGAGAGAGAGAGAGAGAGAGAGAGACAGACAGACAGACAGACAGACAGACAGACAGACAGAGCGAGAGAGAGGAGAGCGCGGGAGAGTGGAGAGAGAGAGAGCATACTGCGAGAAGATACATGCATACGTTTTTTAACAATAGTGAAAATTTGCGGCGGACAAAGTCGCCCAAAAAAAAAAAAAAAAAAAAAAAATACCCCTCCCTCCCCCTAATTTTTATTTTTTTTTTTTTTTTTTGGTGCAAATTCTCAGATACTTAAACTTTCCACCACTGCTCTCCCTTCTGTCTTGAACCCTGGAGGAGGGGCAGAGAAATGAAAATTAAGAACCACTACAGTAAACTAATTACGCTGCCGCAGAGAAAAGAAAAGAAAGGAAAGGCCCAAAGCATTTCTCCTTTCGTTCTTAAGAAGCGGTCCTTTGATGCAGCCGTTGAAAAAGCTTTCGACAAGTTTCTGCTCGTACAACAAGAAAGAAAAGCAAAAACGAAAGGAAAGAAAGAAAACATCAACAAAAATAACCCCAAACCCTTCCTGGTGGTGTTTTTTTTCCTTCTTTTTTTTTTTTTTTTTTTTTTTCAAGAGTAAAATCTCTCATCGTCCACATCCAGGTAAGCTTTAAGAAGAAAAAAAAAAAAAAAAGAAAGAAAACTGGCCACTTGAAACATTTAGAATAGCATTATGTTTTATTCCAGAAACGCGGAAACGAGAGCAGTATGTGGAATTTGCACCCATCTCTCTCTCTCTCTCTCAAAAAAAAAAAAAAAATAAATAAAAAAAAAAAAGAAAAAGAAAAAGAAAGAAAGAAAGAAAGAAAAAAAAAAAAAAAAACGAAAAAGTTTTTCGATGCTTATCTTCGCCCATAAAAAGAACATTCCATTCATTTTTTCTCCGCCCCCCCTCTCTCTCTCTCTCTCTCTCTCTCTCTCTCACTCTCTCTCTTTCTCTCTTGTTTTCTGTGCTCACTAACACCTGACAAAAGTGGCCATGTTGGTCTAAACCTACACAGAAAAAGGTAACCCGAAAGTACCACCAGTAGGACCCAGAGAAGCGCTGGCCTCATGTGCCGAACCAACCAGCCGGCAGCAATCCTGCACCACCTTGGAAGCCCGCGCTGAGTTCACCATACGCTGCAGGCACGCACAGGACATCATCCATTCCGTGAAGACATCACGGGACGTAACAGCTCCCTGGCAGATGCCATTGTGTGGTGTCTACTGCATTCGACGTAACAGAACTTCTACCGATGCGTCCCCATGGGTACACCCCATCATCCCCGTATTTCACGATTGCAAATGTGCACGAGTCTTTCGTAGAGATAAAATTGTAGTAGCGGGGAACAAACCGTTCGTTTCAATGCTCCGAAACGCTTTTTTTTTTCCTTTTCTTTTTTTCCCTCCTTTTCTTTCTTTGCTTTTTCTTTTTTATTCTCCTTTTTTTTTTTTTTTTTTTTTTTTCTAAACCTAGCAGGGAATGATGCCACTCGGTCAGCTGTCATCGTGCTTTGCTAGAAAAAACAAGAAATCACGGTCGGGACTGGTGTAACATTTCATAGCCTCTCTCTTAACGCAGCTGGACACAATGTTCGATTGCCGACTTGCTGAGAAGCTCCCCAGAAAGTCATTACACATTTTACCATGGGATTTAAGTCAGCGGAGCAGCCCGAAACAGCACAAAGTGAAACGACTTTCACAGGTAAACCACAATTTCCTAAAAAGCAGACCCAGTGTGTGCAATGGTTGTTATGTGTCTTCCTCGTTTTTTTTCCCCGCTTTCCTCCTCCTCTGAAAATCAGATTGTGAAATATCTCCTTGAAACCAATCAATGATAAACAATGACGTGAAATATCTCCTTGAAACCAATCAATGATAAACAATGACGTGAAATACCTCCTTGAAACCAATCGATAAACAATGACAATCAATGATAAACAATGACGTGAAATATCTCCTTGAAACCAATCAATGATAAACAATGACGTGAAATATCTCCTTGAAACCAATCAATGATAAACAATGACGTGAAATATCTCCTTGAAACCAATCAATGATAAACAACGACGTGAAATATGAAACCAATCAATGATAAACAACGACGTGAAATATCTCCTTGAAACCACCTTGAAACCAATCAATGATAAACAACGACGTGAAATATCTCCTTGAAACCAATCAATGATAAACAATGACGTGAATGTACTGGGATGTAACGTCATCATCATCATTGCCGGTTACCCCACCTGGGGTACAGGCCGCCAACCAAGGACCTCCAGGCATCTCTGTCCTGGGCTCTTTTTTTTTTTTTTTTTAATCCAGCTGGTTCCAAGTCATCCCCATGTTCCCGATGTCTGCTTCCAGGTCCCTGCGCCAGGTGTTCCTTGGTCGACCTTTTTTTTTCGTTTTCCTTGGGGGTTCCATGTCAGGGCTTGTCTGGTGATGTCGCTAGCAGGCTTCTGCAGTGTATGTCCAATGCAGCCCCAGCGTCGTTTCTTGATTTCCTGTTCTGCGGGCAGCTGGTTTGTTCTCTCCCAGAGCTCGTTGTTGTTGATGGTGTCTGTCCACCGGATGCGGATAATCTTGCGCAGGCAGTTGATGGATGTAACGTACGGTCGTGAAATTCAGTCACTGACCAGAATGGATCTTCACAGCTTCATCTTGATTATTCTTATCCTCACCGATCATCTTTCAATTAAAAAAGAAAAAAAAAAAAAACAATGATGTGAAAGCACTGGGATATAATTACACATGAAAGAAGGGTAGAGTACAGCCCTGTCACGTCATCCGAGAGATCAGAATGGATCTTCATTGCTTGATCCTTGATCATTCTTATCCTCATGAATCAACTTTCCATGAAGAAATACACACAGTATGTACGGTCTGTGGTCTTTCATGCCCTGTTCTCTTGTTGACCACTTGCTGCTCTTCTTCTTCTTCTGCGTACGCAGGCTGATACTCCTGCGGACGCTCCCCGTATAGACAGGCAAGTATTAATCCCATCTGCCCAACAAAACGATTTGTGGAGATTTGTGTGCATGACCGTTTTTTCATCCCGCCGTTAAGGCAGCCATACTCCAGCTTCGGGGAAGGTGCATGCTAGGTGTAACGTGTCATCCATACCAAC
>JADBJO010002292.1:275000-280000 GCA_016801955.1 Conus betulinus
CCCCCCCCCCACCCCCCCTTCCGCCCCCCGTCCCCCGCCCTTTACCCCCCCCACCCCCCTTACTCCAGCTTGTCAATGCCTGTTTGGATGATAGCGAGAGGAATGAGGGGTAGAGAAAGCCAACAGTGCGGTCAGCCACCCGTGACAGTGACCCCTGTCAGTGGCTGGCTGCGGGTCACGGAATCATCAACGTACAGTCACCCCCTACCCCCCTACCCCCCCCCCCCCTCCCCCACACACAACACCCCGTCATTGACTTCAAAGGTAACGTCATTCTTTCACCCGTCACCGATTTCCACGTCAAAGTAACTCAATCACCCGCCACTGCCCTCAAAGTCAAAAGTCACTCAACCATTACGTCGTTCCCGTCACCCATCAACGACTTCAAAGTGTACAGCCCCAGCAATATTCAACCTTAAAGCCAAAGTCACTTTACCACTCATCACAGATTTCAAGGTCAAAGTCACTCAATAACAACCGACTTTTGATCGTCCATCACTGACTCCGAAGTCAAAGTCACCGTGTAACACAGTTTTCAGAGAGTAACTCTTGTAAAAACTCACCGTTGACTTCAGACAGTCACTCCATAACCCAATCATTGACTTCAAAGTGAAACTCACCCCATCATCCATCACCGACTTCAAAGTCAAAGTCACTGCATCCCCCGTCACTGACATCCTACTCAAAGTCACTCTGTCATGCATCACTGACTTCAAAGTCAAAATCACTCCACCACCCGCCACTAACATCCTACCCAATCACTGGCTTCGCTTCAGAGTCACTCTGCCACCCACCACCGACTTCAAAGTCGAGTCAAAGTCACTCCACCACCCATCCCTGCTTTCAAACACGACGTTGCTCTATCATCATGATGACACCACCAGAGTCTAAATCATTCTCCCACCTGTCACTGACTTCAAAGTCAAAGTCACTCTGCCAGTCATAACTGACTTCATCAAAGTCAAAGTCATTCATCCACCCACCTCTAATCTCAAAGTCAAAGCCAACTGACGTCAAAGTCAAAATCGCTTTACCACCTATCACAAACCTCAAAGTTGAAGTAAACACTCACCACTGACTTCAAAATTCCCTACCACTCATCACTGACCTCGGTAATTTTACTCCCTATCAATGACTTTAAAGTCCAAGTTATTCTACAACTCACCATTGAACGAAGAAAAAGAATAAACAAGACTAAAAAGAAAATGTACAAAAAAAAAATACAGGAGCTTCATATGATTTAAATCAAATACACAAACGACAACAACGACGATGACAACAAAAAACGACAACAGACAGAACGTGGTGTGCTATAACAGCGAGAAACAGGAAAATACACAACTTTGTGAACAACAAGGAAAGAAAAGACAAAGAGGAAAACAAAAAAGACCCCTGACAAAGAATGATTAAGTAATCATTAAAAAGAACGTGGTCTTTGAATACTCAAGCCCTCTGAACGGATGATAAAACCTTGTAAGCTACGACAACGAGAGACAGACGATGAAGATTGAGTAAACAGCAAAGAGAGAGAGAGAGCGAGAGAGAGAGAGAGAGAGAGAGAGAGAGAGAGAGAGAGAGAGAGAGAGAGAGATTATGATTTTTATAAATCGAGGGGCACGAGAGAGAGAGAGAGAGAGAGAGAGAGAGAGAGAGAGAGAGAGAGAGAGAGAGAGAGAGGGGAGGGAGGGTGAGAGAGAATATGGTTCTATAAATCGAGGGGCATACGGTCCATACGGTCCATTGGTCAGCTCGTTCTGAAGCACAGTTTAATGATAGTCTTCTCCTCTTCTTCTTCTGCGTAAGCAGGCGGATACTCCTGCCGACACCCCCCGTATAGGAAAGCATGGATTAATCCCATCTACTCAACAAAAGGGAGTGCAGTTTTGTGTGCTTGATCGTTTCCTAATCCCGCCATTAAGGCGGCCATACTCCAACTTCGGGGAAGGTGCATGCTGTGTGTAACGTGTCATCCATACCAACGGCCAAACTGGCCTTCTCTTCCGAAAGTTGGTGATGGGATTTTACGTGTGAACACGATGTTATCCGTGCGTTCACACACGGAACCTCGGTTTAAAGTCTCATTTCGAAGGACTGTATGGGGAATGGAGTCAGAACTAATGTTAACTCCGAGGGAAAAAATCCCCCTGTACCGAAACGGCCCGGCGGAGATTCGAACCCGCAATCCTTGGATTACGAGTCCGGCGCTCTCTACCAACTGAGCTATTCGGGCCCCGTGTGATGCCCTGCGGAAGATACCTTGAGTCTCTTAACAGTTCACTGCTCCGACGGATTCAGGCTGCAGGACTTGATAAGACTTAGTGGAATGAACTAAGCCTGTCTGAACTTTCATGCTGATAACCATAGATGGTGTCTTAGGGTACGACCGACTAACACCCCCCCCCCCCCCCCTGCAAGTACATCCGCCCGCCCTGCACTCTTCCTCCCCACACCATCACATCCCTTCGTCTGATTCTCTCATCCCGCCTCTCTCTCTCTCCTCAGCCCCTGTCCCTGCTTCCCCCATACTCTCTCTCTCTCCCCTCTCCTCTCTCTCTCTCTCTCTCTCTCCTCCTCTCTCTCTCTCTCTCTCTCTCATCCCATCTCTCTCTCTCTCTCTCTCTCTCTCTCTCTCTCCGCTCCTCTCTCCCCATCTCTCTCTCTCTCTCTCCGCCCTCTCTCTCTCTCTCTCTCTCTCCTCTCTCTCTCTCTCTCGCCCTCTCTCCGCACTCATCTCTCTCTATCTCTCTCCTCTCTCTCTCTCTCTCTCATCTCTCTCTTCCCATCTTCTCTTCTCTCTCTACCCTAAACCCATAGTTAAAGACAATTGAGGGACCGATTGTTGTCAAAGAAAAGCCAGTTTTTGACACTAATAACACTGACGCCTCAATCCCAGAGGAATTTTGAAAAAGAAAAATCACGCACAAAAAAAAAAAAAAGAAAAAAAAATCTTCACAAGTTAATGGGTACACCCACTCTAGCAATTACGCATTCTTCCCGTATTTGTGGGCGTAGCCATGGGAATTCCCCCCCCCCCCTCTCTCTCTCTCTCTCTCTCTCTCTCTCTCTCTCCTCCATTTTTTTCTCATGTTTTTTTTCTCTCTCTCTCTCTTTCCCCCTCCATTTTCCTCATATTCTCTCTCTCTCTCTCCTCTCTCTCTTCTCTCTCTCTCTCTCTCTCTCTCTCTCTCTCTCTCCTCCGTTTCTCTCCTCTGTTTTCCTCATGTCTTTCTCTCTCTCATCTCTCTCTCTCTCTCGCTCTCTCTCTCTCTCTCTTTCACTCCCCCCTCTCTCTCTCTGTCCATCTGTCTGTCTCTGTCTATCTATCTGGCTGTCTCTTTCTCCCCCCCCCCCCTCTCTCTGTCTCTCTCTCTGTGGTTCAGTCTCTCTCCACCTCGGTCTCTCCTTACGAGAAAAGCATGTGTGTGGTGTGTGTGTGTGTGTGTGTGTGTGTGTGTGTGTGTGTGTGTGTGTGTGTGTGTGTATGGTGGAGAGACAGGAAGAGACAGAAGAAAGTCACAGGGAGAGGGATGGTGAGGGGTAGACGGTTTACCCTCACCCCACCCCCTAGCGCCTAATGACGGGGAGGAGGGAGCCCGGGCTACCACCCCCTCGCTCCACTGCGCGATGATGACGGTGATTCCGGCAGACAGTCAGGCCACAGCGGCGCTCCCCATTAAGAACGCCCAGGTCCCCACCACAGGTTCTGCCTGACCAACCTGCATGGGTGGAAACGACACAGGTGCTTGCTCGACGCCTCTTGTCCGCCGTGCAAGGTAATGGGCCCAACGGGACGAGAAGGCGGGGGTGGGGGGGTGGAGGGGGGGGGGGGGGGGGGACGACGGGACAGGGCGAGCGAGCATAGCACGCTGGGGGTTAATGACAGGGTTGGGTTTTGAGAGGGGGGGGGGGGGAGGGGGAGGGGGGGAGAGGCAGAGGGAGGAGAGATGGGGGGGGGGGGGTGGGGCAAGGGGTATAATTCTATTAGGGGCCTAATGACCAGGTTTACGACAGCAGCTCGCGCTTAATGGGCATTTCTTGACGACCAGGGCTCATCATGAAAAGAACAGCCAAACCTTTGTGTCAAAAATAAAAAAAATGATCATAAAACACACCACACCCCACGCACACACACACACACACACACACACACACACACGCGCGCGCGCGCACGCGCGCGCGCGCGCGCGCGAACCCTTTTCTTTGGACAACAGAAAGGTAGGGGGGGAGGGGGGGGGTGGGGGGGGGGGGGGGGGG
This sequence comes from Conus betulinus, assembly GCA_016801955.1. Taxonomy (NCBI): domain Eukaryota; kingdom Metazoa; phylum Mollusca; class Gastropoda; order Neogastropoda; family Conidae; genus Conus; species Conus betulinus. Next base: position 279,255 of record JADBJO010002292.1, read on the forward strand.
GGGGGAGACAAAAAGAGTGCGAGTACGTATCCTGACAAGAAGCATAAAAATCCTGCGCGGAATGTGTGTAAGGCATGGTCTGAACGACTAACCCGTTCCCAAACAGCGCACTCACAGCTCCGGCCCCATAATTATCCCGGTGCGAGGAAAATGACTTAGTGCACAGAATATCTGGCATTAACAAAATAAACCTAGCCATACCCAGGACGGTACAGCAGGAGTTAAAAGCAGGGAAGGGGGGAGAAAAAATCGCATTCTGAACAATGATCTGAACTGGGGTGGTTTGGAGAGTGGGTAGGATTAGGAAAGGAGTGGAGTGGAGTGGTTGTAAGATGGAAGAAGGGAGGGGAGAGGGGGAGGGGGGGTGGGGGAGACGACGGGGGAGAGGGGTCCGGGGGGAAATCATGACAGGAAGTGGGCAACAGGTACGGGGAAGGTCGGGGGGGGGAGGGTGGAACGGAGGGTGAAGAGGATGAGCGGAGGAGGAGGTTGTAGGGATGGAAGGTCATGGAGAGATGGAGGGGAAAAGGAGGAGAGGGAGAATGGTGTAGGTGGGAAACAAAGAAGGGGGAGGACTAGGGATATGAAAGGGAATGGGAAGAGTGAAGATCAAGTGAAGACCACGCAATCAATCAGTCTACTGATAATCTAGCCGTACCAGTTGATAACCCACCCATATCAGTTGAAAATCTGCTCATATCAGTTTACAATCTACCCGTAGCCTTTCATGACCTGCACATAGCAAC
>JADBJO010002292.1:285000-287500 GCA_016801955.1 Conus betulinus
CCCACAATTCGGCACCCATTATATCTGTTACCATTTCAGCCCTACCGTGGCGTCACACGTCAAGTCACATTCCACATCTCTGGAACACCTCGGTCTTATTTTTCACAGTACATCGCTCAAGACAAATTACGTCACCGGCTTACTCTTATTCTGACGTCACACTTCTATCTACTTGACGTCTCTAGCTGGTTCAGTCGTATCTTGACGTCACACATCAAGATACATCACGCCTGTTCCTGGCTCAGCTTTATCGGTACGTCACGCATCAAGATGCACTTCACATCTCTGTTAATAGATTCAGTCTTCACATTTAAACCTTCCAGTCTTTCTTTCTGCTACCTCTCTAGGTTCTTTCGAATATCACGCTCGAATTCGTTAACGTCTTTCGTTATCCGTGGGGTCAACGGTCCATGTGTAACTGAAAACGAAAGTTTTCCCGTCTGAAGCATTCTGGGGAGGAAGTGGTCATTACTGACAGACAGGGAAAGGCGTTTGCTGTCAGCAACCACAGAATGCGACTGAAAAAACGATTTTACTTACAAAGAGGTGAAAACTCTAGTTCCAAGCTCTTTCACTTGCGGAGTTTGTTCCGCCGTGTGAGCGTGAGCTAAAACCCGGGCGCACAGAGAAAGCACCAACAAAAGTCCGGTACAGACAGATAGAAGAGAACAAAAGGGGAAAAAGGGGAAGGGAGTGACTCGAAACTTTGGGGCCAGCCGAGAGAGACAGACAGACAGACAGCAGAGAGGAGAGAGAGAGAGAGAGAGAGAGGAGAGAGAGAGAGAGAATCAGAGAGACGAGACAGACAGAATGAGAGACAGAGAATGAGACAGAGAGAGAGAGAGAGACAGAGAGAGAGAGAGTGAGTGTGTGTGTGTGTGTGTGTGTGTGTGTGTGTGTGTGTGTGTGTGTGTGTACGCGCGAGCGCGTGCATGCATGCGTGTGTGTGTGTGTGTGCATATGTGTATGTGTGGGTGTGCGCGCGCGTGCGTACGTACGTCCGTGTGTGTGTGTCTGTGTGTGCATGTGTGTGTCTGTGTGTGTGTGTGTGTGCGTGTGTGTGTGTTTGAGTGTGTCTCCATGTGTAGAAAAGAGTATCAACCCTTTTTTTTTTTTCTCCGCGCAAACCGGGGCGTCTTCAATTCTGGAAGATTGTCGCGTCGCTCTTTGAAGTCGGGGTAGGGTGATTGTAGAAGTGAACCAACGCGTACTTCCCTCGTCTTTTAAGGGAAGGTTCGTGCCACCAGCGCCAACTCTTTCAGCTTCTTTAGGTAGAAATGGGAGGTGTGCAGGGGGGGTGGGGGGGGGGGGGATATCATTCGATTTCCTATTTAGGTTGATCGCTCCTCAAAAGCAGTTAACCAGACGTGAGGGGGGGGGGGGGGGGGGGGGGGGGGATCGGAGAGAGAGAGAGGAGACAGACAGAGGAGAGACAGACAGTGATATGCTTCCTTTAAAATGACAAGTTCCCTTTCTCTGAATTAGTTGACATTTCTTGAAAGATTCTTTTCCCTTTCTTTTCTGTTCTAGAATGGTAGTTTTTGTTTGTTTGTTGTTTGTTTGTTTGTTTTTTAACTCGAGAAAAAAAATATTGGGCAAGGTGTACAGAATAGCTAAATTATTCGTTTGGCCGTTAGTAATATCACCCCCCCCCCCCCATTCACCCCCCCCCCCGCCTCTCTCTCTCTCTCTCTCCTACTGATTCCACTGATTGCCCGTTTTGTGCGTTTAGTTAGTAAATTCTCTATATCTATATCTCTCTCTCTCTCTTATGATCTCTCTCTCCTCCATTCTGATTTTCGTTTGGCCGTAGTAATATCATCTCAGGAATCTCTCTATCGCTCTCTCTCTCGTCCCTACATATCTCTATCTCTCTATCTCTCTCTCTCTCTGAGTTTCAATGATGTCAGCGTTTGCCGGTTGGTAATCTTCGTCCGTCTCTCTCGCTCTATTCATCACTCATCAGTCCATGATTTTCGTTTTCATCAGCTAAGAGTCATCAGCTCACATAGCATCATATCTATCATCGTCTTAGCATCATCAAGCTCTCTCTCTCTCTCTCTATTCACTCTCTCTCTCCTCTCTCTCTCTCTCCTCTCCTCTCTCTCATCTCTCTCAGCAGCACATACTCATCATCATCACTCTCTCAGTCTCTCGCTCTCGCCAGGGTGCTCTCTCTCTCCTCTCGATCTCTCTCTCTCTCGTCTCTTCAATGATTTCACTAGATTGTCTGGTTTGGTAATCTGCTCATTCCACGTACGTGCGTCCTTTCCATCCAACGCTTCACAACCTTTCCCTGTCCAGATCTTCTCTTCATTGGGTTTAGTCTTTCAGTCCACCGTAACTAACCTTTCACGTCACATTTTCTCAGCAAGTTCATTAGCCTTTTAATTCAAAAGACTATACTCATGCAAACGCATTGCTCTGTGTCTCTGTCTCTTTCTCTGCTCTCTCTCTCTCTCTTTGCGCGCTTTCTGCGTGCGTGTGTGGTGTGGGTGTG
>JADBJO010002292.1:295000-302500 GCA_016801955.1 Conus betulinus
GCCGTCGATCTTAGGGCAATTTCGACGATGCCTCGTGGGTCGAAGTGTACAGCTCACCCTGACACTCAATCCAAGTGCTACTGTGCGATGCTCCGAATGAACCAACCATGAATGACGTTTTGCGGTGAGTGGGAGAGAATCGTCAACCTCCAGCCAGAAACGGAGTGGGTCACGGGAGAATGAAAAAGACCGACGCTTCACCCTACCAATCAAAGATTGTTACTATTTCTAGCAAGCAGGGGGACAAACTAATGGCTGAATGTAATCTTCAACAAAAAAAAAAAAAAAAAAAGTTCCTCCATCGAGATGGGGGGGGGGGGGGGGGGGGGGGGGGGGCATGCCACTTTTCCGTCGTCCCTCCCCCCCCAACACACACACACGCGCACGCGCGCGCGCGTGTACACACACACACACACACACACACAGCTATTCCCCGGCACTCAGTCTCGCTCTCTCTCTCAACTTCGAGCACCCTAAACATTCGCAAGTAGAGACTACTGCACTGGTAAGTATTATAACTGAAAGGAGTTAGGAGAGGGGTGGGGAGGGGGGGGGGATAAAGCATGCTGAAAGTCAACTGTTGGCGTTAAAACTGCACCTTTTCCTTTTTTTTTTTTTTTTTTGGTCGGACAGAACATATAAGTCGGTTTTAGCCAGTACATTACGCCACAGACGACATCGTTTCACGCTTGCCGTGAGGATCACTCGTGTCTTTCCTTATGCTTGCTTTCCGTTAGCGACGGTTTGCGTTAACACTACATAATGTAAGCAGACAATGTTGGTATGGGCCTTCGCAGAAGATGTGCTGCGAATGTTGGAATGTTTTTGCAGGTCTCACTGCCAGGGCTTTATCATACAAGTGTCCTCTTGTTGTCCTGACAAATGTGCTTTGTTGTTGAATGTTTATGTTATGTTTACGTTATGTTCATGGAAATAAAACTGTTTTAAACCAATGCTGGACTAAACACACTGAAGTTACTCAGCTGCAGTGCAGTGTCTCCTCCAGTGGGTTGCCTCTTGGCGGCCTGGAATCGATTGTTCCCAGTGCAAAGCCGGGGCTGTGACAGGACAAACACGGGTGTGAAAGTGTAAGAGGGGCGGAGGGGGGGGGGGGGGGGGGGGAGGCCTGACAGTGCGAAGTTAGGATAATGTCACCTGTGTGTCTCTTGTTCGTGAGTGTGGAAGTGAGAGATGAAGATAATAGACAAGACATGACCAGGCAAAAAAAAAAAAACCGCAACACAAAACAAAGTACAATGCAATGCAGTAGCGGATGGAGACCAAAGTGCGCGCACACACACACATACGAGCGCGCGCGCACGCACGCACTCACACACACACACACACACACACACACACACACACACACACACACACACACAAATCTTTACTACACGCAACAGTAGAGAGAGAGAGAGAGAGAGAGTTAGTTTCGTATGTAAGAGAGAAAGGGGATGGGGGTGTCGCGTTTTTGTCATCTACTGTTAAGTTGGGACACAAACGGGAAGATGGAGTGACGGGGTGGGGGGGGGGGGGGAAATTGGATAGGATGGGGGGGGGGGGGGGGGGGGGGGGAAGGAAGGCACGGACATGAAGGAGGCGGAGGAAGGGAGAGAGGATGTTGTTGTTCACTGACTCGGAACTGTTGTTGTAACTGATGTCAACAGGGGGGCTCCCTCCTGAAGACGACCCCAACGTGTCAGGTGCCCGTTAGTCAACGACTGACTGAGGGAGAGGCTGGGGGATGGAGGGGAGGGGGGGGGAGAGAGGACGGGAGAGAGAAGTGGGTTGGTGGGTGCGCAGTGAAGCGAAACAGCGCGACACATGAGAACCTTGCCAACGGGAGAGCACAGTCCACTCTCTTTCCCAGAAAGTGAACGGCGAAGGGTCTCCCTCCCCATGTGAACGCCCAACTCTTTTACTACCAATCAGAAGGAATTGCTATCTGAATCGGACGAATCACATAGACCGACACACACAATGATACTAATGAATGAAAGCGGCAGAGATGAAGAACGAAATGGAAGTCGAGACAATCTACAGTGTCAGTCAGCTTCGTTCCGATTTAAATCAACTTCATCTTCTACATAAGTAAACACACAAGTGGTCTTAAACGGCAAAGAGGGCAGAGAGGCCATCTTTCCAAATATCGTGGGTATTCAATGATATTTATGAAGGAAAGGGGCACACGAGTAAGACTGGAAGCGAGGTTTAAACAATCTGCAGTCCAGTTCAGCTTCTCTCTGGTTATGATCAATCGCATCTTCTACATGAATAAGACAGATATCGTCATAATCGGCAAGAGGTCAAAGGGAATCTTCCCGAATATCCTGTTAAGTCATTATTGCTGTCCCTATGCACCTAACGAACAGTGCGTAACGTCCCGTCATTGGTGCGAGGAGCCTACGACATCCTCCCTCTCCCTCGGATAACGCTTATCCCGACATAATCTCACAACCTTATATAAATCAAATGAGACAAGAGACGAAAAATTAAGACGACGTTGAAACAACCTAGAGTCTAATTCAGCTTCTTTCCGTTTGAAGTCCACTTCGTCCTCAATCGGAACAAGAAAAAATGTTTTCTCTAAGGGCTACAGGTGAAAGAAAGAGGAATTCCAGTATCCGAATTACGTCCTGTCATTATTTTTGTTCCAAACACCAAAAAAATGATCACCAGCTCCGATTGGTCCGTACAGCCCTCAGCATTTCTCACTCTCCTCCTATATATATGAAGAAAGGGAAAGACAACTCCATTGTCTCCATACTGCGACCAAAATCTATCAATGACTTCTTTTTCTTCTTCTTTTTTTTTTTTTTTTCAAATACAGTTTTATACAGTAAGGGTAAGGTCAGAATCTGGGTTAGAGCTAGGGTCTGGTTTGCGCTAGGTAAAGGCAATTCATTCTGGAGCTGGAGTCTTCCGACTGTCTTATGAATGTGTTTTTTTTTTTTTATGGCCACTCTTCATTTCTCTGTGGAGATCATAAAGTGTTCTCGACTTGACTTATTAAATTTCCCTTCTGTAATATAAACGTGACGCTGGGCACATTCATTCGCATGTAACAAACCGTTCTTCCTGTTTTCACGAGAAAAAATTAAAAGTTAATCTCCTTTCAGAAAACAGCGATAATAGTAGTAGTAGTAGTAGTAGTTGTTGTTGTTGTTGTTGATGCTGCTGTTGCTGCTGCTGCTGCTGCTGCTGCGGCTGTTGTTGTTCCGGGACATTGCATGTCACCGCTTTCTTGACGGATAATAAAAACATTTTCCTCAGGAAAACTGGGGGGTAACGGTTATCTCATCATTAGCTCAAAATAAATGTGTTTTCTGTATTCCAAAGAAAACGGTTATCTTTCAAAACGTACATATAAACAAACAGATACAGCTCACTATCATCTTTGCTTTCTTTAAAAGGATAGTAACTGTTCTCTCGGGAAAACAGTGATAATGATCGATTTCCTTACAACAACGAGTTCCCCCCCCCCCCCCCCCCCCCCCCCCCCCCCCCCCCCCCCCCCACACACACACACACACACACACACACACACACACACACACACACACACACACACACACACACACACACTTCTTTTCCTGTCCTTTTCATTCATTCTTTCTTCTTCCTCTTCACGGTTTTCCTCTGGAAATTATTCAAACAGCTACTGGTGACACAGGACTGAATAAATGTTTCCCCTGTTGTCCAAAGGCTGATCATCATTAACCTAAAGGTAAACAATGATGATACTTATTTTCCCAGATAATTAACTATCAACAAAGCCGTTTCTTGAACGATAATAAACGCCCCCCCACCCCCCACCCCGGCACGAAAAGATGATAACAACTGATTTCCCTTGGTGTTTTATTGGAGAATAACAACTGCTTTTTCCTTTAAAGGGGGTGGGGGGAGGTAATAGGGAAAAACAGTGATTATACCACTTAAAGGCTTTCAAAGTTGGTCTGTTCCGGTACTTGCCCGCCATTTATCACCTCCCCGCCCCCCCTCCCCACTACATGTCAGTCCTGCCCTCTTCCCCCTATTCTTTACCCTGCCCCTCCTCTTCTTCAGCCTTCACCTTCAGGCCTCTGAGTCCTTTAGAAAAGACTTGACCATCACAGTCGGGGGGGTTATGGCAGCTCTCACTTGGGTAAGGCGACTTGATCTCGCTTTGGAGGTATCGTGGTTTGTCCACACGATTCCTGTTTAAGCTTCGCGATGACTGGAATATGACAGTCATCACCACGTCCTTTCTCTCTCTCTCTCTCTCTCTCTCTCTCTCTCTCTCTCTCTCTCTCTCTCTCCCCTTCCTTCCCTCCCATTCCTCACTACCGTCCCCTTAAAATGGCGACTTAACATTTCATGGTATGATTACCTGAGTTTCGGATTTACAAAGTGGTCTCTAAAGTTTTGAAATGTCGGCGACTTCATTTCAAAAATAAATGAAATGAATAAACAGATTTTTTTTAAATGAACGAAGAAATAAAATAAATAACTGCCACTGCACAGACACTGCAGGTCTGCCTTGTGACGTTTCTAGTTTCTCGACTCCGTCGCCTTCCTAATCTGCACCGTAATCTAGCAAGCAAGTCACAACGCCGGCGAGTGCAGAGCGACCATCAGCATTTAAATGCAGGAAGATAGCAATAAATCTCAATGGCGTTCACAACAACAGGAAACGCAGGAAATTCAAGCTAGTAAGCTACTTTTCACCATAAAAAAGAACGACACATTAATCTTGTTCTCAACTCCTATCGCCAACTTCAGACCTTTTGTTCTGAGGGCAGTAAAAAAACGGGAGCGCAAATTACATTCATTTTATTCACGCAAAGATCCCACACAAATGTAATACTCCCACACGTCGAGTCGCGCAAATGACACGTTGACTGCAATACAAGCCTTTATGCGCCCGTGTATTACGCGGCAGAGAAACGTGGCAATTGGGCAGTTCTGTACCTTGTGTCTTTTTTTTTTTTTTTTTTTTTTTTTTTTCCTTTTTTTTTTTTTTTTTTTTTTTTTCTTTTTTCTTTTTTTTTTTTTTTTTTTTTTTTTTTTTTCTTTCCTTCTTCTTCTTCTTCTCCTCCTCCTTATAAAAAACCACTGCCGTCAGTTAAATGACACACTCATCAAACGCGTCAACTAGAACACCACAAACACCATCTATAAACTATACCACCACCGATATTATCAACGTCAACACAAACATCACCACCACTAAAAACGACAACAAGGACACCACAGACATTAACACGTCATCACAAAAAGACCGAAACACTACAACACAAAAAACGTCATCATGAAAAATTAAAAAAAATAAATAAAAAATCGTCACCATGTATGTAAAACAATGCCACTACAAGCATTTTAAAAAAAAAAAAAAAAAAAAAAAACACGTCATCGCGAACATTAAAAACGTCACCATCAACATCAACACAGTAACCACGAGCACAGGTCAGCAGTGAAGTAACGCAGTATTGGCGGCGGCACCAGTAGTGCTATTAGGCTCGCATGTAACTTTTTTTTTTTTTTTTTTTAGTTCTGCGTCATTCTCCGCGTTCCCCTCGAAGTCCTTACTTCCACGCCGCCCATTCCCGGCTCTCTCTACACAACCACACCCAGTATTGTTCCGCTGCAACCATAGCATCGCATTTCTTTCCTTCCCCCTTCCTCTCCCCCCTTGCCTTCGTTTCTCGGACGGGAATTTCTGACGTTCACCACAGGCGAGATTTTTGCTATTTATTATCCGTTTTTTACCCCAGCCGTTAGGACAGCCACATTCTGTCTTCGGAGACGATGACGTATAGAAGCGACCACTAGTGTGCACGTGTTTCATATTCGTGTCGTCCATCCCATCGGCACACGATAAGCAACTCTTCTACAGAGGACGGAATGGGATTCAACGTGTGTCTAAGGTTTTTGTTTGGTTGGTTGTTTTTGTTGTTTTGTTTTGTTTTGTTTATTTGATGAATTAGTTCACGCAAGCAACCTCGGTTTGACGTCTTCTCTGACGCACAAGGAAGGGATTCGAGTTCGCATATCATGTTCCTGGCTGTTTTGAAATTATGTTCCTGGCTGTCTTGAAAGCATGCATGTTCCTGGCTGTCTTGAAATTATGTTCCTGGCTGTCTTGAAAGCATGCATGTTCCTGGCTGTCTTGAAAGCATACGTATTCCTGGCTGTCTTGAAAGCATATGTGTTCCTGGCTATCTTGAAAGCATACGTGTTCCTGGTTGTCTTGAAAGCATGCATGTTCCTGGCTGTCTTGAAAGCATACGTATTCCTGGCTGTCTTGAAAGCATATGTGTTCCTGGCTATCTTGAAAGCATACGTGTTCCTGGTTGTCTTGAAAGCATGTATGCCTGGCTGTCTTGAAAGCATGTATGCTCCTGGCTGTCTTGAATGCATACATTACGCTCATGGTTGTCTCGAATGTACATGACGTTCCTGGGTGTCTCAAATGCATATCATGTAGCTGGCTGTCTCAGATGCGCATTATGTTCCTGGCTGTCTCAATTGTACATTATGTTCCTGGCTGTCTCAACTGGGAATCGACCCCTAGACGCTAGAACAAACTCTGACGCCTAAGGATGCCAACTAGGCCCTGCAGACGCAGTCCTTCACAGGGTGCAATCAAGTTGTCACGAGACAAAATATCAGCGGAGACACTAACGCTGCTGACGAATCACTCTGGGGGTATTCAGCGGCGTCTATTCTGATCCACAATACCATGCGCTTACCTGGTTCCCCCACCTGTCGACAGTAACTGCCACTGCGATCATCCAACAAAGGTCCCCCAATGACCTTGCTTGCCGCTACCGGTGAGTTTTGACGCACACTCACGTCGGTCATGGCCCCGACACAGAGATGAAACCGAAACTGGGTTACCCTGAGAACAGAGTGTGGAGGAACGCAGATGCTCAGGCCTTTTGTTATGATAGTCCATGAGCATAACAACAAATGATGCTGTGGAATTCCATCCCGCTCTGAGTGTGCTCTACCTATCCCGGCGTCAACCAGGCCCGAGAGATACAGACACCTGCACAGGTGTGTATGTGTGCGTCTCTCAGAACAGGTGGTTCCAGTCAGTGGTTCAGTACTGTATGTGTGGTGGTTCCGGTCTTCCCATCTAGGTCCACAGCATATCCGACTCTGGCAAAAAGCCGACCGGGACCGAAGAATCCCGCAAACAATGCTTCAAATGAGAATCGAACCTGAGACACTCCAGCCTGCAAACCCGTGACACTAACCACCGCAGCCAAGCGGCTGGTCATATTACTAGCATGATTAGTTCTTGTTTTCCTGTAGACTGCAGAAAATTCCACACTGAACGACCAGCGGTTTCTTTAGGCTCTGTGTTTTCTGCTGCCGCGTGCACGTGATGCTGGAGCGTTATTTGTGCTCCTTATTGTACCATGACAGTAGGTCACAGGGGGTACGTGCCACGGCCATACAAACCCGTGTCTTCGATCATGCGCGCCGTGGTAGAGGAGAGAGGAACGATAAACC
>JADBJO010002292.1:310000-317500 GCA_016801955.1 Conus betulinus
CTCTCTCTCCTTCCATCTCCTTCATTCACTCTCTCTCTTTACCTCCCTCCCTCCGTTCGCCTCCCTCCTTCCTTCTCACTACCGAGTTTCCTATTTGTATTCTGTACATCATCATTCATTTAACTAACTTTCACATATCCTAGTTCCAACAACATTACTCTTTCATTTTTTACTTTATATCCTTTAAAGCGGACGTTATGCGTGATAAATAACAGTTCCAAGTTCGAGGGCGCTCCCCCCCCCCCCCCCCAATCTCCCCCCCCCCCCCCCCCCCACCCACCCCTTCTCCATCTATCTCATCTAACTTGCTCACTTCGGCGTGCTAACGTTTTTGACAGTCAAGCTGATCTGGCATTCGCCGCGGATGATGTTAAACGTGGTCAGGTGCCGGTCAATCAGCTGACAGACGGTGGTTGGTTGTCCACCCACATGGGTCTAAGGCTGTGTTCAGTTCTCAGTTGTCCAGGCTATGACCTGAGGAACTGCAGTGTCTAAATACAAACGTTCAACGACCCATTCTATTATCATTTCATCAACTCATCTCTCTCTCTCTCTCTCTCTCTCTCTCTCCTCTCGCCTCTCTCTTCTCTCTCTCCTCTCTCTCTCTCTCTCTCTCTCTCAGTACATCGAAAAGTATACTTTGTTGTCTTTTATTGTCATTTCTCTTTTTTCTCTTTATGTGTGCACTGCACCTCACATTGTTATAGGCCGGAGGCCTGTGTTCAGCCTCTCCTCTCCTCCATCTCTCTTCTCCTCTTCTCTCTCTCTTCCTCCTCTGGGGGGGGGGGTCTCCCCTCTTCTCCTCTCCTCACTCTCCTCCCTCCTCCTCCCCCTCCTCCTCCCCTCTCTCCCTACTCTCTCCTCTCTCTCCTCTCTCTCTCTCTCCATCCGCTCCTCCCTCTCTCTCATCTCTCTCCCTCTCTCTCTCTCTCTCTCTGCCGCATGCGCTCGCTCGTTCTCACGTCTTTCTCACAAGATACCACAGGACGGCATGGCAAAAGAAACACACACACACACACACACACACAACCCCTTCAAAACAAACCATGTTTAAAAATCATGCACGCACGCACGCACGAAAATGTACAAACACACACACACACACACCACACCACACACAACACACACAGCACACACCAACACAACACACACACACACTACAAACACACTTAAGAAGAAACGCCAATACAACAGTGAGAGACAGCTCTCAGAAGCCACACATCAAAGCAGCGCAGCTGCAGACGATCATACAATCACATAAGGCACAACACACACACATTGCGGTCATCCCCACAAACGCGATTAGCCGAGGACTACGGCTACAACAACGTAAAGACTCGCTCCGTCACCAGCCGCCTTTCTTCCTCCTCCTCCTCCTTCAACAACAACAACAACAACAACAGCAAACAACAACAACAACAACAACAACAACAGCAACAACAACATGACGACGACCACATTCACTATTTACCATGCACGCGGTTTCCCACCAGCAGTCCAGCTCACGGCAGAGTGCCTTTTCAGATTGTACCCTCTCGCTGCCCTGCAAAGGCAAAGAACCAGACAACACGACTTTATCAGATTTATCCATAACTATGAGATGAGGTGGGAGGTGGGGTGGGGGGGGGGGGGTGAAGAGAAATGGAGGCGGAAGTGAAGGAGTAAAAGAGAGGGAAGGGGAGCAGAAGGAGGAGAATGAGAGGAGGAGGAGAGAAGCGGAGGACCGAGGAGGAGGCCGAGGAATGAGGACGAGAAGAAGCCTGGAAAAAGCTAGCTGGAGGAGTAGGAGGGGATTAGGGAGGCGAAGAACGAAGAAAAGAAGAAGAAGAGAAGAAGAAGAGTCGAAGTACTAGTCGGTGGAGGAGCAGAAGATGATAATAATGATGATGCTGATTGATGATGATTATTGTGATTCTGATGATGCTTATGATGGTGATTATACTTCTGATAACTGATGGAGATTAATTCTGATGGTGATGATAATGATGATGCTGTGATGCATGATGCTGACTGGTGTAATGGTGTTGTTGACTGATTGAGATGAGGATGGATGATGACTGATGATGATGATGATGATTATGATGATGATGAATGATAGTTGATGATGATGATGATGACACTGACGATGATATTGATGATGATCCACGACGACGATAACGATGATGACGATGATGATGATCATGGTGATGGTGTTAACAGAACAAGAATAAAAAGGACGATGATGAATAACTCCAACGAGCCCATGAAAAAGGAAACAAAAAAGTAAAAAAAAAAAAAGACAAAGAAGAGGACTGAACAGAACAAGAAAAGCATGTACACGTAGAAGAAGAAAGGACGAAAAAGAGGGGGGAGAGCGGGAAAAAGGCGAGGAAGGTCTCTCTCCAAAACAAGATTGAGCGACATAACACATTATCACTCAGAGGCTCATTTGCATCTGCTTTGTCCGCATGCCTGTACGCCAAACACCTGCATAATGCGGACACCTGCGCACATGGCCAAAGTGAACACGAACAAGCCTCTGCACGACAGGACGTCATGAGCATGCGATATTGGTTTATTAAGACGGTGTTGTGTTCTTTGTCTTCTGTCCAGTCGCGGTGGTCCATACACCAGAAACGCAGCAGACACCAGCTTGTACAGAGGGATGTCGTGTGTGCCAGGCCTTCTGTTGCTAGCGGGGGTTGGGTTCAGCCACTGTACGGCATGTCGACTGACACCCAGGCACATCAAACTTGTGGGGGTTTGGTTTCGTGATTATGAGGTGCTGGGGAGGAATTGTCTTCCGTTTACAGGGCGTCCTACAGAACGCTATCGTCCGCCCAAATCGCCCCTAAGGGCGGATAGGTGCTGTCCCATGGGGGAGGGGTAATAAACGAACGTCACACCGTATGAAGACATTCTCACCCCGACTGATGCAAGTGATAGCAACCATAGGGTTCAATACGGGGTGTTCCTTCGGAGTACCCGGATGTCTTTAGCCAGGAGCTTGACGAAACCCAACAAAACCAAAACACAAACACCAAACACACCAGAAACACTAGCGGAACTCAGTCGTAGGTCACTGTACAACACAACTCACAATACTGACAACAGACGGACACACTCGCACAGACCCTAGCAACACGTTCACAACAGACTACAGAGTGATACGGCGCACACAAAATTATCAAAAAAAAAAAAAAAAAAAAAAAACAAAGCAGACGGCAACTCACATAGAACACGCAAACACAATAGTCACACAACAACGGAACTCAATACAACACATTAGGAACACAAGCGAACGGTACACCGCGGACCACGCGTGATGACCACAACGGACACCGACAACAAGACGTGACATTCGGAGGTCGCGAACAATATTACACTGTACAAAGGACAACAAAGCTAAATAAGAAGGCGTTAGGAGGGACCAAGAGAACGGGGGGAGGTTAAAGTGGTGATAAGAACGAGATACGAAAGAGGAAGCCAGAAGGCCAAACACCAAAGCACACACTGAGAACCCGCAACTCTGGCTGCCGAGAACCCCCCGAGGTTCTCGAGCGGTAATCCTTCGACAAGGAGCCTCGTGAAGTTTGGGCACCAAAAGCACACGGACACAAACGACCCGCACCCAAAGCACAAGAAAAAGGCGATACATCAACCAGGATTCCAACATCAAGGTCATAACCAGTGGTCAAGGAAGAGCCCGCCCCGCCACTGTCACCGAACCCCCCAAGCGGACTACCAACAAGAAAAAAAACCCAACCGCCTACCCCCCCCACCCCACCCTCCGAGCCCACACGGGACAGAAACCCGACCGCCGCAAACCCGCCCATCTGTCCCGAAATCATTTTCCTCCCCCCCCCCTCCTGTGTCCTACCCCCCCTACCCCCCCCCCCCCCCCCTCCACATCCAGATTCAAAAGCGGTTTATGAACAGACGGCAGGCCACCATTAGCCCCTTTGGCCAGCGCAACCCTCTGCGGGCACGGCGAAACGAACCGCTCCCTGCCATATCCATCCAGATCCCCCCGCCCCTCCTCCCCGCCTCCCCCCCCCATTCCCGCCCCTCCCTCCACACCCCCCCCCCCCCCCCCCCCCCCCCCCCAACCCACCCCCCCCCCCCCTCCCTCCCACCCGATCCACACACCCTCCGCTCTCTATCCACAGAAAAAACACACATTTCCCCACCGCATTAAGCAAGCGGTCACGGGTCCCCAATAAACCAACCGCTAATGAACGACCCTATCGTCGAATCGCGCGCAATGAGCTTTAATGGGACTCCGTAAAACTGATGCCTATTGGGCGCCGATAGCCGATATTGGTCGTGAGGCGCAGTTTTCCAATATGCGGCCTCCATGAGGGCACGGATCAAGGGAGTTCGGGTCCACTGTAGGCAAAACCATGCAGGGTTGTGGTGTGTGTGTTGTTTGTGTTGTGGGTGGGGGGGGGGGGGTTGGAGGAGTTGGAGGTTGGTGATGGGCAGAGGAGGTGGCTTGGAATGTGTGGTTGTGTTGGGGGGGAAAGGGGGGACACACGACTGACATGACATACTGCTGACAAGGCAACAGACAGGCGGCAAAGTATGCAGCAATGAGACAGACAGACAGATGGGGGGGGGGGGGGGGGGGGGGGGGGGATTGTGGTGGGGTGGGGTTAGAAACTGATTGCGGGGTTGAAATACCTGGAGAGTAGGGTAGAATAGATGGAGATGAGAACGACAAACAAGAAGAGAGGAGACGGAGGTGAGGGGCTGGGGTGGAAAGACAGACCAGACACATGACATCAAGAAAGACTGGTGTACGAGACATTTACAAAGATGGCACACAAATACAGACAAACAGAAAGAGAGAAAGATGAACGAACTAGGAAAGTAAAAGACAGACAGAAAGTAATTTTCTTTAAAAGAACAAAAGTGAGCGAGAGAGAGCGAGAATCTAGAGAGAGAGAGAGAAGAGAGCTAAAAGGGGTGTGGGGGATGAGGAAAACAGACACTTAAGTAAAAAAAAGAAAAAATAAAAGGGAGGCTTAATTCTATTTCCCACCTGCAACAAACTAAGCCAAACTCAAAAAGATAGTGGGGTTGGGGTTTGGGAGGAGAAGGATCCACTAGATATAGCGATGAGAGAGATATATAGAGTTTACTTACAGGAGAAAATAAATAACCGCAACAAGCACCCCGTCGTCTATGACGAGATGATAGAATGAGGAAATATACTTGTGCTGAGAATGCCTACGGCGCGAGGAAGCCAAAAAAAGAAGGAACGAAAAAAAAAGGCTCCACTAGGGTGAAATCATCTTACGAAATTTTCGGCATGTCCACAAGTTCAGATTAATAGCAGGATTGTGTCATATCGCGGACACGTAAGTTTACCAATGAAAAAAACAAGCGCAATATCTACTTTGCTTCACAGAAAGACCAAACAGGCACTCTCACCGCGAAAATTACGCCCACCACCGAAAATGTTAACGATTCCGACTCGATTACGCACATATAAGAGGCAAAAGCAAAAGAAAGAACCTCTGAAGAAGGCCTTTAGCAAAATGAAAACGGTAAAATTATGCCCAGCCCCGCCGCCCCCCCCGCTCCCCCTCCCCCCCCCCCCCCCCCCCCCCCCCCTGCCAAAAACCCGCACCACCCCCATCAAAAACGACCTCCTCCTCCCGTCCCCCCCCCTGTCCCTGGTTTTCCCCCCTCCCCTCCCCTCCCCCTACTTCCGTGACTTCCGTAAAAAAATGAAACCACAAAATGTAAACCAGTCAGACAGAGACCTTACCCAGGGGAACTCGTTCCCGCACTGATACAAACAACGAACGCAGTGTGTGGCACGCCCAACGAGTCCAGATCTCTTGGTTTGGTTCCAGGGACCAAACGTCAAGACAGTCCATATATTAATCATATCCTTGAAAGAAGGTGACACGTATTTAACTTAAGAAATAACCACCAAAAACCTGTTCCAACGACCACGTGAGTCCACATGAATAACCCCCACTCTGACCTGGCGGACACTTATAGCAATCCCTTGTTTTTATTAATCTTTTTCCTCATTATTTTTTTCCATATCAGCACGCCCGAAACTAAAAAAGTACAAAACAATCATCCGCAACAGACGTGGGGCGAAAGTGTTCTTGTTCCTTGCAGGGAACGTTCATAACGCACTTTGGTGGTGGTAGCGCAAGAACCACTCCTAAGAAACTAAACGATCTAGTTCGTAACTCTGGATCCAACAGGACTGGGCAGCGGGAACGAAACATAAAGGAAGGGGGGATTACAAACGAAAGAACGAAGGAACGAAAAAAAGGGACGTAAGGCACAAAGACAAAGGAGGGGGGGGGGGGGGGGGGGAAACGGGAGGGAACACGGGGGGGAGAGAAAGGAAAGAAAAGATGGGGCGGAACAAAAAGAGGAGAAAAAGACACGACAGAAAAAGTGACAAAAAGATGGAAGCAAGAACAAGATAAAAAGAAAACCAAACACGGGGTAGAGGGAAAGCAAAGAAAAGAAAAAGTACAAAAAGAGGACAAGAAGAAGATGACAAAGAATGAAGTCAGAAAAGAAAACATGACCAAAAAGCTGGAGAAAGAAAAGAAAGAAAAAACAAAGGCCCCAAAAAGATTGAGGAAAGGAAAAAGGACAACACTATTGCTAAGAGGACAAAAAAAAGAATGGACAAAAAAGATTTTGAGAAAAGGAAAGGGAAAAAAGGACAAAAAAGATGGAGAAAGAAAAGGAAAAAGGACAAAAAGAGTGGATAAAGAAAGAAAAAAAAAAAACGAAAAGGACAAGGAAAAAAAAAGGTGGAGAAAAAGAAAGGGAAAGAACAAAAAAAGGACAGAGAAAGGAAAAGGGAAAAACAACGAACGAAAAAAAGGACAGAAAAGAATGGGAAAAGAATCGCTGATGCAAAAGAAAGAAAGTAAGGAAGGGAAAACAGGAAGGAGGCACGGAGGGGAGAACGAAATGAAAAAAAGGAAGGAAAATCAGCAGGACGAAAAAGGGACGGGAAGGGAGAAAAAGAAGATGCTAGTTAGGTTGGGGAAGAACTAAAGAAGGGAAGATTATTCTCCTTTCTTCAGTTCTTCTTGCTAACTAGTCATCCTTCTTTTAGGTTAAGAAAAGGGGAAAGAAGAACGGGGGGAAAGAAACAAAGGAAGACAAGTACAGACAAAATAAAAAAAAAAAAAAAAAGAAGGGGAAAAAAAAGAGACAAAAAATTTGGAAGACAAAAGGAAAGGAAAGAAGAAAGAAAAGAAGAAGGGAAAGAAGGGAAGGGAAAAAGGGAAGGAAGGAAGAAGGAGTCGTGAAAGGGGCGAAGGAGAAAAGTAAAAGAAGGAAAACGTGCAAACGTGTGCGCGTACTTGGATGTGTATGCGCGAGAGAGTGCATGCAACTTGTACATAGGGTGCGTGCGTAAGTGGGCCGGGAGAACAGAGTCGGTGAAATGAGTGTGCGTGTGTGCATGCGTGCGCTTTGCGTGCATGAATGTGTGTGTATAGCTATGCGTAGCATTTCTCGTGCGCG
>JADBJO010002292.1:322500-326440 GCA_016801955.1 Conus betulinus
CACGTCCTCTTACCTTTCTGTTCTCAAAAGCCCTGTCCTATTTCCATTCTGATCTGAATATACCTGTCCTCTGACCATTCTGATCTCAAAATACCTGTCCTCTGACCATTTCTGATCTCAAAATACCTGTACTCTGACCATTCTGATCTCAAAATACCTGTCCTCTGAACATTCTGATCTCAAAATACTGTCCTGTTTCCGTTCTGATCTCAAAATACATGTCCTCTTACCATTCTCATGTCAAAAGACCTGTCCTGTTTCCATTCTGATCTCAAAAGACCTGTCCTATTTCCATTCTGATCTCAAAAGACCTGTCCTATTTTCCATTCTGATCTCAAAAGACCTGTCCTATTTCCACTCTGATCTCAAAGACCTGATGATAATCACGCACTGATGATGATGATGATGATGATGATGATGATAATGATGATGATGATGATGACTGATACGCATCTCATCCCTGCTGATCTCGAGGTGTGTTTCAAAAAGAAACGGAAAATACTCATGGGTTCAACATCTCTCTTTCACCCCCATCACACATGAAGGCATACCCAACACATCAATATCCACCCCATTCCCCTCACCCTTCCACCTCACTCCACCCCCTCCCCCCCTCTCCCTCCCCTCCCTCCCTCTCCTCTCTCTCTCACACACACACACACACACACACACACACACACACACACACACACACACAAACACACACACACACACACACACACACCACACACACACCACACAACACACCACCCAAAGCTCGAACAACCCCAAGTGACATGCAAATCCAAAATACAAATAACAGTGACAATGCACTGTCAGTCAGAAAAGAGGTAAGAAAAAGTTTGTGGATATAAAATTTGATTTCTAGTCTGAATTTCGAAGGCAGAAAAGCAACAGAGCATGAGACGAACTAGCTCGTTGAGCATTCCACAAAACAGACCCAGGAAAACGAAAACAGCCGAATAACCTTTTTGTCTTTTTTTGTTCTGCTTGAAGATGTGGGCGGATTAGGGAAACGAAAGCCGCGGCTGTTTCATCTGAGAGAACGCCGCCATTTCTCACACCAGGTGTGGCGGATGATTATCGAGGAACAGAACGGAAGGCGAGCTATAACCAGATATCCGTTAAGTCTCTAGGCGTCGAGGCAAAAACCTCCCCCTTCGGGCAGACGGAGACAAGCTTCTTGTCAGTTGTGATCCAGTTATACGACACTGGGCCAGGCAAAAGTTTTGGAGAGTGGAGACGCCTTCGGCCCCATAAAAAGTTCCTGCTTGAAAAAAAAAAAAAGCAAAAAAAAAAAAAAAATCGGTGAAGTCCTCTGAGATTATCGACGTACTATAAACACGCTGTTGTCGGAGAACAGGCGACCCCGCAGAGAGTCGAGAAACTGAAAACCTAGACACCCTAGTTCACAAAAAGGTTCACCGGCGGAAAAAAATCGTGGAGGTAACTGTACGTGTTTGGTCTCCGGCGTTAACTGTCACTCCGATGCGAGCGATGCAAGAAATGCGGGTGGTCTGGTGTCTTGTCATCTTGGCTCGACGAGTATCGTACTGTCTTTGTACGTTTAATTTTCATAATTAATGTTTGTTTTGCCTTGTGTGCTCGTAAGTAGTAGTAGAGCGGTGGGGTTTGTAGTGTAGAGTGGATGTGAGGAGAGGGGAAGTGGAATGAGAGCGAGAGTGGAGTGTGTACTGTACTATCCTGTACTTTGATCTATACCACACTGTACAATATTCTATTGCGCTAGTTTTATGTTATGCTCAGGGGCAAGGGAGGTGCACGTGCGCGCGCATGTGTACGACTCAAGACCAAGACTCAGGCTCGTAATACTTTGCCATAGGAACCGTCACGGGTCATTTTTCGTGCGTGCGTGCATGCTCTGTGTGTGTGTGTGTGTGTGTGTGTGTGTGTGTGTGTGTGTGTGTGTTGTGTGTTGTGTGTGCGTGCATGCGTGCGTCCGTGTGGTGTGTATGTGTGTGTGTGTGTGTGTGTGTGTGTGTGTGAAAGAGAGAGAGTATGGTGTGTGTGTGTGTGTGTGTGTGTGTGTTGTGTGCGCGCGCGCGCGCGCGCGCGTGCGTGCTGTGTGTGTGCACACACGCGCGCGCGTGCTTGGGCATTTACACACCATGTGACTGCATACACACCTCTTTTAATGATTTGGGGGCTTCGGTTACTTCAGGACCTTGATTTGAACTGACAATCGTTTCTCCTATTCACACCTATTGACGTTTCTGGCAGAAGCTGAACAACTACATCGTCCGGCATCATGACTAGATCCTTTCTTATGGGGGAGGGAGAGACAGACAGCACAGTGCAGAACAAACATTTTTCTTTCCCCCTGCTGGACACCGCGGGTGCGCAAGCGTGCTCTACCCCTGTGAGCTATGTCATTCATTTTCCTAACGAACTGTCCGCCTTTTTTTTTTTTTTTTTGTCCCTGGGAGCTGAAACCCAGACAGGGGGTGGCTAAGATGGGCGGACTCCCCCGCAGCCAATGATCCGACCCTGCCTGTGCTGCGGTCTACCACTTACCTGGATTACGTGTCGTCGTCAAGTCGCCATCAAAAAACCCTTAAGGCCTGTTCAGACGGGTCCCGAGGGCACTTGAATGTTTTGTTTTTTTTTTTCTTTTGGGGGGGAGGGGGGGGGGGGGGGGGGGGGCTTCTTTCTGTCAACCCCGCAAAAAAAAACACAAAACTTCACCGTGCAGCTGACCGCGAGGCCCCGGACCGTTGTATTTCTGGCCCGCCCTGCGCTCTCCTCTCTCTCTCTCCTCTCTCTCCTCTCTCTCTCTCCTCTCGTTGCTGCATACGCTGTAGCATTTAGTACTATTTCCGTAGTAACGGGAAGCATGAAAAATGGCCAGCTAAGCCAAATCTTTTACCGTTATAAACTAAGACTCCTTCATCTCTTCTCCTCTCTCTTCTCGCGTCTCTCTGCTCTCTCTGCTCATCCTCTCTCTCTCTCCTCTCTCACTCGTGCTTCTCTCTCATCTCTCTCTCTCTCAGCTCTCTCTCTCTCTCTCTCTCTCTCTCTCTCTCTCACTCCTCTTCCTTCATTCCTTCCTTCCGCCTCCCAACCTACTCCCCCAACCTCCTCCTCCCCAAAACCACAGTACCGTGCGTACTCTAATCGGTGCAAACCAATTTTCGTCCACTTGGCCGTTCTTTTTTCAATCAAGACTCCCGTCCCTCCAACCCTGCTCTTCTCGGCTCTCTCCCTCATTCCTCCTTACATCGCATGACATATAGAATGTCTCCTCCCCATAACTCCCACCACCCTAATTCGCTTCCACTGCCCTCTCTCAGCCCCTCCCCTTCCTCCGCTCCCTGCATGGCGCCCACCCCCTCCGCCCTTTCGCTCCGTCCCTCCCCTCCCCACCTCCACCCATTAGTCACCCATTTCTGCAAATGTTATATCCCCGCTAGCAAGCTTCTTCTGCCCCCTATCACTTGCATCCCAGGCTGCTATATATACAACATTATCACGTGCTTTAAGCACTTGTTTTTTTTTCGGCAAAAGGGCAAGAAAAAAAAAAACCACCGTCAATCCTAAAGAAAATAAAATAAAATAACACGACCTTAAAAAAAAAAAAAAAAGGGGGGGGCGAAGGGCAGGGGTGTTATGGGATAAAAACACGAAAAAAAGGAAAAGGGGGGAAAATGATGGCAGACGAAAAAAGTATACTACATTCATTAAAAGGCTCTATACTGTGGCAGCGGAAGTGGGCAGGAGAGCCTATCAATTCTAATGACGTGTTTCCTGGTTGCTGCTTGGTGCTTGCTATCTTACCCCCTGCTTGTACGCTGCCCACAAACCTCCGCAAACATTTGCGAATGGAGCCATGTCCCAGACTCATGGGGAAGAGAGTCGAAAGGGGGGTAGGGGTGGGGGGTGGTGGAGGTAGGAACGGCCGTTAAGGAGAAGACGGATCTAG
>JADBJO010002293.1:0-42500 GCA_016801955.1 Conus betulinus
TAGACAGGGACAAATAAGGATGTGTACTGTCTGTTATTAAAGGATGAAAGAAAGGGAGCCAGATTTCTTTTCTGTATAATGGACCATCGTGTTGACAGTTTCTGTAGGATACGCAGAGAAATAAAGGGACCGGCGGTTCTTTTCCTGTATATAGACCGACAAAGAAATGAAGGATCATGTACTGTTCGTATATAGCAGGATCAGAAATAAGGGACCAAGTGTGGCGTTCATAGTTAAGACAGGGAACAGAGAACATAAATTATGTTACCGTTCTTTCTATAGACAGGGCAAGAGGATAAATGATGCCACTGTTCTGTGTATAGAACGGGGAGCGAAATGAAGGGGTCATGAAGTGGGATGAGGCCAAAAACTCTACGACACAACGTGCACATTTGTGCCCTTTTTTAGACGCCTGCCTCTGAAGGCAGACATGTGTGCATCCCCCTAGGGCAGCATTAGGTCACAGTCAAAAATGGTGGCGTTTGCAAGGGCTTATACCAAGGAGTGATGAAGGAGAGGGAAAATGGTACGATCCTAACTGAATGGTCGAATCCAGTCCTTCCAGGCGATGGATTGCCTGCCTTTCCTCGCCCTTTCTTTCCCAGTTGAATGACAAATCGAACTGAATGTCAAGTCCCATCGATGGGGAACTATAAGCGAGTCAGACCGTGTGCCTTCCTGGCCCCCTGCACACGTTTAACGAACCCACGGCAGTTGAAAAATTGAAAAGAGCAGGAGTTTCCCCGCTGCCCTGCAAAATTGATGTAGATTGAAGATAACTGCCTGCTATTTCTTACCAATCCCACAAAAATTGTGTCACTTACTGATTATCGTGTGCCATCGTGGTACCGGTGGAAATGGAGGACACGATATATACATCGCTGCATCCTATGTGAGAACTGTAGGCATAAATGAGATAATGAAAATGAGTGACTATCGTTGAATGGTACAGGACATGAACTGAAGTGAGCCCCATAGCTGCTCTTCGTCCGCTCCTACCTGGGTAGGCAGCCCGTTTTTTATTGTAAAGCGCTTAGAGCTTGGTCTGTGACCGAGGAATAGGCAACTATCTAAATACCCAATATAGATATAATAACGATAATCCCAATGAGAGAATCGCCCACAGAAGCTCCGGCTCATGAGCTTTCATTGTTGCAGAGGATTTACCAATTATTTCTAGAAACAACAATAACAAATTACCATATTGTCCTCAGTGGAGATGGTACTGATGTTGATGCTTTGGTTCAGTGGCATTGATGACATACGACAGTGATAATAATATTATGTTGTGCCTGACAGTCGAAGGAGATTGACAAAATTTTGACAGGTGATGGATGGCAATGATGTTGATAGCTTGACAGTTGTCATTGATGATGATGACAGTGATGGATGTGATGTTGTGCTGACAGTGCAGTGATTAGAATGACAGTGACGTGATAGGTTATCGACTGTTTGATATCGACAGTGGCATTGATGATGATGCAATGATGATGATTGATATCTGTTGATGCTCGACAGTGACAGTGGGATTATGATCGACAGTGGATATGGTAATATGTTGATCTGATGCGACAGTTGCATGGCTGATTATTACAGTGGGATTATGATACAATGATATGATGATGACCTGATGCTGACAGTGGCATTGATGAATGATGACGGTGTTTAGATGATAAGATGTTTGATGCTGACAGTGGCTTGATGACAACCACAGTGATAATAATGTCTCTACAGGCATGGGAGTATCCCGACCGTGGGCATCTGTAGATATCGAGAGCTTTTGGCATTGAACACTTCTTGATGTGGATGATGACAGTGGCAGTGATGACGTTGATGATTACGTGAATGAAAGTGCGTTGATGCTAACAGTGGCATTGATGACATGCCTATGAGATTGTGATGAAGCTACCCGTGGCAGTTATGATGATGCAGAGGTGATGATAATGATTTTGAATGCTCACAGTGGAAGTGATGATGATGACAGTGATGATTAAATAGGTGTTAATGCCGACATAGGCAATGGTGATGATGGACAGTTAGGGATGACAGTGATTATTGGTCAAATGATGTGGATGCATGACAGTTGTGGTGTGACAGATGATCCATGCTGATGATGATGTTTAGCAGGTGACATTGGCAGTGATGACGATACAGTGATGGTGAGGTTATGATTGTTGATATTTACAGTGGCAGTGATGACAAGACCGTGATGATGATGTTATGCTTCCATTGGTTTGAAATTGTGAAAAAGCAAAAGCCCTTTGCTGCCGGTATGGACTGGTGTGTCCCAAAAATATGGGTAAAAAAAGAAAAAAGTTTTTCAGCTATCTGTCTATTTCCTGAAACAGATTCTGTCTGGGATCTAGGTATGTGTCATCCGTCCTGTCTGATCTGTCATCCCCTGTCACCTCCTCCTTCTCCCCCTAGATCCTTCCCTCTCCGTCACCTTTTCTCTCCCTTTATCGCTACTTGTGTCCATCACCATAGACCCCCTTTCCCCTCCTGCTCCTTACCCCTCTCTTGCTCCTTTCCGGTGTGTGTGTGTGTGTGTGTGCGCTTGGGCGAGTGTTGTGTGTGTTTTGTGTTCTTTGTCTCGCTTTCTATCCTCCCTTTTTCCCTCTGTCTACGGTGCTCTCACGCTTTCCCCTCTGTTATTTGCTGCCTCTGATGATCTCTCTCATCTCTCTTGCTGTCATGTGTCTTGTTTTTAATGCTAATATGAATAAAAGTCATGTTACACAAGTGTTCAGAACCATTAGGACAAAATGATGTTGGTTTGGGTGGTTTTTTTATATTGATAGAAAAGATACACAAGTTTTTGAACATGTTTATGAATGTTGTGGTATTTTGGGATCTGTGAACAGGCTTTGCGTTCAGTTTTTTTTTTTTTTTAACACCAGGTCCATAAGAAAAGTAAATGTGATGAATATGGTATGTCCACTAGTACTGTTCTGTACTGGAAATTGGTTCGAGTGCCTTTTGTACAGGCCATCATGAGTGTACAGGGCTTACCTTCAATGTGCTATGGTATGGGTTCGCGATGTAAGGGGTCATGTGCAAGCAGTTAAATGCTGCGAAAACAAAAAAAAGTCTGTTCCCTGTCTCCACAATAAGGGATCCAAATGATCTTTTTAGTGGTGACTTAAATAGGTACCGTGTAGACTTCATGCTGTTTTGAAATTGTGTTTTGGTTACTGCACCGCACTGAACTCTAAGTATTACTATTATACGACTGCTATTGGCAAGAACAACCCTCTCTGAGTAGTACTGCTGGCAGGCGTCTACTTCTACTTTTTGTTTTTTTCTTTTTCATATTCTTTTTTTTTATTTGTTTTATTTTTTTATTTTTTTTTTTTTGTTTTTTTTTGTAACCCAACCCCCTAATGCTGCGCGCTGCATCTTGCTGCTACATACCATGCTGCTGCTGCAATCATACTACTGCTACTGTCACTAAATGCTGCTGCTGCATCTGCCTACTTACTTGTGTTGTGCCCTGGTTGGCTCTGCTGCTATTTACTTAGTGTTGCTGTCTGCATCTACTGCTACTACTAATGCTACTCTTGCATCTACATACTATTGGCTGTTGCTGCCCTTTTCCCTGCTCTAATAGCCGACTACCTTCTCCTCCCCACAATTGCTCCTGTTTTCCACACCTCCCTACTGGCCATCTTTTCTACTACCGATGACTACCCTCGAACCTCTGCCATCTCTCCCTCCTCACAAGCTGTCGCTGTCACACACCACCCCCCCTTAAACCTGCCACCTCCTACTGTTGCCACCTCTCCTGCTACCATCCCTCTCCCATCAACCACCCTCTCCAACTACCAACCTCTCCATCACCACCCCTCTGACCACCTCGTCCTCCAACCACACCCTCGCCGGCTTCCACTTCTCCAACTACACTACCCCCTCTCTGACTACCACCTCTCCGATGGCGACCTCTCTAGCTACCACCTCTTTGCCTACCCTCCTCTCTGACTACCCCCCCTCTTGACTACCCCCTCATCCGATGGCGAACCCTCTCTGACTACCTCCTCTCTCGCGCTACAACCCCTCTCTGACTACCACCTTTCTCCAATGGCGACCCTCTGGCACCACCTCTTTGACTACCACCTCTTTGACTACTACACCCTCTCGGGACTACCCCCTTCTCTGACCTACCACCTCTCCGATGGCGACCTCTTCTGGCTACCACCTATTCGACTACCACCCTCTGACTAGCCCCCCTCTCTGACTACCCCACCTCTCCGATGGCGACATCTCTGACTACCAACTCTCTGACTACCCCCTCTCTGACCTACCACCTCTCTTGATGGCGACCCTCTCTGACTACCCACCTCTTTGGACTACCACCTCTCTGACTACCCCCCTCTGACTAACCCCCTCGCTGAACTACCACCTCTCTCACTACCACCTCTCTGACTACCCCTCTCTGACTACCACCTCTCTCACTACCACCTCTCTGACTACAGCCTCTACCCCTCTTCTCTGACTACCACCTCTCCGACTCTTGGCGACCTTTCTGATGGCGACTACCACCCTCTTTGACTAACCCCCTCTCTGACTACCCCCTCTCTGACTACCACCTCTCGATGGTGACCTCTCTGACTATCAACTCTCTGACTACTACCGCCTCTCCCACTAACCCCTGCCCAACTACCACGTTTCCCGACCGTTGTTCTACCACGTTTTCTCTGACTTACTTAACTACCTCTCCAACTACCACCTCTCTGATTATCACCTCTCTGACTATCACCTCTCTATCACCTCTCCAATTACCACCTCTCCAACTACCACCCTCTCCAACTATCAACCTCTCCAACTACCACCTCTCCGACTACCACCTCTCCAACTACCGAAACATCTCTGACTACCACCTCTCCTGACTACTACTTCTCCAACTACCACCTCTCTGACTACTACCTCTCCAACCACTACCAATCCGACTACTACCTCTCCATGCCTCTCAGACTATACCACCTCTGTGACTACTACCTCTCCAACTAACACCTATCTGACTAGTACCTCTCCATAATTGGAGACTGCTACCTTCTCCATACCTCTGTGACTACCACCTCTGTGACTACCACCTCTCCGACTACCACCTCTCTGACTACCACCTCTCCAACTATCACCACTCTGACTACCACGCTTTAACTACCACCTCTCCAACCACTACCTCGCCTGTTACCACCTCTCCAACTATCACTTCTGACTACCACCTCTCCCACTATCACTTCTCTGACTACAACCACCCTCTCTTGACTACCTCTCCTCTCTGACTACCACTCTTTGGCTACCACCTCTCTGACTACCACCTGTCCTTCTGATGTTGTTATTACCCTACCCTTTTGTGGTATTGTTAGCTGCTGCTGCCTGCTGCTGTATTCTAGAATTAGCAAATAGTGTGTTGTGTGTGTTGTGTGTGTGTGTGTGTGGTGTTTTTTTTACAGTATGCAAGCGGTGGAGAGACATGGCTTTACTGTGGTGGAAACGTCGGAATTCGCTGTCATTTGAAATGTCCTGCCTTGGAATTTCTCTCTAATTTTGTGAGTATCTGTATGGCTCTTCTTTTTTTTTTTTTTTTTGACTCTTCGGTTTTCTTGTCTTGGTGCCTTTTTCTTCTCTTTCTGCATGGGAGAGGTCATTTTCTACCCATTCTTTCACCTTTCTCGCACTGGTAATTGCTGTGGGGAGGAAGAGTGATAGGCTATTTACTCAGAAGGTAATTATGACTTGGGCGCTGAGGCGGGGAAAAGCGTCAATTGGTTTTTGCAGGCTGTACATCTTAAAACTGAGCTGCCACCAAATTCAGGGCTAGCTGAGTGGTGCTAGTTAGCAGCACTGTGACATCATCAGTCTCCTGCCACACAGAGCTGAGTGTTGCTAGTTAGCAGCACTGTGACATCATCACTCTCCATCCACACACAGCTGAGTGGTGCTAGTTAGCAGCACTGTGACAATCATCGCTCTCCATCCACACAGAGCTGAGTGATGCTAGTTAGCAGCACTGTGACAGAAATCATCACTCTCCATCCACACAGAGCTGAGTGATGCTAGTTATCAGTGCACTGTGTGACATCATCGCTCTCCATCCACACAGAGCTGAGTGATGCTAGTTAGGCAGCACTGTGACATCATCGCTCTCCATCCACACAGAGGCTGATGGTGCTAGTTAGTAGCCACTGTGACATCATCACTCTCCATCCACACAGAACTGATTGGTGCTAGTTAGCAGCACTGTGACATCATCAGTCCTCCTGCCACACAGGCTGAGTGATGCAACGTTTGGCAGCACTGTGAAAACATCATCACTCTCCTGCCACTCAACACAGCTTACTGAGTGGTTGCTAGTTAGCAGCACTGTGACATCATCACTCTCCATCCACACCGAACTGAGTGGTGCTAGTTAGCAGCGCGCTGTGACATCATCAGTCTCCCTCCTGCCACCAGAGCTGAGTGGTGCTAGTTAGCAGCACTGTGACATCATCACTCTCCTGCCCACAGAACTGAGTGATGCTAGTTAGCAGCACTGTGACATCATCACTCTCCCATCCACACAGAGCTGAGTGACCTGCTAGTTAGCAGCACTGTGACATCAATCAGTCTCCTGCCACACACAGCTGAGTGATGCTAGTTAGCAGCACTGTGACATGCATCACTCTTCTGCCAACGCCCAGCTGGAGTGGTGCTAGTTAGCAGCACTGTGACTCAATCTTCTGCCACACATGGGATAGGATAGCAGAGCCCAGACAGCACTTGGAGTTGGTCAGTCTTTTTCAGCCAAAAAGAGCAGGACAACCAGCTCCCATGCAGCAGTGTAAGTTGGATTGTATCTTAAGCCAAACAGGGGCCAGATGTCCAACACCCACATAGTTGTATTTGTAGCATGGTAGTGCGCTGGTGTGTATGGCATTGAAGATTGACTTCATAAATTTGCTTTTCTTTAGAACAGCAGACAAGGCTTTTTTTCTGTTTTATTTCTTGTTTTGAATAGCTAACACACACATGTACGCGCCAGGCACGCACGCACGCACGCCACACACCACGCACATGCATACACATATACACACACACATGTACACATGCACACATCATATATACACACACCACATACACAAACATGCATGCACACACACACACACACACACACACACACACACCACACACACACACAAATGATGAGAGAGCAGAAGTTTCTCTCAAAGTATGCTAGTAAACCATGGTTATTACAGAATCATCGGTTTGAAAAACTTACGTTCACTGGTCTTACTAGTAAGATTGACCTCAGCGTAGCTCTAATGACGAAGCTCTATGGCAGTCTACAAGAGCTGGAGAAAATGCACTGTTCATCACAAGGGCCGGCACAGACCGTATAGACCAGGCATTCACAAAGAAGAAGAATAAGAAGAAGAGCTCAGTGTTGCACAGTCTGGCAAATTCAGCGCCATGTGCCATTGTTCAGTGATTTTTTTCTCCTGTAAGAGTACATGTATGTTTGAATAAAAAAGTATGCTTATTTTTGTGGAAAACTAGACCAGCAACATTTGTTAGGATAAACAGGCTTGGCATTTTTCAGTGAAGATTGGGCTCACTGACTGTTGATTTACTGTGATCTTGAATGTCAGTCAAAACAGACAAAAGCATCGCCTCCGTTTTAAGTCGCTGTTGGCCGTTCCCTGTATTCCCTTGACCTTGGGACGTGTAAACAACTGCTTGACGGATTATTGTTTGACCAGTATCGGTATGTGTGTGTGGCTTTATACATCTGCGTTTGCTTATATGTGTGTACAAAGTTTGGTTTTGTGTGTGTTGGGGGGTGGGGGGGGAGGGGCATGTATATGTGTTCTACAAGAAACTCGTGGAGAGCGTGGCAGCAGAGAGTCCTCAGAAGAGAAGCCCCCTTCAAGCAAGTGTTTCGGCCCTTAACTCCTGACACTCTAGGGGGTTGGGCCCACACCCGGTTCATGACTCCCGATGTCCCTCTGCTGCCCCCTTTTTTTTTTTTTCCCATCTCGGGACGAGCCATGGCTGGGATTCGAACCCATGCCCTTCTGGACATGCTCATTTTCCACTTAATGACTCGCGCACTAAACCACTGAGCCACTGGGACACCTGATATTTGTAGGAAATTTAAGCCTTATGAAGTTCACTTTTGTTCCTCCTTGACCAGATCCAGCTTGAACACCTCTCCGCTGCTTCTGCCATTGCTTTCAGGGCTCTGTTTTTTTTTCCCTCCCTGCAACTGAGAGCTGTTTCATGAGGCTGTATGCAGACGTTCCTACAAACCCCCTAGCTCCAATTTCTGCTGTGAGGACTTTTGACCTGATAGCCTTCTCTCCTCAGGCTGTTTGCCAGATCAGCATACTTTTCAGTCTTGTAGATTTGAGCTGCCTCCATTCTGTTCTCATATGGCACCCGTGAGCTCGATCATGATCAGCTGCTTGGTTGACTGAGAGTGGACTACTATGTCTGGTCTCATGCCACTCTTGCTGATGATCTCTGGGTGACTCTTCCATTCTGGGAGGTCTGCAGTGCACTCCCAGTCATCTGCCCCGTCCAGCAGACTCTGCCTGCATGTTCCGAGTGGCACTGTTGTTCTTGGCCATGATTTCGCTGCCTCCTGCCGTGAAGAATGTTGCGGTGGTGCTTTTGGAGTCCTGATTTTTCCCTTTTGGTGTTGGTACTTTTGTGGTGTTGGTACTAGCCCAGACTACTTGTACAATCTCTTTGAGCACTTGGTTGTGCCTCCATGTGTACCTTCCTTGAGCCAGGGCTACTTTACATGAGCTAAGGACATGCTCCATTGTTTGTTTTTCAATGGCAGAGGGGGCATGAAGATCGTCTGTTTATTTTTCCCCACTTCACCAGGTTTTGCATTTGAGGGCAGAAGGTCATATGCAGATCTGAGAATGAAGCTGATCCTGAGAGGGGCCATGTGCGCCCAAATGTCCATTCCAAGTGAGACTTCTTTGGAGTGCATTCTCCCACGTTGTCCATTGCCCTTGCTGCTCTGCTGGACTGCTTTTTGGGAATCTTTTTTGGTCTTCTTTCTTTTCTCATCTCCTGATTCATCATGTCTCTTTTGGCTTTTTTCCTTTGGCCTTTGACCACCATTCAGTTTTGGTCCCCTTCCCAGTCCTTGTCTGTTGGTCTGTGTGTGTCCTGTTATTTCTCTGATCTTGAGACTTTCTTTTGCAGAATCCATCGCCTCTTGAACTTTCCATTTTCTGCCTGTCTTCAGCTGGGGCTTGATTGCTTCTACCACCTTTGTCTCCTGAGTCCTCCAGCATGCTTTGAAGTCTCTGATCTTCCCTGCTTTGTATTCCTCCAGGATGGATTTCAGTGGTAGTTTCAGCTTTGCCTGGCGACAGTACAGCGCTATGTCAGTCAGACAGGGTGGGACACCAAGCCATTTCCTTGTGAACTTGTTTATTTTGGATTCCATTGCCTCCACTATGCTGGTGCAGATGTCGTTTATCATCAGAGGCCATAGGAGCTTTGGTATCAGCATGAACTGCAGACACCAGACCTTGTATTTTGCCAGGGAGCCCACACTGGTCAATGGTCTCCAAGCCTTCTTCCGACATCTGTTTTGGTTCTTTTGCTCTTTGTGTGTCTTTCAGCGTATCATCATACCATCTTCCAAGGCTCTTGACTGGCTCTTCTGAAACTGTTGGAATGGCCTGGTTGGCAACACTGAAGACCCACAGATTCGGCCACCTTTCCTTTCCTCAGTGAGAGACTCCGTGATTTCTTTGGCTTGAACTTCATTCTGGATGAGGCTACTATGACATCCAGCCTCTCCAGCACATGACGTGTCTTGTCTTCTCTGGATGAAATCACTGTAGTGTCATCCATGAAGGCCTTGAGAGGGGGCATCTTGTATCCATCACCAAGGTCTGTTTGTCTTGCGTTGCTTGTTGCTGCTTTCAAGATTACTTCCATTGCCAACACGAACAGTATTGGGGAAATTGCACAGCCCATTGCAATGCCCACTTCCAAGTTGATCCAATCTGTTGTGTACTCCTTGGTAGAGAAGCGCATTGAGAAGCCATTGAAGTACTTCTTGAGCATGTCACGGATGTTCTTTGGCACATGGTACATCTCAAGAGCCAACTGTATCATCTCATGGGGTACAGATCCATATGCGTTTGCCAGATCATGCCACACTACGTCCAGGTCTCTCTTTTCTGTTTTTGCTCTTTGGATTGCGTCCCAGATCATTGTGGCGTATTCTACACAGCCAGCCACGCCTGGGATGCCACCTTTCGGGACTGACACATCCAAGTACTTGTTTTCCATGAGGTACTTGGTCAGCCTTGCTGCCATGACACAGAAGAAGATTTTCCCTTCAACGTTCAGTAGTGATATTGGCCGATGTACACACCATCTGCCGTCATCCACTGGCCGCTGATCTTCTGGTTTCTCCAAGCTGATCGCAGCAGCCTGTGGAGCCACTCCAGCACCTTGGGACATTTCTTGTGATATGATATAGACAAAGGTTTCTATTATGATGTTGTAGACAAAGGTTCTGTATGATGTTGTAGACCAAGGTCCTAGATATTGTAGACAAAGGTTCTAGATGATGTTGTGGAAATGGGGATTGGGACTGTTTAGGACATTAGGGATTGGGACTGTTCAGGCATTACTGTGGTGTTGTTCGAGGCATTTTTGAGGGACTGTTCAGGATGTTACTGTGGGATTGTTCAGGACATCATCAATATCATGGGATTGTTCAGGACATTATTGTGGGTGTTCAGGACATTATTGTGGGATTGTTCAGGACATTACAGTGGGACTTTGTTCAGGGCATTATTATGGGATAGTTCAGGACATTATCATGGGATTGTTCAGGACATTAGGGATTGGGATTGCTCAGAACATTATTGTGGGATTGTGCAGGACATTACTGTGGGATTGTTCAGGACAACATCAATATCATGGGATTGTTCAGGACATTATTGTGGGATTGTTCAGGACATTACAGTGGGATTGTTCAGGACATTATTGTGGGATTGTTCAGGACATTACAGTGGGATTGTTCAGGACATTATTGTGGGATTCAGGTTCTGGACATTGCTGTAGGATTGTTAAGGACATTATTGTGGGATTGTTCAGAAAATTACAGTGGAATTGTTCAGGACATTATTGTGGGATTGTTCAGGACATTAGGGATGGGATTTGTTCAGGACATTAGAGATTGGGATTGTTCAGGACATTAGGAATTGGTATTGTTCAGGACATTATTGTGGATTGTTCAGAACATTATAGTGGGGCTATTCAGGACATTATCGTGGGATTGTTTAGAAAATCACAGTGGGATTGTTCAGGGCATTATTGTGGGATTGTACAGGACATTACTGTGGGATTGTTCAGGACATTAGGGATTGGGATTGTTCAGGGACATTATTGTGGGATTGTTCAGGACATTATTGTGAGATTGTTCAGGACATTACAGGACATTATTGTGGGATTGTTCAGGACATTAAAGTGGGATTGTTCAGGACATTATGGTTTGGGATTGTTTAGGACATTATTGTGGGATTGTTCAGGACATTAGAGATTGGGATTGTTCAGGACATTAGGGATTGGGATTGTTCAGGACATTATTGTTGGTTTGTTCAGGACATTAGAGATTGGGATTGTTCAGGACATTAGGGATTGGGATTGTTCAGGACATTATTGTTGGATTGTTCAGAACATTACTGCCCCCGTTTGAGGAAGCTGAACCTGGAAACAGTGCCGGTTAGAAAACACTGGCATCAAAAATCTATCTAAGGTTGCTACTGATCTCACGGTCAGGTGTGTGTGTGTGTGTGTGTGTGTGCGTGTGTGTGTGTGTGTGTGTGTGTGTGTGTGTGTGTGTGTGTGTGTGTGTGTGTGTGTGTGTGTGTGTGTGTGTGTGTGTGTGTATATATGTGTGTGTATGTTGTGTGTGGTGTGTGCATATGTGTGTTTGTATATATGTGTGTGTGTGTGTGTAGTGTGTGTGTATGTGTGTGTGTGTGTGTGTGTGTGTGTGTTGGCTGTCATGATGGCAAGTACTTTTACAGATTTTGTACAAGATGAACAGTCACCGCAAAAAAGACCCCCCCCCCACCCCCCAACACACACACACACACACACACCACACACACACAAAACATTTAGACTATATTCGTATTATTAAGATGGTAAAGGAAGAGTGTGTCAGTTATTACCAGTGAAGTTGTGAACATATCAGTTTGTAAAGATGTTCTTCAGTAATGCCCCCTCCCTTCGTTTAAAAAATAAAAATTACTAAACAAGTATTGACATCAATACAAAACGACTGAT
Organism: Conus betulinus; assembly: GCA_016801955.1. NCBI lineage: Eukaryota > Metazoa > Mollusca > Gastropoda > Neogastropoda > Conidae > Conus > Conus betulinus. The sequence goes on from JADBJO010002293.1 coordinate 12,319, forward strand.
TGATTACTTCTTCATCATAAACCAAGAGACAGATGAAATTGAAAGGGATGTCACTGATTGATTACTTCTTCATCATAAACCAGAGACAGATTAAATGTGAGGGGAACATTGTTGTGAAATGTGAATAAAGAAGGGTGTTCTATCCATATATTGACAACTGACGTTTATATTTATGGTCAAATGGATAGACATTAAAAGAGTGCTTGTCAATTAAATTTTTGAAGACAGTATCTGTTTATGGTAAGATTCATTATCAAAATAAGCATAAGAGTTTTCTGTCTTTTTGACTGATTCTGTCGTTTTGTGAGGTTCGAGGTTTGATCTTCAGATTTGCATAAGTCCCTTGAGAAAATGTTAGGATGTAATCATGTATGCATGTGATGTGACAGGTTTCTTTTCTGTCAGTGGTTGGATGGTTGATCTGTTTGCCCAGACGTGCAGGTTTTTGACTCGGTTCATAACAAGTTAACTGTTAGCTGTATTATTTATAACTTGCTAATTGCCTAATTTTCAACAGCAAAATGTTTCAACAGTTGAACAAGAAAGAGAAGCCTGTCAAAGAAGAGACTAAGATGATGGGATTAAAAGACCTGGCTATAACCTGGCATGGTTTGAAGTAAATATTCCAGTTTCATGGAAAGACTAAGACAGAGACAAAAAGAGAACTGTGACTGGGAAGGTACTTAAGTACCTCATGATGATTAAAAAAAAAAAAAGGTAATTGGCCGTGAAAAGCACATTGTCAGCTGGGCAGTGACACTGTGTGGTAACGCTCCACGGGGGAAACCAAGAACTGGTCAGCTAAGTGTCAAGTATAAACACACCTTACTGAGGAAGCTGAATAGCTCAAACCAGCCCCTGGGTGGTATGGAAAAGGTTTATCATCAGTTGATAAGGGGAGATTTCCTTTCGTAGACCCTTCCTGTACGATACTTTCTTTTCGTCCATAAATCTAAGTTGATTTGTTGAAATGCAATGGCATTGTATATTTTCTTATCTCCGAGTGCTCATAGTATTTTAGACCCCATCAACCTGAAAATGAATATTGTATCAATAATGATTTGGAAAAAAAAATGAATGTTTTTTGTCATTTTTAGGTTAGAAAGCTAGGTAACAAGGGGGAAAATTCAGCCTCCTGCAATCTCAGCATTTCTGTCTTCCAGGACTTCATCAGCAATCAGCTGGTCTTGCATCGTGTAAATAAGAAAAAAGACTGCCTTGAAAACAGTAGTGAAGAAATTCCTAGGAAAGTTTGTAGAGATGAAAACTGGATGAATTAGTTTGAAAAAAAAAAAAAACTAATGGTCTTATGCAGAGTAAAAAACTAACTTAATCCTGCAGATGTACTAAATCAAATTCATTTTTATGAAAATGTTTAAATTTGTTTGGGGGGGGAAAACAGCTGAACTGATCATTGAATCTGCTTCAAAAATGTATGGAAAGAATGGTCTTACAATACCAGATAATAAGCAGTAGTTGAAGATACTTGGTTACTATTGAGAGTGGTTGTGCACGTCATTGGTGTTGCATGGTGATTTCTGGTGTGTGATATATCTGGTGGTATTGCATTATTTTGGTCTTACATGGTGAGTATTGATGTGCTATATGACTGGTGGTATTGCATTGTTTTTTATCTTATGTGGTAAGTGTTGGCGTGTTATATGACTGGTGTAATTGCATTATTTTTTTATCTTACATGATGAGCGTTGGCATGTTATATGACTGGTGGTATTGGCGTGTTATATGACTGGTGGTATTGCATTATTTTTTATCTTACATGATGAGTGTTTGTGAGTTATATATGACTGGTGGTATTGCATTATTTTTATATTAAGTGATGAGTGTTGGTGTGTTATATTACTGGTGGTATTGCATTATTTTTCATATTATGTGGTGAGTGTTGGTGTGTTATTTATATGATTAGTGGCATTGCATTGCTTTGGTGGTGTATGCTATATAGTTAGTGAAGTTGCTGTGCTTGGTGTTATGTCTTTCATGGTGGATGTTGTGTTATTTATTTTGTTAAGTTATGCTCTGCAACATGTGTAAATTTAGATTGCTTCTTTTTGCTGTGCTACATGTTTGTCTTATCTTGTGTGTATTGTGTGGTTTTGTGCTATGTATATTTTTAGATTGTTTCTTTATGCTGTTGTTTCTTCATGCTGTGCTACATGTTTGTCTAATCTTGTATTATTGTGTGGTTTTGTGCTATGTATATTTTTATTAGATTGTGTTCTTTATGCTGTGCTACATGTTTGTCTTATCTTGTGTTATTGTGTGGTTTTGTGCTATCTATGTATATTTTTACAGATTGAAGCCAATTATTAGAAATCTTTGTTTTCTTTTTCAGTGGATAAATCTTCAGAGATGCTGTGTGAAAGAAAAAGGGTGAGTATTGTGGCAGACAGGACACAGACCCAGTCAATAGGAGTAGAAGAGCCAGAACCTTCTTCTTTGATATGGATAGTCTCTTAAAGCACAAAAGAATTTTTGGTGTGTGTATATGTGAAGTGAAGAACACAACAACAACAAAACCCCCAGTCCCAGCTCGGAGTGGAGTTAGTTGTCAGGGTGTCAGAAGTTGGCCAGTCTAGCCAGTGCATGAAATGCGGTCTCGAGTGAACCCTCACCAGCCCAGCTGTAGTCCATGATTGGCTGGAGGTTACCTTGGGCTGCGTGTTACAGGGACAGTTTGCAGAACTCTGTCTTTAGTGATGCCTCTCACAGACCTCAGCTGCCGAAGCTGGCTGGAGGTTACAGGGTTCGTACGCTCCTTGAAACTCTTTGAATTATGAGAGCGAATTTCAAGGCCTTGAAAACCCATGAAAATCAGTAAAATGTTGGGTCTGTTGACCAAACCTCCTTGAAAACCTTTGAAAATCAAGCCATCAGCTTCAAAAACTTTTAATGTGGCAAGACAAAATGGCAGTTTGATTCTTCTGCAATCAGGTTGATGAAAAATTTTTTTGAAAACAAATTTTTACATCATCGTCGCAATCCTGGATTGTCGTCTGCTATGTAACCAAGGGGGACCATTTGTAACTTTCTTAATTTTTACGCATGTATTGTACCCTTGAATTTAATAAAATCTGCTAGAAAACTCCTTGAAAACTCCTTGAATGTTGTTCATGGGAGTCTGTAGGAACCCTGTGAAAGTTTGCAGAAACTCTGTCTTGAGTGATGCCTCATACAGATCTCAGCTGCCGAAGCTGGCCGGGAATTCCTTACTGGGGCCAGGTGCCCAGAGGGGAAGGGAGACCAGGGAGAAGAATGTGGTGGTGGGGGGGGGGGGGGGGGGGGGGGGGGGGGAGTGATGAAGGAGGAGGGGCAGGAAGAAGAGGAGCTGTTTTTAACAGTGTTCCTTGTTCAGGACTAGGTCCTGTCCCTGTGTGATGACTGGATGTCGTCATTGTTGTGCAGTTGAGGTGGATGTAGAGGTCATTGTTGTGGATGTAGAGGTCATTGTTGTGCAGTTGAGGTCATTGATGTAGGTGGATGTAGGGTCATTATTGTGGAGTTGAGGTGGTTGTGGAGTTGAGGTGGACATAAAGGTCATTGTTGTGCAGTTGAGGTGGACGTAGAGGTCATTGTTGTGGAGTTGAGGTGGACGTAGAGGTCATTGTTGTGCAGTTGAGGTGGGATGTAGAGGTCATTGTTATGGAGCTGAGGTGGACATAGAGGTCATTGTTGTGGAGTTGAGGTGGATGTAGGGGTCTCATTCTTATGGAGTTGAGGTGGACATAGAGGTCATTTTTGTGGACTTGAGGTGGATGTAGGGGTCACTGTTGTGGAGTTGAGGTGGATGTAGAGGCCATTGTTGTGGAGTTGAGGTGGATGTTGAGATCATTGTTGTGGAGTTGAGGTGGACATAGAGGTCATTGTTGTGCAGTTGAGGTGGACGTAGAGGTCATTTGTTTTGGAGTTGAGGTGGACATAGAGGTCATTTTTGTGGACTTGAGGTGGATGTAGGGGTCATTGTTGTGGACTTGAGGTGGATGTTGAGATCATTGTTGTGGAGTTGAGTGGACATAGAGGTCATTGTGGAGTTGAGGGGAACAGAGGTCATTGTTGTGGAGTTACGTGGATATAGATGTCATTGTTATGGCGTTGAGGTGGATGTAGAGGTCATAGTTGTGGAGTTGCAGTGGACATAGAGTATATTGTTGTGGAGGTAGGTGGATATAGAGAGGTCATTGTTATGGAGTTGAGGTGGACGTAGAGGTCACTGTTGTGGAGTTGAGGTGGACGTAGAGGTCACTGTTGTGGAGTTGAGGTGTATGTAGAGGTCATTGTTTTTGAGTTGAGGTGTATGTAGAGGTCATTGTTATGGAGTTGAGGTGTATGTAGAGGTCATTGTTATGGAGTTGAGGTGTATGTTGAGTTCATTATTATGGAGTTGAGGTGTACATAGAGGTCAGTTATGGAGTTGAGGTGTACATAGAGGGCATTGTTGTGTAGTTGAGGTGGACGTAGAGGTCATTGTTGTGTAGTTGAGGTGTACATAGAAGGCATTATTGTGGAGTCGAGGTGGACATAAAGGTCTTTGTTATGGAGTTGAGGTGATGTAGAGGTCATTGTTATGTAGTTGAGGTTAATGTAGAGGTCATTGTTGTTGAGTTGAGGTGGATATAGATATCATTGTTGTGGAGTTGAGGTGAAGGTAGAGGGTATGGAGCAGGGGTCCAGATAGGTGGCAGTCTGGCTGTAACACAAAGCGGTCTGTGGCTCTTATCGTTTGGAGACAAGGAAAGACTATCCTCCTCCTGATCACTCACATTTGGAGCTCGGAGACTGGGTCAGGGAATGATTGTGTGTCAGATGCTTAAGGTTGAGTGATGTGTGTGTGTGTGTGTGTGAGATAGTGGTGTGTGAATGTGTATGAGTGTATGCATCTAAGGACTAGTGATGACAGTAATGTTACAGCCTGCTGCTGCTATAATGCATTACTGATGATGATAATGCTATGGACAAACAGATGATAATAATACTGTGGATTACTGATCATAATAAAAGCTATGGACTGCTGCTGATGATAGTGCTATGGACTGCTGATGATATATAAAGCTATGGACTGAAAATGATAATAATGCTATGGACTGAAGATGATGATGATGCTATGGACTGAAGATGATAATAATGCTATGGGACTGCTGATGATAATAATGCTATGGACTGCTGATGATGATAATGCTATGGACTGCTGATGATAATAGTGCTATGTTCTGCTGCTGCTATTATGGATAACTGAGGATGATAATGCTATGGACAACTGATTATAATTGTGCTATGGCCTGCTGCTGCGATTATGGATAACTGATGATAATAGTGCTATGGACCGCTGATGATAATAATGCTATGGACTGCTGATGATAATAATGCTATGGACTGAAGATGATAATAATGCTCTGGACTGCTGCTGATGGTAATAATGGTATGGACTGCTGATGATAATAATGCTATGGACTGCTGATGATAATAATGCTATGGACTGCTGATGATAATAATGCTATGGACTGAAGATGATAATAACACTATTGAATGAAGATGATAATAATGCTATGGACTGAAGATGATAATAATGCTATGGACTGTTGATGACGATGACGCTGTGGACTACTGATGACGATGATCGAGTGGATACTGTTTATTGTGGTTGCAGGATGTGGTGGTTGTTTAAGAACTGTCAGAAACTGGAACATGTGGACATCACTGGGAACAGCCTCATCACTGGCAAGGTACAGCCCTGGGCCTAGGGGATGAACTGTGTTGTAGTGTGCTGTGTGTGAGTGCATGTGAATGTGTGAGTGTAAGTGTGTGTGTGCATCTGTGTGTGTGTGTGTGTGTGTGTGTGTGTGTGTGTGTGTGTGTGTGTGTGTGTGTGTGTGTGTGTGTGTGTGTGTGTGAGTGTGTGTTTTGTGTGTGTGTGCCTGTATGAGTGTGTGTGTATATGTGAGTATATGTGTACGTGTTTGTGTGTGTGTGTGGTATTTTTCTTTGTTATTCTTGATAGTTGGTGCTCAATTGTGCAGCTTGATTTCTGTACCCCTAAAAGATGTAAATCATAGCATATTGCTTATGTGTTTGCTCATGTGTGTGTGTAGTTTTCTTTGTTATTCTTTACGATTGGTGCTGATGTTTGCATACCTTCAGAAAAAGTAAACAGTTGTACATTGTATGTTAGGTGCTTGTTCATGTGTGTGTTTGTACGATCAGTCTTCTCCTTTATATTGTGGACCTCAGAAACTCAGAACTCAGGAAACTTACTTGATCAAGGATTGAGATTGTAGGCAGAGCCTGTTCTTCCAGTCTGGAGAGTCAGGTTTGGGACGACAGTCCTCATCCATAACTGACAACGCTTAACACGTCAATAACAGAAAAAAAATCCTTATTATTGTTTGGTGTGATGTGTGCAGTGTGTTCTGTTCATGTCATGATGATCCTCATTATTGTTGTCAGTGTGATGTGTATAATGTGTCCATGTCACGATGATCCTCGTTGTTGTCAGTGTGATGTGTGTGCAGTGTGTCCATGTCACGATGATCCTCGTTGTTGTCAGTGTGCTGTGTGCAATGTGTCCATGTCACGATGATCCTCATTGTTGTTGTTAGTGTGCTGTGTGCAATGTGTCCATGTCATGATGATCCTCATTGTTGTCAGTGTGATGTGTGCAATGTGTCCATGTCACGATGATCCTCATTGTTGTTGTCAGTGTGATGTGTGCAATGTGTCCATGTCACGATGATCCTCATTGTTGTCAGTGTGCTGTGTGCAATGTGTCCATGTCACGATGATCCTCATTGTTGTCAGTGTGATGTGTGCAATGTGTCCATTTCATGATGATCCTCATTTGTTGTCAGTGTGATGTGTGCAGTGTGTTCATGTCACGATGATCCTCATTGTTGTCAGTGTGATGTGTGCAATGTGTCCATGTCACGATGATCCTCGTTGTTGTCAGTGTGATGTGTGCAATGTGTCCATGTCACGATAATCCTCATTGTTGTTGTCAGTGTGCTGTGCGATGTGTCCATGTCATGATGATCCTCATTGTTGTCAGTGTGATGTGTGCAATGTGTTCATGTCACGATGATTCTCATTGTTGTCAGTGTGGTGTGTGCGATGTGACCATGTCATGATGATCCTCATTGTTGTCAGTGTGATGTGTGCAGTGTGTTCATGTCACGATGATCTTCATTGTTGTTGTCAGTGTGCTGTGTGCGATGTGTCCATGTCATGATGATCCTCATTGTTGTCAGTGTGATGTGTGCAATGTGTTCATGTCACGATGATCCTCATTGTTGTCAGTGTGCTGTGTGCGATGTGTCCATGTCATGATGATCCTCATTGTTGTTGTCAGTGTGATGTGTGCAATGTGTCCATGTCATGATGATCCTCATTGTTGTCAGTGTGCTGTGTGCAATGTGTCCATGTCATGATGATCCTCATTGTTGTTGTCAGTGTGCTGTGTGCAATGTGTCCATGTCATGATGATCCTCATTGTTGTCAGTGTGCTGTGTGCAATGTGTCCATGTCACGATGATCCTCATTGTTGTTGTCAGTGTGATGTGTGCTATGTGTGTGCAATGTGTCCATGTCACGATGATCCTCGTTGTTGTCAGTGTGCTGTGCGCAATGTGTCCATGTCATGATGATCTTTATTGTTGTTGACAGTGTGATGTGTGCAGTGTGTTCATGTCATGATGATGATCCTGGTTGTTGTCAGTGTGATGTGTGCAGTGTGTTCATCATGTCATGACGATCCTCGTTGTTGTCAGTGTGATGTGTGCAGTGTGTTCATGTCATGATGATTCTCATTGTTGTTGTCAGTGTGTGCTGTGTGCAATGTGTCCATGTCATGATGATCCTCGTTGTTGTTGTCAGTGTGATGTGTGCAGTGTGTCCATGTCATGATGATCCTCATTGCCACTGTGATGTGTGCAATGTGTCCATGTCATGATGATCCTCGTTGTCAGTGTGCTGTGTGCAGTGTGTCCATGTCATGATGATCCTCATTGTTGTCAGTGTGCTGTGTGCAATGTGTCCATGTCATGATGATCCTCGTTGTTGTCAGTGTGCTGTGTGCAATGTGTCCATGTCATGATGATCCTCGTTGTTGTCAGTGTGCTGTGGCAATGTGTCCATGTCACGATGATCCTCGTTGTTGTCAGTGTGCTGTGTGCAATGTGTCCATGTCACGATGATCCTCGTTTTTGTCAGTGTGCTGTGTGCAATGTGTCCATGTCACGATGATCCTCGTTTTTGTCAGTGTGATGTGTGCAATGTGTCCATGTCATGATGATCCTCACTGTTGTCAGTGTGATGTGTGTAATGTGTTCATGTCATGTTGATCCTCATTGTTGTTGTCAGTGTGATGTGTGCAGTGTGTTCATGTCATGATGATCCTCATTGTTGTCACTATGATGTGTGCAGTGTGTTCATGTCATGATGATCCTCACTGTTGTCACTATGATGTGTATAGTGTGTCCATGTCATGATGATATTGTTGTTGTCAGTGTGATGTGTGCAATGTGTCCATGTCATGATGATTCTCATTGTTGTTGTCAGTGTGATGTGTGCAATGTGTCCATGTCATGATGATCCTCATTGTTGTTGTCATTGTGCTGTGTGCAATGTGTCCATGTCATGATGATCCTCATTGTTGTCAGTGTGCTGTGTGCAATGTGTGTCCATGTCATGATGATCCTCGTTGTTGTCAGTGTGCTGTGTGCAATGTGTCCATGTCATGGTGATCCTCGTTGTTGTCAGTGTGATGTGTGCAATGTGTCCATGTCACGATGATCCTCATTCTTGTTGTCAGTGTGATGTGTGCAATGTGTCCATGTCACGATGATCCTCATTGTTGTTGTCAGTGTGCAATGTGTCCATGTCATGATGATCCTCATTGTTGTCAGTGTGATGTGTGCAATGTGTCCATGTCACGATGATCCTCATTGTTGTTGTCAGTGTAATGTGTCCATGTCATGTTGATCCTCGTTGTTGTCAGTGTGCTGTGTGCAGTGTGTTCATGTCATGATGATCCTCATTGTTGTTGTCAGTGTGCTGTGTGCAATGTGTCAATGTCATGATGATCCTCATTGTTGTTGTCAGTGTGATGTGTGCAATATGTCCATGTCATGATGATCCTCATTGTTGTCAGTGTGATGTGTGCAATGTGTCCATGTCATGTTGATCCTTATTGTTGTCAGTGTGATGTGTGCAGTGTGTCCATGTCACGATGATCCTCATTGTTGTCACTATGATGTGATAGTGTGTGTCCATGTCACGATGATCCTCGTTGTTGTCACTATGATGTGAATAGTGTGTCCATGTCATTATGATCCTCGTTGTTGTCAGTGTGATGTGTGCAATGTGTCCATGTCATGATGATCCTCATTGTTGTTGTCAGTGTGATGTGTGCAATGTGTCCATGTCATGATGATCCTCATTGTTGTTGTCAGTGTGATGTGTGCAATGTGTCCATGTCATGATGATCCTGGTTGTTGTTGTCACTGTGATGTGTGCAGTGTTTCCACATGGTGGGCCCTCACCTGAGAAGTCTGCATGCCAACAGATGTTGCCAGGTGTGTCTGGGTGTTGGACTCCGCCTCTGGACACTGTAGTTCGGCCCATGTCTGGGGTGTATATTTGGGGAGGCATCCTAATTGAAAGAGCAGCAGTGTGTGTGTGTGTGTGTGTGTGTGTGTGTGTGTGTGTGAGAGAGAGAGAGAGAGAGAGTGTGTGTGTATGTGAGAGAGAGAAGATAGAGATGCCTGAATGATACACCTATGTGAAACATGACTGTTGAATATGTGTGTGAACAAAGTAGACTTGTTTCTGCTAGGTCAGAATGTCAGGGTTGTTACAGCAGGTTGAAATTTAATTCAATTCTCTTACTGAGTTAGACTTATTTTGTCTTAACTCATTGCCGCCTCGTCGATCATCTGGCGGGCGACGGGTTGAGTGCTTGGCACTGACGCATTGCCCGCCAGGTGATAGACGGTTTTACTCGAATTTTCACATGTCGCTGTGCAGTCTAAGGGAAACAATCTTGATATGTACAGAAAGCTGAGGATTTCCCCTCTTAGGTGGTACTCTCCCTTAGTGTATATCTGATGTTTAATTCTACTTTTTTGCTCATATTATGGGATAGTTTGAGATAACTCTGGCCACCTGTGTTCTTCATGGTGTTGGCACCGAAGTATTGGGGAGTGGTAGCGAACAGAAACAACTTATTTGAAGAAGTAATTGAAAAAATAATGGAAGAAGGATCAGATGAAGAACTGGAGCTGTTTTCTGAACTTGCCAAACTGTTTTCCGAACTTGCCGAATCAGACAGCAGAGAGGATATGAGTGATGATGTTGAGTTGCACATACCAAATGATGATGAAGTTTTCACATTTTTTCTTCAGGTATGTGACAACAGCACTCTGTCTGAAGTTTGGACTATGCACACAGCTGGGTGTGTGAAAGATACATTGTTTTTATGTGTGTGTTTTTTTTTGTTTTTTTTTTTTTTTGCTGTCCCAACCTCTGCACCACTTCCGAGGCAGTGCACCCACACTGCTCATTCCGACACCCCGTCCACAGCCACAGCCCGGTCAGGCCCGCCGCCGCAGCCCCGGCACCGACAATCCACAGGGCGGAGTCAGTGTCAAGTCGTTAAGAGGCAACCCACCGGAGAGACACTGCACACTGCTGCTGCCGAGTCACTTCGGTGGTGTTCAGTGGCGCCTGTTCTGATCTAACATACGCAGGACACCACCTACTAAGCCCCCTACTGACGACAATAATTGCTTAGTCGCGCGGAGCCGGCGTGAGTGAGCTCTCCCTCCGGAGGGCGCCACCACGTCCGTCCAGCGACAGCCCCCATGGACTCGCCGATACCGGTGACCCCGACGGAACCAAACCAAGGCCACAGACGTGGAGAGGACATCGAAACTGAGGTCACCATGAGAGCAGGGCATGAAGGGCCACAGAACTTGGGACATTTTTTTTTTTTAATGCTGATCGATGAGAATGAGAATGATGAAGATGATGCTATGGATTTCCATTTCGGTCTGAGACTACATGACAGGGCTGTACTCTACGCTTCCTTTCATAATATATCCCGGCGTCAACCAGGCCCGAGAGATACAGGCACCTGCAGTGTTGGTCAGGAAATTTGAGCAACACTCTCAGAAACGCATCCATTAAGTGGATGAAACTCGACTGTGTGGTCCCAGTCTTCCCAACTGAGTCCGCAGCAAACTCAACTCTGGGTAGGAGCCGGTCGGGGCAGAAAAACCCACATGCCTCTGATGGGATTCGAACCCACGACCTCCCAGCCGGGAGTCCGCGACGCTAACCACTTCGCCACGGCGGCTGGTTTGTTTTTATGTGTTTACTACACATTGTGTTTACTACAGTTATGATCATATTGATTTTTCATCCATACCTTCGTCACGACGCGCGGAGAAAAAGTTTTAGCTGTTTTCCTACACTTTTCAAACCAGTGGTGAGTGAAGCGTGTACTGAGCACAGGATTGTAGTATTTTTTTTTCTAAAAGAACATGATTTGAATATTTCAAAAACACATAATTGTTGTTGTATTCAGTTTGGTTCTTTCTGTATATTTTTTTTTAAAATACCCAAATAGTGCGTCTCAGCATATCGCGGTTGTGGCAGAAAGCTGCGTCTTCAATGAGTTAAATGTAAGCAACTTCTCTGGGTCCTACCTGCACCTTCGGCTGTGTCTTTTTCTTGTCTCCCGTTTGGCCAGCTCTGGGCAAAGGTCCAGTGACGGTGGGGAAAGATTCACTGACCGCAGGGAAAGTCCTGTTGACAGCTGGAAAGACTGACCTGGGATTTTTTTTAGAAAGCACGCAAGACCTCATGGCGAAAGTTTGACCGACTCTGGAGTTGTACTTTCATCACCTGTCAGTGGAACAGCAATGAATGAGGCTTTGGGATACACATGGCAGTTGTTTGAAGTGGTGTTTTTTTTGCCGGCGGGCTCTGCAGTCGTGAAATATGGGCTGGTAACACCCCATGGGAACGCTTCTGTGGAGGTTCTGTCGTATTACATCAGACGGCCATTACACAATGGCATCTGTCAGGGAGCAGTTATTCCCTTCATGTGTTAATGGAATGTCCTGTGCATGCCTGCACCTTATGTGAACACAGTGCAGGCTTCCAAGGGTGGTGCAGAATTGCTCCCAGCTGGTTTCTTCAGTGGTTGAGGACTTCTCTGGGTCCTATCCCACCTTGGGGTGTGTCTTTTTTTCTCTTCTAAACAACAATGGTCAGTTTTTCTCTCTTGGTGTGAAACAATCAAGGACATGTCACTCCAGACACCTGCTGCTCGCTGTGCCCATTTACCAAGCTTTCTTGCAGTGAGCAGGAATCCCACCCAAACTCCTCAAAACAACGGGCTTTGTATGTTCAGTATCAACCCAAGGGGGTTGGAATTTAGTTTGTTGTTGTTTGTCTGTTTGAAGGCTTCCTTGTTTTGAAGCATATTCATACATAGTGATTGCTTTTTGTCAAACTTTTTGTTTTGTTCGATGGAAACTTACTTGTTCCTTTAGTCAAACCCAACTTGGGTTGAATTGTTGACTTATTTTGTTGTTTTTTTTTTGTTTGATAGGGAAATCTTCCTTGTTTTGAAGCATATTCATACATGTGATTGCTTTTTGGTCAAACTTTTGTTTTGTTCGATGGAAACTTACTTGTGTTGAAAGATCCGCACACTTGCTGTTGACTTATTGATGCTTTTTTTTGTTTTTTTTTGGTAGAGACTTTAGGCAAATCTGCCCCCTTTTTGACTGGCTGTTTTGTACGCCGCAGTGTTCCGCTTTTTTGGGATGGTCAACAGACCAGTCTAAATCCAGTAAACTACTCACTGACAGGAGGTGGTGACAGGTGTGGATGGCAGACCTTTGGCTGCTTCTCATTGTCACACTGCAAACCAGGGATCCCATTTCTCAGCGAAGTTTGGGATTTCAGTGAAAGTAAGGAAGAAAATGAATTCTTGAAACACACACAAAAAAACCCCTTGTTTTGGTATGCTGACAGATGACAAAGCGTCATGAAATCTTCAGTAAACTTCTGTGTGGGGGGCAGGCATGAAGTCGCCATTGTGTCTCCTGGTGTTGAAGTTGACTGGTTTCTGTGGGTGGAGTCACTGGCTTTGGTCCACTGGTGTCTGTGATGTGGGTTGGAGTATATGAAGGCTTTGGTCCACTGGTGTCTGTGATGTGGGGTGGAGTATATGAAGGCTTTGGTCCACTGGTGTCTGTGATGTGTGGGGTGGAGTATATGAAGACTTTGGTCCACTGGTGTCTGTGTTGTGGGGTGGAGTATATGAAGGCTTTGGTTCACTGGTGCCTGTGATGTGGGGGTGGAGTATATGAAGGCTTTGGTACCACTGGTGTCTGGTGTTGTTGTGGGGTGGAGTATATGAAGGCTTTGGTCCATTATCCACTGCTGTCTGTTGTGTGGTAGAGGGGGACAGGGATTGGTACTCTGCTGTCTTCATGTTTTTTTTTTTTTTTTTTTTTTGCTGTCCCAACCGCTGTGCCACCTCATAGGCAGTGTACCCACGCCGCTCATTCCAACACCCGTCCACAGCCACAGCCCGTTAGCCCCGCCGCAGCCCCAGCACCGGCAATCCACAGGGAGCAGTCAATGTCAAGTCTTTCAAGAGGCAACCCACCAGAGGAGACACTGCACTGCTGCCGAGTCACTTCGTTGGTGTTCAGTGGTGCCTGTTCTGATCTAACATATGCAGGACACCACCTACCAAGCCCCCAACTGACGACAATGATTGCTTAGTCGCGGAGCCGGCGTAAATGAGCTCTCCCTCCGAAGGGCGCCACCACATCCGTCCGACAGCTCCCATGGACTCACCGATACCAGTGACCCCGACAGAAACAAACCAAGGCCACAGACATGGAGAGGACATCGAAATTGAGGTCACCATGAGAGCAGGGCATGAAGGGCCACAGAATTTGAGACATTTTTTTTTTATGCTGATCGATGAGAAATGAGGATGAAAGATGATGCTACGGATTTCCATTTCGGTCTGAGACTACATGACAGGGCTGTACTCTACGCTTCCTTTCATAACATATCCCGGCATCAACCAGGCCTGAGAGATACAGGCACCTGCAGTGTTGGTCAGGAAATCTGAGCAACACTCTCAGAAGCGCATCCATTTAAGTGGATGAAACTCGACTGTGTGGTCCCAGTCTTCCCAACTGAGTCCACAGCAAACTCAACTCTGAGTAGGAGCTGGTCGGGGCAGAAAAAACCCACATGACTCTGATGGGATTCGACCCATGACCTCCCAGTCAGGAGTCCACGACGCTATCCACTTCACCACGGCGGCTGGTGCTGTCTTCATGTTGTTCCACTAGGCAGAAAGGCTTACCTTTCCTTAACCAGGAGGCACATTGTTACAGATGGAATGGTGGTGTCTTCAGGTGTCTGACTGTCTGACTGACACACAGAAATTATGGGTGCATGCACGACTTTTCCAATTCACATACACACACCCCACTCACCCGAACTTTGACAGCCAGGCAACAGAACAACACTTTTCTTGTTTTATGCTGCCTGAGCCATCAGACAAACATGTAATAAAACGCAAGAACATCAATAGTCAGTACGCCAACTACAAGGCGTTCACACAGAACTATATATGTATATATTAATACTTCAAACACACGCCAAACAGGGCGCACGACACAAAAATATGTATATATAATTCGCTATCTACTATCGCTGCTGGTTCCAACGACGATGAGACGACGACGAAGGCGACGACGTGAAGATGATGAAGATGAGGTCTGCAGCGTCAAGTGCAACACACAGAACTTACGGCTCAAAATCACTCTCACGCCGGTGCCGGTGACAAAGCGACAGTCTCACACAGGAGCTGTGGCTCACACACAAAAGACACAGAACGCAGCAGCGACGGCCTAGCCAACAGGTCGCTGGTTTGAAACTCGGGAGTGGCGCTCTGGCTTGGCAGCAGCGGCATCTCCAGCCCAACTGGCTCAGCGGGTAGTTGGTCCCGGGCGCAGTGGCAGGTAGGGTAGTTGCTGGCACCAGGCCGGCCTCTCAATACCAACTCAGGTGGAGAACAAAGGGGTAGACACAGCTACGGCCCTGTCCCTCAAACGTGGCAGCCAGCCATCCCCCTCAGTCCAGGGAACGCTTCTACCTGGGGGAAACTGATGAACTACCTTGATTATCATGGCTACCATTCATTACAATCACGACTACATTCATATTCATTAGCCACATCATATTCCACTAGAACTTGGGACAAACAACAGTATATTCTTTCTTCAACACTACAACATTCCCTTTTCCGGAATCATAACACTACAACATTCCCTTTTCCGGAATCACAACACTACATAGGAAAGGATTTCAATATAAACCTTTCAAAATCTAGTTTTCCAAATTGGGGAAAGGATTCCCACCTAGACCCTCTTCAATAAACTATGAATACAATTCATTACACACAATTAATGATTATTTTTCATCAAACTGTGAATGTCTTTCGTCATGTCATAAATATTCACTTCTTCGACAAGAATGCTTATTTCATTTCATATAATCACCAGATTTTAAAAGGTATTTTTTTTTCCAAAAGATTCAACTACTTCAGTATATGAAAAGGGAAAGATTTCCACAACACTCTTGTTTACCAACACACAACTATTCAATATTCATATCCAGAATGAATTAAATACTTTATCCACATCAAAAATCAAAACTATCATGTATGAAGTCTCTGTCACTCACTCTGGGAGCTTATTATCCATAGCATCAAAACTCTCCCTCTTGTCGCAAACCACATTGTAAAAAACACCTTTTTTTTTTCATCATGAAGTTCATAACAGAATAAACAAAATCCTTCACAAGTGCAGAAGTTTCAGTAGCTCCTAAACGGGAATACGATTTCGATTTGCTAATAAATAGACATTGATTGATAAATACCTGACTGCCAAAAAAAACGGATGGAGTCCCTCTTCGGCCTTCTGGATAGTTGCCTTGCCGGAATCACTGCAGAGACTGCCTAACTGGTTCAGCTCACCTGGCTTTAACGGTGCGCAGGTGAGTAGCAGTCAGGTAAACTTTTCAACCGGCTTCGGGATGACTACCTTCCGGTTAGCACGGTTGCATGAAAATTTGTGATTGGACGGGAAACAGTTCGTCACACACATAAGGCTTGGATGTCTCTCCTCCACTGTGTTTTGGTCTGCAGCTGCATGGCGTACAACACTCCCATGTTTTCCAGCTTGTGCCGTTTCTCTCCTTCTCCACCATTCGCCCCCACGTTGTTTTCGGTCAGCCTCTTTTCCTTCTTCCCTCTGGTATCCAACCAAGGTCCACAGCACAGTCGTCGTTCCTCTCCTTCCTGATTATGTGCCCAATCCAGTTCCACCTCTGTCTCCTTACCTCCTCGCTGGTCTTTCCTGCTTCTGTCATCTCAAGAACTGTCTTATTGGAGACATGTTGTTGCCATTGGATCTTGAAAATCCTCCTTAGACACTTGGTCTGGAAGGTGTCAAGCTTTTCTTCTCTCCTTTAGTCAGTTTCCAAGTGTCACATCCATCCATAGAGTAGGACGGACAAGACAAGGCTCTTGAAAAGGGAAGCTTTAGTCTTTCTGCCTATGTCGCTGGCTTGCCAGATGTTTGATAGCCACTTCATCTGTGCGCCTGCCAAGGCTACTCTCTTCTTGACATCAGCTGTGCCACCACCGTCCTTTGTCACATTTTGCACCCAGATATGTGAAGTTCTCTACCTCCTCTACTTCACTTCCTCCAACTTTCAGCTTATCGTCACTCCTGCTGTTGGCTTTCATGGCTTTGCACTTCTTGGCATTCAGCTTCATTCCAACTTTTGCTGCATTGTCTTCAAGTTTTGTTGTTTTGTTCTGAAGGTGGTTCATTGTTGAGAATAGGAGGGCGAGGTCATCTGCTAAGTCCAGGTTCTCCAACATGGTTGTGAAGTTCCATCGGATCCCGGTTCTCTCACCCTCTGTGGTTTTCCGCATGACCCAGTCAGTCACTAGCAGGAATAGAATCCTGACATGCAGCAACCCTGCTTCACCCCGGTCATCACTGGGAACCAGTCTGTTGTTTCATTTTCATCAATTACGGAGCACTGGAAGTCCTTATAAAGGGTCTTGACAATCTGGATCAGTAACTGTGGGACTCCATGCTGAGGCATGATGATCCAAAGGCTGTCACGGTGTATGGAGTCAAAGGCTTTTTCGAAGTCAACAAAGTGGATGTACAGTGTAGCATTCCATTCGTTGACTTGTGCCAGAATATTCCTGAGGATGAATATCTGATTGACAGTTCCTCTGCCTGTCCTGAAGCCGGCTTGTTCTTTCCTGAGTGAGGAATCCACTCCTGTCTGTATCCTCCTGATAAGGATCCTGCTGAGCACCTTGCTGGCCAGTGGCAGCAAGGTAACTCCCTGCCAGTTGCCACACTCCTGAAGGTTTACCTTTTTTTCGGAATTTTGCAGATTAGTCCTTCATGTTTGAGAAATAATAGTCATGCTGAAACAATGACACAAACACAGGTGCTAGGGGGGTGTTTTCACTCTCACACAGACACACGTGCACATATAAACATTATGCTCACTTGGACACACACACACACACACACACACACACACACACACACACACACACACACACACACACACACACACACACACACAGAGGCATGTATGCATGCAGGCATTCGCATGAATATGTGCAGCAAATATTGAATACCGTGACTCTTTCTGGGGAGTGGAGGATAATCAATAACAACTGCATTTCAAAAGCAGAAACTAATCTGAAGCATGGGTCGGACATTGGCAGCAGATGGTCGGAGATGTGACGGAAGTTGGGTATGACAGTGTACAGCCCATGCATTAAGAAATGGATAGAGGGTTTGTTTTCTTCCATCAAACTCTTGTCTTTCCCAACTTAAACAAAAAATTGTTTTGATTATAACTGTCATCACTTTCTGCAAGTTTGAACAAGTTTCAGAAATTCATAACAGACTTTGGGTTGCGAGTACTTCTGTGGTGTCAACTTGTTTCAGAGATTATTCTTTCTTTTTCAACTCAGCTCAGCTTTGTGTGTGTGTGTGTGTGTGTGTGTGTGTGTGTGTGTGCGCAGCTGACAGACTATTGTGTGGAGAGTCTGGCCAAGAAATGTCCCAACATTCAGGAATTACGACTGGGCCAGTGTTTAAGGTTGACAGAGGCCTCTCTAGTGGCACTGACGGTAAGCGTCCCTCTGTTTTGTGCTTTGCTTTCCCTGCATCAGCTGACTGAAAACCTCAGCAGTTGGGGAGAGGGGTAGCCTGTGTATGTATTTGTGGCCTTTTTTCTTTGTTTGTTGTTGTTGTTGTTGTTTTAAACAAAAGTATGAAGAATTGACGTTGACGAGATGACAGCTCTGATCTGGCTCCCTCGTGGTTTAGATGGGCGAGAAATAAGATCAGTGAAACTGGAGAGAGGGGGGAAAGGGGTTGCGGGGGGGGGGGGGGGGGGGGGGGGGGGGGGGGGGTGATGGGGTCAGCATCTCTGTGCTGTCTCTCACAAGGGGAATGGTCTGGTCAGAGAACGCATTTCCTGGAGTCAGGGTAGTGTGTGTGTTACAGAGTCGTAGGAGGCAAGCATGTGGGGGGTGTGGGTGGGTGGTCAGTATATGTGGAGAGATGAAAGTAGGGGGAGAGTGTGAGGGGGGAGGGAAGTCCCTGTAGGAGATGGGAGCATGTAGAATGGAAGAAGAGGGGTGTGTGTGTTCAAGGAGAGGGGAGTGTATGGATTGGAGAGAAGTGGGGATAGTGTGATCGAGGGGGATGGCAAAGGAGGGGGGGGGGGGGTGGGGGTGGGGTGGGGAGGTGTGTATAGGAAAGGGAATGAAAGCAGGGAGTGGGGATGTGTGAATGGCAAAGGGAGTGTGTGCAGGGAGGTAAGTATAGGTGATCTGACAGGTGAATGCCGGGGTCAGGACATGCATTTCACAGGGTCAAGGCAGAGTATGTAGGGGCAGAGCAGTGTGTGTATGGTTGGTTTGGATTGCCTCCCTCTGCAGGCCGCTACACTGCACACACATTCTCAATAAGAATGGCACATGGGACCTCAGCAAGATGTACATTTTTAGTTTTAGATTTTTCCTCGAAAAAGAGGCTTTTCAGATAAACTGACCATTATCATAGAAGAAAAACCGGGTGCCCTCCAGTTCAGCCAGCTGCATTGCGTTTTTTTAAAAAAAAATATCTGAGGTTAAAAGAGACATTCGGAAAGCACTGTGAAAAAAATACTGAAGACATCCAGCTTCAGACATGCACGTTACTTTTGAAAAGTAACGTAAATGTCGTGCTAATTTAGATCTGTCGCAGCCAAGGAAAAGTGAAAACAAAAGGTTTGTTAGATCTGACGTACTCTTTGACGTCACTTATACTGATAAAGACGGTCAGGCCTAAAGAAATACTTCTAAGTAGATTGAGATACTTTTTAGACGTAGTCACCCCCTTTGAAATAACTATGAGAAGGAAAAAGCGAATAATCCTACTTGCTGTGAGCAGATGCTCTTTCTGCAAAATGGTGGAACTTGAAAGATGTCACGTGAGCCTGCAGCAAGTGTTTTTCTGGTGACGTCTCGGTTAGGTTTGTAAAGTGCGCATCATGTGTTGGTAACGCCTATGTTGGGGCACCAGCATTTCATTGTATGGCAAAGGCTGAACCAGTCTGTGGCAATGTCAATATCTTTTCCTACCTTGGTTTTTCTCTTGTGCACAGCACAGCTGAAGAGCTTTGTTACTGACTGGTCATTTTCCTGCTGAGAAAAATGGTAGTAACGTACATGTTGCTGGTGGGGAACCACACACATTTTTTCAAGTTAACTATCCTGTTGTGGTCTTCAGTAATGTCTCGGTTGAAAACTCATTATTTATCTAACTTGGGGGTTCAGTTAACTGTCATTTAAGATCTTTGTGGGTTATTTTATTGGAATTGTAATATGGTAGGGCTTCATGAACAACAGGCCTACTTTTTTTCCTATCTTCGAGAACAGGTGGTTACAGGTCGATTTACTGGAGACAATGCAGCTTATGCATAAATGAGGTAGTGGAACATTAGAAAGGATGATCACTCATCATAGCAATGCATAAAAGCATATTATCAGTACGATTTTGTATTTTTCTGCAGCTGCTGAAGCTATGGAAAGTCAGCAGGAACAGTCATGTGCATGTTGTTTTTGAGTGACATTTAGTTCCCTCATGCACAGGAATAATGGTCCCACAGAAGACTAATACCTGTCTGTTGTAGGCCCTTGGCTATGGAGTCTCACAATGTATGGCTGCAAGCAATTACTCTTTTAATATAAATGGAGGACAGCGGAACCTGTAAAAACAGCTCATGTGCCATTCTTATTGAGAATGAGCTTGTAGTGTATGTGTGTGTGGGGTGTGTGTGTCTGTGTGTGTGTGTGGGTGCGTGCATGCGTGCATGCAAGCAAGCGAGTGTGTGTGTGTGTGTATGTGTGTGTGTGTGTGTGCGTGTGCATGTGTGTGAATACATCAGATAACCTATTCCAGATGCAGCTGTCTAAAAAGCAAATATATGCTACTGTCATTAAAACAAAAATATTTATGATTTTTTTTATTCATGTTATTGTTGATATTTTTGAAAATATGATATCCATGTTATATTTAAGAAAATGATGATGTTTTTAAAGAAAAAGTGATGATCGTGGTATCATGGGAGAAAAAAAATCACAGACCAGTGTACATTTCATTATAATGCTGTTGACATGTGACATTATCCTGTGAACATTTCATTGCCATGCTGTTGACATGTGACGTTATCCTGTGAACATTTCATTGCCATGCTGTTGACATGTGACGTTATCCTGTGAACATTTCATAATGTTGACATGTGACGTTATCCTGTGAACATTTCATTGCCATGCTGTTGACATGTAACATTATCCTGTGAACGTTTCATTGCCATGCTGTTGACGTGTAACGTTATCATGTGAACGTTTCATTGCCATGCTGTTGATGTGTGACGTTTTCCTGTGTACATTTCATTATAATGCTGTCGACATGTGACGTTATCCTGTGTAGATTTCATTACCATTCTGTTGACCTGTGACATTATCCTGTGTACATTTCATAATGCTGTTGACATGTGACGTTATCCTGTGTACATTTCATTACCATGCTGTTGACAAGTGATGGTATCCTATGTAGATTTCATTATTATGCTGTTGACATGTGATCTTATCCTATCCTGTATACATGTTAATACTATGCTGTTGACATGTGACATTATCCTGTGTATATTTAATTGCCACGCTGTTGACATGTGACATTATCCTGTGTACATTTCATTATAATGCTGTTGACATGTGACGTTATCCTGTGTGCATTTTATTGCCATACTGTTGATATGTGACGTTATCCTGTGTACATTTCATTGCCATGCCGTTTACATGTGATGTTATCCTGTGTATATTTCATTGCCATGCTGTTGACATGTGACATTACCCTGTATCCATTTCATTATCCTGTGTCTATTTCATTATCCTGTATCCGTTTCATTATCCTGTGTCCATTTCATTATCCTGTGTCTATTTCATTATCCTGTGTCTATTTCATTATCCTGTGTCCATTTCATTATCCTGAGTCCATTTCATTATCCTGTGTCTATTTCATTATCCGGTGTATTTCATTATCCTGTGTCCATTTCATGATCCTGAGTCCATTTCATTATCCTGTGTCTATTTCTTTATCCTGTGTCCATTTCATTATCCTGTGTCCGTTTTATTATCCTGTGTCCATTTCATTATCCTGTGTCTATTTCATTATCCTGTGTCTATTTCTTTATCCAGTGTCCATTTTCTTTATCCTGTGTCTATTTCTTTAACAGTGTCCATTTTTTCTTTATCCAGTGTCTATTTGATTATCTGTGTCTATTTAATTATCCTGTGTCCATTTCATTATCCTGAGTCCATTTCATTATTCTGTGCCCATTTAGTATATCTGAGTCCATTTCATTATCCTGTGTCTATTTCTCAAGCAGAAGTGTACCAGCCTGGAAGTGTTGGACTTTGCTCGGAATTCGTCAGCATTTGGTAGGTGGTGTATGCACTGACATTCTGTCTGTCTGCCTGTCTGTCTGTCTGTCGCTCTTTGTCTCCTTGTTTCTCTCTGTATGTCTCAAACCCTCTCTGCGTCTGTCTCTTTTGTTTGTATCCTCTTTTCTCTTTGTTTATCCCCATCTCTCACTTTGTTTCCCCCCTTCCTTTCTTTTTTTTTTTTCTATAAGGGTAATGTGACTTTACTCTCTCACACTCTCTGTCTGTCTGTCTCTGTCTACCTGGACTCTCTCCCTCTCTCTCTGTCTCTCTCATTCTCTCCCCTCTCTCTCACTCCCTTTCTGTCTCTTGGTCTTTTTTCTCTCTGTCTCTTTCTTTGTCTGTCTGTCTGTCTGTCTTTTTTTGCATACGTTGTCTACTGTTCATCTGACAGACGGTCCGATCAAGGGCATTGTGTGTATAGTTCAGCCGACCACAGAGGTCAAATGGATGATAGCTAGGCATTGAAACCTGATCATGAGCTGACATTTAAACACTGATCTCAAAGTATATCACCAACTACATCCTTGTCAAGTCTTACAGAAGTGATGATTCTTTTAATATCAAAGTTTGTTGCTAACTATATCCTTGTCAGGTCATACATAAGTGATGATTCTTTTAAAAATACTATCTCAAAGTTTGTTACTAACTATATCCTCGTCAGGTCTTACAGAAAACATGATTCTTTTAAAAGTACTATATCAAAGTTTGTTACTAACTATATCCTTGTCAGGTTATACAGAAGTGATGATTCTTTTAAAAAACTACTATCTCAAAGTTTGTTACTAACTATATCCTTGTCAGGTTATACAGAAGTGATGATGATTCTTTTAATATCAAAGTTTGTTACTAGCTATATCCTTGTCAGGTCTTACAGAAGTGATGATTCTTTTAAAAAATACTATCTCAAGTTTGTTACTAACTATATCCTTGTCAGGTCTTACAGAAGTGATGATTCTTTTGAAAATACTATCTCAAAGTTTATTGTCAACTACATCCTTGTCAGGTCATTCAGAAGGGGTGATTCTTTTAAAAATACTAATCTCAAAGTTTGTTACTAACTATATCCTTGTCAAGTTATATAGAAGTGATGCATCTTGGAACAAATGTCTGGGCGTGTGTAAGGAATTGGCTGAGACGAGGTTAAAGATCTGAAATGGCCCGTCTTCATCAGGTGGGCTAGTAACAAGATGAACTGATCGAGCTGAAGGTCTGGGTGAAATCTGTTGTCAGTACTTTGTCTTGGATACTACACTTCTCAGCTCATGATGCTTGGGGCAAGGTCCACGCGGAATCAGCAGTGAACGTTTTGTCTGTGACCCTACACATCCCTACACAGTGGGCTGCTCTTTCGTTGTTCAAACATTATTCACATCACTGTGGATTGTTGTGTTGGTCAGACACTGCTCACAGCACTGTGGATTGTTGTCATGTTGTTCAGACTCTGCTCTCACATCACTGTGGATTGTTGTCATGTTGTTCAGACACTGTTCACGTCACTGTGGATTGTTGTGCTGTTCAGACATTGTTCACATCACTGTGGATTGTTGTGTTGTTCAGACAGTGTTCACGTCACTGTGGATTGTTGTGTTGTTCAGACACTGTTCACGTCACTGTGGATTGTTGTGCTGTTCAGACATTGTTCACATCACTGTGGGTTGTTGTGTTGTTCAGACATTGTTCACATCACTGTGGATTGTTGTGTTGTTCAGACACTGTTCACATCACTGTGGATTGTCATGTTGTTCAGACATTGTTCACATCACTGTGGATTGTTGTGTTGTTCAAACACTGTTCACATTACTATGGATTGTTGTCATGTTGTTCAGACATTGTTCACATCACTGTGGATTGTTGTGTTGTTCAGACATTGTTTACATCACTGTGGATTGTTGTGTTGTTCAGACACTGTTCACATCACTGTGGATTGTTGTGTTGTTCAGACATTGTTCACATCACTGTGGATTGTTGTGTTGTTCAAACACTGTTCACATTACTATGGATTGTTGTCATGTTCAGATATTGTTCACATCACTGTGGATTGTTGTGTTGTTCAGACATTGTTCACATCACTGTGGATTGTTCTGTTGTTCAGACACTGTTCACATCACTGTGGATTGTTGTGTTGTTCAAACACTGTTCACATCACTGTGGATTGCTGTGTTGTTCAGACATTGTTTACATCACTGTGGATTGTTGTGTTGTTCAAACACTGTTCACATTACTATGGATTGTTGTCATGTTATTCAGACATTGTTTACATCACTGTGGATTGTTGTGTTGTTCAGACACTGTTCACGTCACTGTGGAGTGTTGTGTTGTTCAAACACTGTTCACATCACTGTGGATTGTTGTTGTTGTTCAGACACTGTTCACGTCACTGTGGATTGTTGTCATGTTGTTCAGACACTGTTCACGTCACTGTGGATTGTTGTCATGTTGTTCAGACATTGTTCATGTCACTGTGGATTGTTGTGTTCAGACACTGTTCACGTCACTGTGGATTGTTGTGTTGTTCAGACATTGTTCATGTCAATGTGGATTGTTGTGTTGTTCAGACACTGTTCACGTCACTGTGGATTGTTGTGTTGTTGAAACATTATTCACATCACTGTGGATTGTTGCGTTGTTCATACATTGTTCACGTCACTGTGGATTGTTGTGTTGTTCATACATTATTCACATCACTGTGGATTGTTGCGTTGTTCACACATTGTTCACGTCACTGTGGATTGTTGTGTTGTTCAGACATTGTTCACGTCACTGTGGATTGTTGTGTTGTTCAAACACTGTTCACATCACTGTGGATTGTTGTGCTGTTCAGACACTGTTCACGTCACTGTGGATTGTTGTGTTGTTCAAACATTATTCACATCATTGTGGATTGTTGTGTTGTTCAAACAATGTTCACGTCACTGTGGATTGTTGTGTTGTTCAGACACTGTTCACATCACTGTGGATTGTTGTGTTGTTCAAACATTATTCACATCACTGTCGATTGCTGTGTTGTTCAAACATTATTCACATCACTGTGGATTGTTGTGTTGTTCAAACATTATTCACATCACTGTGGATTGTTTTGTTGTTCAAACATTATTCATACCACTGTGGATTGCTGCATTGTTCAAACATTATTCACATCACTGTGAATTGTGGTTATATGTTTAGGACACTGTCCACATCACTGTGGATTGTTGTCATGTTGTTCAGACACTGTCCACATCACTGTGGATTGTGTTGTCAGACACTGTTCACATCACTGTGGATTGTGGTTGTGTTGCTCAGACACTGTTCACATCACTGTGGATTGTTGTGTTGTTTCAAACATTATTCACATCACTGTCGATTGCTGTGTTGTTCAAACATTATTCACATCACTGTGGATTGTTGTGTTGTTCAAACATTATTCACATCACTGTGGATTGTTTTGTTGTTCAAACATTATTCATACCACTGTGGATTGCTGCATTGTTCAAACATTATTCACATCACTGTGGATTGTTGTGTTGTTCAAACATTATTCACATCACTGTCGATTGCTGTGTTGTTCAAACATTATTCACATCACTGTGGATTGCTGTGTTGTTCAAACATTATTCACATCACTGTGGATTGTTTTTGTTGTTCAAAAACATTATACATACCACTGTGGATTGCTGCATTGTTCAAACACTGTTCACATCACTGTGAATTGTGGTTATGTTGTTAGGACACTGTCCACATCACTGTGGATTGTTGTCATGTTGTTCAGACACTGTCCACATCACTGTGGATTGTTGTTCAGACACTGTTCACATCACTGTGGATTGTGGTTGTGTTGTTCAAACACTGTTCACATCACTGTGGATTGTTGTCATGTTGTTCAGACACTGTTCACATCACTGTGGATTGTTGTCATGTTGTTCAAACACTGTTCACATCACTGTGGATTGTTGTCATGTTGTTCAGACACTGTTCACATCACTGTGGATTGTGTTTGTGTTGTTCAAACACTGTTTCACATCACTGTGGATTGTGGTTGTGTTGTTCAAACACTGTCAACATCATTGTGGATTGTTGTTCAAACACTGTTCACATCACTGTGGATTGTTGTCATGTTGTTCAAACATTATTCACACCACTGTGGATTGTTGTGTTGTTCAAACACTGTTCACATCACTGTGGATTGTTGTGTTGTTCAAACATTATTCACATCACTGTAGATTGTTGTGTTGTTCAAACATTATTCACACCACTGTGGATTGTTGTGTTGTTGTTTTTCAGACAAATACAGTGACATTCCTTGGACTCTGTGGATTGTTGCTGTGGATTGTTGCGTTGTTCAAACACTGTTCACGTCACTGTGGATTGTTGCATTGTTCAGACATTGTTCACATCACTGTGGATTGTTGTGTTGTTCAGACATTGTTCACGTCACTGTGGATTGTTGTGTTTCAGACATTGTTTACATCACTGTGGATTGTTGTGTTGTTCAGACACTGTTCACATCACTGTGGATTGTTGTGTTGTTCAGACATTGTTCACATCACTGTGGATTGTTGTGTTGTTCAGACATTGTTCACATCACTGTGGATTGTGTGTTGTTCAGACACTGTTCACGTCACTGTGGATTGTTGTGTTGTTCAGACATTGTTTACATCACTGTGGATTGTTGTGTTGTTCAGACACTGTTCACGTCACTGTGGATTGTTGTGTTGTTCATACATTGTTCACATCACTGTGGATTGTTGTGTTCTTCAGACATTGTTCACATCACTGTGGTGGATGTTGTGTTGTTCAGACATTGTTTACATCACTGTGGATTGTTGTGTTGGTCAGACACTGTTCACATCACTGTGGATTGTTGTGTTGTTCAGACACCGTTTCACGTCACTGTGGATTGTTGTGTTGTTCAGACACTGTTCACATCACTGTGGATTGTTGTGTTGTTCAGACACCGTTCACGTCACTGTGGATTGTTGTGTTGTTCAGACATTGTTTACATCACTGTGGATTGTTGTGTTGTTCAGACACTGTTTCACGTCACTGTGGATTGTTGTGTTGTTCATACATTGTTCACATCACTGTGGATTGTTGTGTTCTTCAGACATTGTTCACATCACTGTGGATTGTTGTGTTGTTCAGACATTGTTTACATCACTGTGGATTGTTGTGTTGGTCAAACACTGTTCACATCACTGTGGATTGTTGTGTTGTTCAGACAATGTTTACATCACTGTGGATTGTTGTGTTGTTCAGACACTGTTCACGTCACTGTGGATTGTCATGTTGCTCAAACATTATGTGTTCAGACATTGTTCACGTCACTGTGGATTGTTGTGTTGTTCAGACACTGTTCACGTCACTATGGATTGTTGTGTTGTTCAGACACTGTTCACGTCACTGTGGATTGTTGTGTTGTTCAAACACTGTTCACGTCTCTGTGGATTGTTGCCATGTTGTTCAGACACTGTTCACGTCACTGTGGATTGTTGTCATGTTGTTCAGACACTGTTCACGTCACTGTGGATTGTTGTCATGTTGTTCAAACACTGTTCATGTCACTGTGGATTGTTGTCATGTTGTACAGACACTGTTCACGTCACTGTGGATTGTTGTCATGTTGTTCAGACACTGTTCATGTCACTGTGGATTGTTGTCATGTTGTTCAAATACTGTTCACGTCACTGTGGATTGTTGTCATGTTATTCAAACACTGTTCACGTCACTGTGGATTGTTGTTCAGACACTGTTCACATCACTGTGGATTGTTACATTGTTCAGACACTGTTCACATCACTGTGGATTGTTGTCATGTTGTTCAAACACTGTTCACGTCACTGTGGATTGTTGCGTTGTTCAGACACTGTTCACGTTACTGTGGATTGTTGTTCAGACACTGTTCACATCACTGTGATTGTTGTTCAAACACTGTTCACATCACTGTGGATTGTTGTTCAGACATGTTTACATTACTGTGGATTGTTGTGTTGTTGTTCAGACACTGTTCACGTCACTGTGGATTGCTACATTGTTCAAACACTGTTCACATCACTGTGGATTGTTGTGTTGTTCAAACACTGTTCACATCACTGTGGATTGTTGCGTTGTTCAGACACTGTTCACATCACTGTGGATTGTTGTCGTGTTGTTCAGACACTGTTCACATCACTGTGGATTGTTGTCGTGTTGTTTCAAACACTGTTCACATCACTGTGGATTGTTGTTGTGTTGTTCAAACACTGTTCACATCACTGTGGATTGTTGTTGCGTTGTTTTTCAGACAATTACAGTGACGTTCCTTGGACTCGCCTTAGCAATTTACACAACTTGGTAAGTGTCTCTGTGCCTGTGTGGTCAACATGTGTGTGTGTATATTTAATCGGTGTCTGTCTGTGAGAATATTTGTGCGGGCGCATGTGTGTGTGTGTGGTGTGTGTGTGTGTGTTTGTGTGTGTGTGTGTGTGTGTGTGTGTGTGTGTGTGTGTGTGTGTGTGTGTGTGTGTGTGTGTGTGTGTGTGTGTGTGTGTGTGTGTGTGTGCGTGCGTGTGTGTGTGTGTGTATGTGTGTGTGTGTGTCAGTGTGTGTCAGTGTGTGCGTGTGTGTGTGTGGTTGTGTGTGTGTCTGTGTGTGTGTGTGTGTGTGTGTGACCAGCCACATGATGGTTTGCTCTTCTGTGAGGATGGGATGAAGTGAGTTTAATGTGCCTGCAAGGTTGTCTCTTCTTGTCATTGATTTTTTGATGTGTGTGTTCACACAAGTGGTGTGCCATTTTTCATTGTCAGGATGGAAATCCAACAGACTTGAAAATGGCCTTTCCGACCCAGTGACTTGTGGTGGTGGAGGCTGGAATAGCTCGGTGGTAGAGTGTCGGACTTGTAATCATGGTGATCCTGGGGTTGCGGATTTGAATCTCCGCCGAGCTGTTTTGGTACAGGGGAATTTTTCTGTTGTAGTAACGTTGGTGACTTCATTTCCCATGCAATCTGAATGAGACTATAAACCAAAGTTCCGTGTGTGTGAATGCACACATAACATCTTGCACACTCGTGAAATCCCATCACCAACTTTCAGAAGAGAAGGCCAGTTTGGCCGTTGGTGTGGATGACACGTAACACGTAGCATGCACCTTCCCCAAAGTTGGTGTATGGCTGCCTTAATGGTGGAAAAAAAAAAAAAAACAGTCATACACTCAAAATTCCACTCTCTGTTGTTGGTTAGCTGGGATTAATCCTTGCCTGTCTATACAGGGAATGTCCACAGGAGTATCCGCCTGCGTACGTGGGGAAAAAAAAAAAACATGTGGTGTTCATTTCAGACCTGGAACAATTCCTCAGGCTGTTTTCCATGTGTGGCTGGCATCATGCCTTAAGTTAAACTGACCAGATGTCCATGGTCTACACCATGCTGATCTGTCAGTCCACAAAGAAAGGTTCTACGAGGGATAATTCTGCATTACATTTTTTTTTTTTTTTTTTTTTTTTTTTTTTTTTAGTAGAGTTGCATATAGTTGGCAAACTGCTTTCAACAGTCTCCCTTTAAAGGCCTTCCCTTTTTTTCCCCAGCTTGGGAGTATTTCACTGCCGAAACACAGAGAAGTGATAGACTTGTTCCCCATTAGGATTGGTCAAAATCGGAACTCTGGCCTGGGCAGTGTGGTGTTTGGCAGGAAAGGTTTGTGCTATGTTGTGAAACTTAGAGAAGGGGAAGTGATCCCAGCTTGATTAGTGTTATGATCAAAGAACCAAGAACACACTGGATTAAGAACAAGACGCACACAGTCTGGCTGAAATCCCCCTGATAGAATGTTTTCCCCATTAAATTTGAACAGGCCAAAGTGATGCCTTTGCTCAAGAATGGAGATCCTGCCAATTTCCTCATATTGTAGACCCATCTCAGTTCTTTCCCTTATGTTAAAACCATCTGAAAGACATGTTCAAATACATTTGTATTACCCATCTGAAATATTACGATCTAATATGTGAAAATCAGTCAAGTTTTCGACAAAATCACTCTTGCCATTCATCTCTTATATAGCTTGTAGATGAATGTCTAT
>JADBJO010002293.1:47500-175000 GCA_016801955.1 Conus betulinus
GATGACATGTTTGCTGATAATTACAAAGTCTTCCAGATAGCAAACTGCTGTCAAGAAAATCACAACTGTGAAACATTCAAAAGAAGGGATGTGTGATTGTGTATTTGGACATCACTTTTACAACATGTAATAGTACCATAGTTAAGAGTTGATCTAGTTGCTAGTGAGTTACTGACAACATTTAACACAGTGAAAGGTTCAGAAACCCCAAACCCCATTCTACCCCAAAACAACACACACTCACGCACACACACATGCACGCATGCACGTACGTACACACGCATGCACACACATACACACACACACACACACACACACACACACACACACACACACACACACACACACACACACACATATATATATAGAGAGAGAGAGATCACATTCTTTTGATACTTTGCGTATTTGAAAAATTAACAAGAATTGTACCATCTTGTATGCACCCTATCTCATTTTAATTGATCAAATGGATTAAAAGAATTTTTTTTTTCTGACCATGTTTAGGTATTTCACGTTGCCCATATCTGCACCAGTAAACTGGTTTTTACTGAAATTTGAAGCTATTTTTAACATGAAAATATCTTTGGATCAGTGAGGAAAACATTAAAATTGGAATGCAAAACATTCTGTGCCAAAGCATAGTTAGGACTGTTCTTGTACTGGAATAGTTTGTGAGCTATGGGCGACACAGTGCATCAAACGCATGATGTAAACATGTCACACATTGAAAAGTTCAGTAAAAAAACATACGTATAAAATTATCACATTCCATAATATGGACTGTGCACTTATTTTAATAAGAAGCTCTGCTCTGTCTTCGTAAATATGTCACACATTGAAAAGTTCAGTAAAAAAACATATGTATGAAATTATCACGTTCCATAATATGGACTCTACACTTATGTTAAAAAAGAAGCATTGCTCTGTCTTCCATGTGCCAAAATTTCATTGAAATCTGTCAAACAGTACAAAAGTTATGATGTTTTCTTCCAACCTTGCTGGTGCATAATGATGCTGATCATGTCCGCAACTGACAGATTTGCATTTCTCTGAAGTTTGTTGGCTGGTTTCACCATGAAAATAATATTCAGATCAGTGAGAGAAAAAAATTAGTGCATAACTACATATAAATAGGGAAGTCAAACTGCAAATACTGACACTCTTCAGTGGTATTGTTCTGAAATTGTAGTGTCCTCATATATGGCTCTAGGTCCAATTTTGACCATTTTCAAATTGTGATTTTTTTTTTTTCCAACTTTGACTCATACATACTTAATTGGAAATGAAATGAGGCAGGGAACAGTAAACGATAAACAGGCAATACAAATATATCTGTCCTCAAAAGGGATTGCGATGGTTCCCTTATGCAGCTAGTGAAGAGTTTTCATACCTGCAATATATTTTCTTAAATTCATGTTCCCAGTTTCTCCATCTTCAACCTTCCACCCCCCCCCCCCCTTCCTTAAGTCCAAAGTTTTGCCAAGTTATTACTATGAAGACAATTAAGTTGTTGGCCTGCACTTGTTCCCCCCCCCCCCCCCCCCCCCCCCCCATCACCCACTATTAGATTGTTCGTCTTTGTATTTGTCTAACTTTATTCAAGTTTGAAAGGCTGTGCCAGTCTTGAATAAAAGTTGCTGTGTTAGTTTCTCTTTCCTAGGTTTCCTTATGGGAGCAAAAACTACCCACTTGTTTACTGTTTATCGTACATACTTGTTAAAATACTGGAAATTTTGTTTGAAATTTGGAACATAGCTTTTCCAGGTATTGGAAATGCTGTTGTATTAAGACTGGATTTGGCAGTGAAAGCAAAATTAATAATGATTTTGGAGTGGCTAAAAATGGGCCATATTTCACTTTCGGGATAATTTTCACCATTACCTGTCTTTTAACAGCCATAACTCCTAATGACCTAATGAAGATATTCACTTACTTTTTTTGTGAAATGTTTTTTTTTTAGGTTGTATAAGAACATTAAAAAATTAAGTTATTTCTCCCTTTAAAAACATTTTGGTTACCGCTACCAACATACACATTAAGTACATTGTACAATTACCATAAGCTCAAAACATTTGTTTAGTTTCTTAGCTTGCCCATTGTCTTGTCTAGTTTCTTTCCTTGCCCATTGTCTAGTTACTGACCTTGCCCATTGTCTAGTTACTGACCTTGCCCATTATCTAGTTTTTTACCTTGCCCATTGTCTAGTTTCTTACCTTGCCCATTGTCTAGTTTCTTACCTTGCCCGTTGTCTCATTTCCTACCTTTCCCGTTGTCTAGTTTCTTTCCTTGCCCGTTGTCTCATTCCTACCTTTCCCGTTGTCTAGTTTCTTTCCTTGCCCATTGTCTAGTTTCTTTCCTGCCCATTGTCTAGTTTCTTACCTTGCCCATCGTCTAGTTTCTTTCCTTGCCCATTGTCTAGTTTCTTTCCTTGCCCATTGTCTAGTTCTTACCTTGCCCATCGTCTAGTTTCTTTCCTTGTCCATTGTCTAGTTTCTTTCCTTGCCCATTGTCTAGTTTCTTACCTTGCCCATCGTCTAGTTTCTTTCCTTGCCATTGTCTAGTTTCTTACCTTGCCCATCGTCTAGTTTCTTTCCTTGCCCATCGTCTAGTTTCTTACCTTGCCCATTGTGTAGTTTCTTACCTTGCCCATCGTCTAGTTTCTTTCCTTGCCCATCGTCTAGTTTCTTTCCTTGCCCATTGTCTAGTTCTTTCTTTCCTTGCCATTGTCTAGTTTCTTTCCTTGCCCATCGTCTAGTTTCTTACCTTGCCCATCGTCTAGTTTCTTTCCTTGCCCATTGTCTAGTTTCTTACCTTGCCCATCGTCTAGTTTCTTTCCTTGCCCATCGTCTAGTTTCTTACCTTGCCCATTGTGTAGTTTCTTACCTTTCCCATTGTCTAGTTTCTTTCCTTGCCCATTGTCTTGCCTAGTTTCTTTTATTGCCCATTGTCTAGTT
The DNA here is from genome assembly GCA_016801955.1 of Conus betulinus. Lineage (NCBI taxonomy): Eukaryota > Metazoa > Mollusca > Gastropoda > Neogastropoda > Conidae > Conus > Conus betulinus. Next base: position 50,455 of record JADBJO010002293.1, read on the forward strand.
TCTTTTCTTGCCCATTGTCTGGTTTCTTTCCTTGCCCTTGGCTAGTTTCTTTCCTTGCCCATTGTCTTGCCTCATTTCTTACCTTGCCTGTTTGCTATTTTCTTACCTTGCTTGTGCTATTTTCTTACCGTGCCTTTTGTTTGTTTTTTGACCCTGCCTGTTGTTGTCTACGTTCTTACCTTGCATGCTGTCTTTTTTCTTACCTTACCTACTGTTTTGTTTGTTTTCTTGCTTTGCATTGTTGTCTTCTGTACTTGTTTTCCCATGCCTGTCATTTATATTGTTACTTTGCTTGTTGTCCTGTCTATTTTCTTTCCCTGTCTGTTGTCTTTCTGTTTTCTGACTTTGCTTGTTGTCTGTTTTCTTACTTTGCTTGTCTGTATTCTTATTTTGCTTGTTGTCTGTCTTCTTGTTGTCTGTTTTCTTCCCTGGTGTGGCCCTTTGCGGTCGGCTGGGCTGTTGGCAACATTGTCTTACCTTATTTCAATCAATGTGTTGGTTTTTAATCCTAGGATTGCTTCTTTTAATCTGTTTTTAATGGGTTGGGAGAGGTTTTGCTTTTAATCTTTTTTCAACATATATACGTGGTAGTTCGAAACGTGGTGACAGTCCTGAGATAACCTCTGCTGTTGACGGGACTATAATTTTAATCTTAATCTTAACCTTAGTCTGTTTTCTTACTTTGCTTGTCTGTTTTCTTACTTTGCTTGTTGTCTGTTTTCTTACTTTGCTTGTTGTCTGTTTTCTTATCTTGCCTGTTGTCTGTTTTCTTACCTGTTGTCTTAGCCATCTGTGTACTTCTTCTTCTTCTTCTTCGTACACCTCACAGCGTCAGCCCAGCCTCGTTGATAAATAAAGCCGTTTTCTCCAGGTCTTGTCGGCAGCCGTGGAGCTTCGTATGCAGCGGAGTCGGCGTTGGCCACACAGTTTCTCTCAGTCCCTTGAGAAGGGGACAGGTCTGTAAGATGTGTTCTGGTGTTTGGTCTTCAAGACCACAGGAGCAGGAGGAGGAAGGCGTCAGCTTCAGCTTCCTATGCAGGTGGTCATTGAGTCGGCAGTGGCCAGTTCTAAGTCTCATAATGACCACCTGCTCCTGTCTCTCCAGAAGATGGAAGGCATCCCTTGTGGGTTGTGGTCGCATCAGCCTTCACAAGGGTCTTCTTCTCTGCAAAGCTGACGCTGTTGTATGGTTGTCTTCCTCTGGCTCCGGTTTTGGCGAGCTGATCGGCTGCCTCGTTTTCCTGGGACTCCGCAGTGGGCAGGTACCCATTGCAGGACTACTCTCGTCTACTTTGGTGAGAGTTCCTGGAGTTTCTCCATTAGACGAGGAGAGGAAGTTTGTCTCCTGCAAGGGCCTCCAGGACGGACAGCGCGTCAGAGAGGAAGACAACTGGGTGCAGTCGCTCTGTGAATCATGAATCATGGAGGCTGCCTGCATGAGGGCCTGAACTTCTGCAGCATAATTGGAACAGTGTTTCCCAGTTGGTATCCCTGCTGTGGTGGTGTGTCCCTCAGGTGACTTGATGATGAATACGCCCGCTCCTCCATCAGACACTGCGTTGGTTGCTGAGCCGTCGGTGTACGCATGTATCCAGGATTCTTCAGGGTACTTCTCAGCAATCATGGCAAGTGTGAGAGTGCGTTTTTGACAGTGTCATCCTGAGAGTCTCCTGAGGCAACCTGTGGAACTGTTGTGGAGATGTGAAGATTTGTGAAGTCTTCATTCTTCATTCAGGGCTGTGGCAGATCAGAGGGGTCCAGTGGGTTGGCAGGTGGCAAGCCATCTTGATGCTCCCTGGCAAGACTCTTGCTTTTATGGATGAAGCTACTGCGTTTGAGACGATTCTTGGTCAGGTTCTGCATCCTCTTGTTCATCGGATGTTGAGGCAGGCACTTGAATTTCTCTGCCTGAACCATGGTCTTTACGTCTCTCCTCTGGTGGAGGGGCTGTATGGCAGTAACCTCCTCCATGGCTTTGATTGGTGTGGATCGCATGGACCCGGTGATGATCCTGAGGGCTTGATTTTGGACCCTATCCAGGGATTGCTGGTGGGGTCTTCGCTGCTGTTGACCAAGCTGTTTGAGCCATACTCAAGATGGGGCCTGACTGCTCCCTGGTAGACGCGCTTGAGTATTTGTTCGTTTGCTCCCCAGCTGGTTCCGGCTAGCTTCCGCAGAATGGCAAGCTTTCGTCTGGCCTTTGCTTCAGCTTTCTGGATGTGTGGTCGCCAGGTTTGCTTCTTGTCAAAGGTGACACCAAGATAGGTTGCCTCCTCTTCGTGTTTCAGGGCTGTGTGTCTCCAAGTTTGATGGGCCCAGCCTTTTGTTTTGTTGACAAGGTGAAGAGTGTTGTGGAAGATTTCTCCTTGTTGATTGCCACACACCACATCTCATCTGCCCATGCCGCCAGCTTGTCAGCCGCTTGTTGGATTCTGTATGTGGCAGTAGTGGCATGCTCTTCCTTGCACCACAGCACCAGGTCATCTGCATAAAGTGCAGCATGGATACCTTTCGGAAGTTCTTCTTGGTGAGGTCATTAATGAAGACCAAGAAGAGTGTGGGGCGAGAGGACGCCTCCTTGTGGGACTCCATGACGCAGCAGTACTTTTTTGCCTTTTGTCCGTTGACTGTGACTCTTGCTCTGCGGTTGTGGAGGTAGGATCTGATCCAATGCAGCATGTTGCCAGCGACTCCACATCTATGCAGTTTCACGAGGAGGCCATCAGTCCAGACTTTGTCAAAGGCCTTTTGTAGATCGATCCAGGTGGCAAAGACAAGCTTTTGCTCCTGGAATGCATCCTCGATTTCTTGGGAGAGGTAGGTGGCCTGGTCTTCTGTGCTGCGAAACTGTCTGAAGCCTGCCTGTTCAGAACCAGGATGTTTTCAGTCTCGAGATACCCAAAGCAGGCGCTGGTTGACCATCCTCTCTAGGGTCTTGATGACGCAGCTGGTGAGGCTGATTGGCCTGTAACTGGCAGCCTTCTTCTTGTCCTTGCCTTTTTTGAGGACAGGGATCATGATGGCTTCTCTCCAAACTTGTGCAAGTCTCCAGTTTCCCAGCTCAGGTTGAAGACCTCTAGAAGTTTGAGGGTGGCTGTGCTGCCAAGGTGCTTCAGCATCTCGTTAGTGATCCCATCTGGCCCTGGGGATTTCCGAGTTTTCAGCTTCCTCAGAGCTGTCTGAAGCTCATGGAGAGTAAGGGGCTGCTTCATGGGTTTCACGTTGGTGTCTTGTCGTCTCTCTCGCTGTTCTCTTCTTGCTTCTCTTTGCTGAGGAGTGCTGACAGGTATAGTGCTCTCGCTTGCGTAGATATGAGCAAAGCGGTTAGCTGCGCATCTCCCTGTCAGGGGACAGGCTACTTCCAATTCAGTGGCGGGGCGACCATTCCCAACCCGCGGGTCCCCGGGTGGCGGATAGGGGAACGGCCCTCAGATATGAGGGTTAGCTGCGATTATAAGTCAGGCCCGCCTGGTCGAATAAGCAGTCCCGGACCAACTGGCGGTGCTCCCAGCAGGACGGGGTGGGGCAGCTGGTGGCACTGCTGCACTCAAGAAATACCCCATATGTCCCATGACGGTTCATCACGTGATCATGAGGCGCGTTAAAACCTCTAGCACGGGGTGGGACCCTCGGAGAAACAATCCCCCCTGTGCTCACAGGGCAGGACTTTGGACCATGAGCTAAGGGCGGGGTAACCCCTACAGAAACCTCGAGTGCTGAAGACGGAGGTGTTGGGCTGCACGGCGCACTCTAATAAAACCACGACACCACGCATCATCGCCATCTGTGTACTTACTACACCTGTTGTTTTGCCTGTTTTCTTACCTTGCCTATTGTCTTGTCTGCTTTCTTGAATTCATCTCTTGCCTGTCGTCTTGTCTATTTTGGTTACCTTGCCTGTTGTGTTGTCAGTTTTCCTACTTTACCTGTTGTCTGTTTTTATACCTTGACGGTGTTCTTGGCTGTTTTCTTCTCTTGCCTTTTGTCTATTTTCTTCTTTTGCATGTTGTTTTTGTCTGTTTTCTTACCCGTTATATTGACTGTTTCCTTACCTTGTCTCACCTGTTATCTTGTCTATTTTCTTCTCTTGCTTATTGTCTGTTTTCTTTTCTTGCCTGTTTTTGTCTATTTTCTTTTCTTGCCTATTGTCTGTTTTCTTTTCTTGCCTGTTTTTGTCTATTTTCTTCTCTTGCATATTGTCTGTTTTTCTTCTCTTGCCTATTGCTTATTTTCTTCTCTTGCCTATTATCTTGTCTACTTTCTTCTCTGCCTCAGGCTGTTATCTTGTCTTTTTCTGCTCTTTGCCTATTGATAATTGTTATCTTGCCTATTTTCTTCTCTTGCCTGTTGTCATGTCTGTTTTTCTCCTCTTGCCTGTCTATTTTTTTTTATCTTGTCTATTATCGTGTCTATTTTTTCTCTCTTGCCTATTGTCTGTTTTCTTCTCTAGCCTATTGTCTTGTATGTATTGCTCTCTTGCCTTCTGTTTGTATGCAGTTTTTTACCTTGACTGTTGTCTTTTCTTTTTTTTTTTTTTGGTCTGTTTTCTTGTCTATTTTCTTCTGTTGCCTGTTTCGTTTATTTGTTTTTTTATTTTTACTTACCTTGCCTGTTGTTTATTTTTCTACCCTTGCCTGTTGTCTGTTTCCTTGCCTTGTCTGTTTACTGAGGGAGAAGAGGGTGATAGTGTGTGCTGTGCTATGTGACAGGTGGACGATACGTTTCTGGAGAGACTGTCTGCGCCAGGACGGCTGCAGAATTTGACCCTTCAGGGGTGTCTCAACATCAGTGAAATAGGTCAGCTTCCACTTGTCCTCTCCTGACTGTACTGTAGTGCATGTTTAGTTGTGTGGTGCTCCATGTTGTTTTATGTTGTACAGTGGTGAGTCGTTTTGGGTTGTACCATGTTGTGTTGGGTAGTGCTATATTTTTTTTGAAAGAACCATGTTGAGTTGTACAGACAGTTCTCTCCTCTTCCAATCCGCAGAAGGTTAATAAAAAAAAAGGGGGGGGTGGGGGGGGGGAGGACACCATGCTCTGAGGAACCAATATTTCACAGCGTGACAGAGCTTAGCTTAACACCTTCAAGCAGGGTGACTCTTGCAATGCGAGAAATGGCTTCATTTTGCATGCAGGGTGTCTGTCATTCTTGAGTAAAAGGGCTGCATGTTCCCGGAGTAGAAGCACCACTTTGGATGCCTCTGATCCATTGGTGCTCAACAGACAGAATGGCTGTTTTTGTCAGTGGGGTGCCGTTGAGATGAACACAAAGGTCAGCTCCTACACTGAGGTGTTGCCAGACCCTCTTGGCAGCTGAACTTCAGATGGTCATTGATGGTCAGTTTCGCAAAGTCCTAGTTTAGTGGCTCCTCTGTATCTCTGTCTCTGTAAGAGAGAGAACTTTCTTGCTGTGAAAGCACAAGTCAATTACATTGAGACAAAAGAGCAAAGGGAGGAAGGGGGGGGGGGGGGGGGGGGGAGGGGAGGGAGGGGGGAGGCAGTTAAAGTGGGACTTCATCAAATTTTTCATTTCTTTTTTCTTTCTTTCTTTTTTTGCTTGTTATCAGTTTTTTCTTGAGCCTTTACTTTCTGTCCTTCTCTCTGTCTCTCACTTCTTCCTCTTTCACTCACTCTCTCTCTCTGTTTCTGTCTTGCTCATAAATTTACACACTTATTCACTTGCACACAAAAACAGACAGACAGTTTGTGTGTGCCAGGGTGGCAATTTTACAGTTTTTTTGTATATTTGATATTTTTGTGACTTGAAGGTGACAGAAATTTTTTTTCATTAACTATTTATGTTGCAGTGTAACAAAAATCAAGAATTCAATGTTGAATCAATGGATTACTTTTATCGTAAGGTTAAGAGAAAGTAAAATGTATGAAATTATCACAAAACCTTTGTATTTGAAAAAAAATCATCAAGTACAGTTTGTCTTGCAAATGAGTTGCATGAAATGTATGAAATTATCACAAAACCTTCACCTTCTGAGGACGTTGCTTCCGGACACCCGCTAAGAGTGCTGCCCCTTGACACCGCCAGGGGGCCTGTGTTGTCCTTGCACCCCATGACCCAACCAGATCTAATGAACTTTGTCATTTTTTTTTTAACATGAAACTCCTTGTTGCTTTGGTGTTCTGCCTGAAAGTACCATCCTGAGTTGTTTTTGTGTTGTGTCATGTTTGGTTGTTTTTTGTGTTGTGTCATGTTTGGTTGTTTTGTGTTGTACCATGTTTAGTTGTTTTGTGTTGTACCATTTTTAGTTGTTTTGTGTTGTACCATTTTTAGTTGTTTTGTGTTGTACCATGTTTACTTGTTTTGTGTTGTGTCATGTTCAGTTGTTTTGTGTTGTGTCTTGTTTAGTTGTTTTGTGTTGTGTCATGTTTGGTTGTTTTGTGTTGTACCATGTTTAGTTGTTTTGTGTTGTGTCATGTTGGGTTGTTTTGTGTTGTACCATGTTTAGTTGTTTTGTGTTATGTCATATTTAGTTGTTTTGTGTTGTACCATGTTTAATTGTTTTGTGTTGTACCATTTTTAGTTGTTTTGTGTTGTGTCATGGTTGTTTTGTGTTGTGTCATGTTTGGTTGTTTTGTGTTGTACCATGTTAAGTTGTTTTGTGTTGTGTCATGTTTGGTTGTTTTGTGTCTCCAGGGTTCGTCGCCCCTTGAAGACCCTTGAAAACCCTTTTAATTTCAACTGGGTCAAAAAGGCCCTTGAAAACTGCAGATATCCCTACCATCCCTTGAAATCCCCTTAAAAATTGTTTTTTTCGGACGACCAAAACTGACCGTAACATTTGAAGACGAATCAGAGAACAAACGCGAACGAGACTTCGGACATCGATTTTCGCCTCTCGAATCGTGTTGCGTGTCGTCTGCTTTTCAAGCAGAGGGAAGCAATTCAATAGTCGGTTATCGTTTGCGCATGCGCAGTTCGACTTCCGACAAAGGGCGCCATGCTCCCTCATCTTCGACGAAGTCCGATACTGTTGCGTCTGTCATCATGCCAAAGGGAAATTACGCATTTGATCCGTTGTGGCTACAGAAGGAAGAATATCGAAGCTGGATCACTGAATGCAGAGACAACAAACATGCGTTTTTTCTGTAAAGTGTGCAAAGGTGGTTCAGACAATGGGCGAATTGGCGGTTGCAAATCACAGAAAGAGGAAAAAATACGTGGAATTGATAAAGCGAGTAGGCCGGTCGGTAGTCTTACGGACTTCGTTCGGCAATCATCAAATTCATCAAATCGGGTCAGCCCTTTCCTCAGTAAGAATCGTCCGCCAATCCACAATAACAGCAAGTGGGACAGATGTGTTGAAAATGAAGTGTTGTGGACGATTCATGCCATCAACAATCATTACAGTTTCCGATCTGCTTAAGACAACGCGAAACTGTTTGCAGCAATGCTTCCATATTCCTCGATTGCGACGAACTATTGGAGTGGGGAAACCAAAAGTAGATGTCTTGCAACTTTTGGCATTGCTCCTTTTTTTTTTTCTGTCAGAACTGAAAAAAGAGTGAAATCACAGACTGAATCTCAAATCAATCGTCACGTCGTCTCCATCCATAGACTTTTAAGTGACTCATTTAAGTGCGCATTTGTTAAAAGAAAAGAAAAAAATCCTACTTTCATGTTCAAAAAGACAGCATTCATACCACACCCCTCCCCCCTAACTTACTACCAGCTAGCCTACAAACACACACACGCACGCGCGCGCACACACACACACACACACACACACACACACACACACACACACACACACACACACACACACACACACACACACACACACACACACACACACACACACACACACAAACAAAAAAAAAAAAAAAAAAATCATTTATCTATTTTATTCACTTAATTTTTTTTGTTATTACAGTTACTTTCATTTTATTCATCTAGTTATTATAATTACTACCATTATCATTATCATGACTATCCCTTCTATATATATAATTATATAAAAAAAAATGATGTATAATAAAAAAATCCCCCCCCCCCCCCCCCCCCCCCCCCTGCCCCCCTTACTTAGCATTATTTTCAATCCACCTTAACCACAACCATCACAAATATATATCACACCACCTAACTAAACCAGCTACACAACCCCATCGTTTCACTCCCCCGTCCCCCATGCCCCCCCCCCCCCCCTTTTCCTCTCTCATAATCCCCTCTGTCGTTTCCGTCTGGCGGCCCATTCTTCCTACCACATGGACAGATAAGTCACTTTTCGTTCTTTGTTTGTACTGTCCTAAATGTTAAATGTGATGGTTTTTTTTTTTTTTTTTTTTTTTTTTTTTTTTTTTTTCCCCCCTGAAGAAGACCCAAGAGGTCGAATTACGTTGTGTCTTGTCCTGTGCTTTGTTTGTCAATGTCCTTGGCGGTAACTAACCCCATCTCTTTCTACATTTTGCTTCATTCTCAGCCATCAGTCACTCCATTTTGAAATGGGAAAAAAAAAAAAAAAAAAAAAAACCCAGTTAATGTGGAGCTGCAGGAAGGCTACCCACATTCGCCTTTTCAAAAGGGATTACCCTGCTCCCTATCCTGCCCAGAACAAGCGTTAGGTTAGTCCAGGCCCGCCAACCATTCACACACACTTCCACACGACAGCACATACAGTGGCTGTATTTTAAAAGTAAAGTTTGCTGAGCTCCCTCCTGAAATGTGCTAGAGAGGAGGCCTCGGCTGCAGCTGCCGGTAGAGAGTTAATGAATATGTCATGCTTTTTGATGAATCATTGAACAAGGACTTGAAACAGAAGCAGCTGGAAATTCATGTCAGATACTGGTCTGGAAAGCAGATTGAAGGTTTTCTTTTTCTGATTTTTCAGTTTCTGTATACAGACTTCATTTTTAATTTTTTGTATGCATATGATATTGAGCGTGGAAAAGACTACAGAAGTGGTGTAATCACCTTATCATCATGGCTGGATTACATGTGTAAGGTTATTATTCACTTTTTTTTTTTTCATTGTACGGCTAAATTTGCCCCTTAAAAATTAAAATATCCCCTTTAGAAACCCTTGAAAAACCCTTGAATTTTTTTTTTCTGTGAAAAAGTGGGAACCCTGGTCTCGTTTAGTTTTTTTTTGTGTTGTGTCATGTTTGGTTGTTTTGTGTTGTGTCATGTTTGGTTGTTTTGTGTTGTACCATGTTTAGTTTGTTCTTGTGTTGTGTCATGTTTGGTTGTTTTGTGTTGTACCATGTTGTTTTGTGTTGTGTCATGTTTAGTTGTTTTGAGTTGTGTCATGCCTTTTTTTGTGTTGTACCATGCTTAGTTGTTTCGTGTTGTGATCATGTTGTTTTTTGTGTTGCACTATGTTTAGTTGTTTTGTGTTGTGTCTTGTTTAGTTGTTTTGTGTTGTCATGTTTACTTGTTTTGTGTTGTGTCATGTTTGGCTGTTTTGTGTTGCTCCATTTGGTTTTGTGTGGTTTGCGTTGTGTGTTATGTTTAGTTTTTTGCGTTGGTGCATTTGGTTTTGTGTGGTATGGTGTTGAGTGTTGAGTTGTTTTGTGTTGTGTCATGTTTAGTTGTTTTTGCGTTGCTCCATTTGGTTTTGTGTGGTATGGTGTGTTGAGTTGTTTTGCGTTGCGTCATGTTTAGTTGTCTTGAGTTGCTCCATTTGGTTTTTTTGTGGTATGGTGTTGAGTTGTTTTGTGTTGCTCCATTTGGTTTTGCTGGATTGCTGGCTGATGATGTGACATGGCGTGTGACAGATGGACACAGATGTGACTTATGTGACATTGTGCTGGATTCCTGTGTTGATGATGTGACGTGACGTGTGACAGATGGAGACAGGTGTGTCTTGTGACGGGTATTGCTGGATTGCTGGCTGATGCTGTGATGTGACATATGACAGGTGGACAGAGGTGAAACTTGTGACAGGTTTTTTGCTGAATTGCTGTGTTGAGGTTGTGTGATGGGACATGTGACAGGTGTGCAGCGTGTGTTGGAGCACAGCCCAGTTCTGCGGCGCCTGGACTTGTCGGGCAGCGCCATGATTTCAGTGGATGCACTGATCCCGCTGACCACCTCCATCTGCATTGTGGACCACCCGCCACACCACACCCTGGAAATTGTCGTTGGAGGTCAGTGTTTCTGAGAGAACACTTAGGCTGTGTTTGATCTACATCAGTGTGTGTGTGTGTGTGTGTGTGTGTGTGTGTGTGTGTGTGTGTGTGTGTGTGTGTGTGTGTGTGTGTGTGTGTGTGTGTGTTGTGTATGTTTTTGTGTGTCTGTGTATTTACACAGTGTGTATGTGTGTATGTGAGAGTGTGTGTGTGCGTATGTGTGTTTTTGTGTGTATGTGTATTTATACAGTGTGTATTTGTGTATGTGTGAGTGTGTGTGTGAGTGTGTGTGTGTGTGTGTGTGTGTGTGTGTGTGTGTGTGTGTGTGTGTGTGTGTGTGAACAAATCGTGGACTTGGTGGGAATATATTTGAAGGGTAAACTAAATGAAGTAGGTTACAATATCCGAAGGAAGGCTGATTTATTAAGGAAATGCTGAATTGAAAATATGAATTGGGGAAGATCCTTAGTTCAGATCCCATTAGAGGCCTGTTCTTATGGAATGTGTTGGCAGTTGCCTACCGCTTTCCATAGTTGTTGAGTGTGGCATGGGCTTAAAGGAGTTTGATCCATTTCACGGATGCAACTCGAATAGTGTTGCTCAAATTTTGTGACCAACACTGCAGGTGTCTGCATCTCTTGGGCCTGGTTGGTACCAGGATATATTCTGAAAATTATGAATGCCCAGATAAGAATGATTTGTCCTCAGCTCCAGATAAGACTGAGTGGTGATGTCAGTGATCTGTGTTAACTCTTTCATTGCTACTTTTCTATGAGCCATTACTTCCTCTTGTTCTAGATTCTTATAATACGAGTATTCCTGTCATTCCTGGATTTAGAGAAAAAAAAAAAAAGAAGTGTAAAATGAGAACTGCCATGTATGCAGCAGTAAACCGGCCAGAATAGAGCAGCGACCACTTTCCCAGGCTGTAGGGGTTGTCTGGCATCCATTCCATTCATAAACATGCCCAGCAAGCGATCCGGTCATGACATGTACAGATGACGCAACTTGCGTGAAGTTCAAAGCGCTTACCCCGAGAACCGATTTTCCAGGCTGCAGGAAGGAAGAGGGATTTTATGCTGCCTGGTTTTCCGGGCTGCAGAAAGGAAGGATACGATTTCTGCAAACCGGAAATTCGGGTTGTAGGGATGAAAGAGTGGTGATACCAGTGATCTGTGTTAAAGTCATGTTGTACTTGTGGTTCAGTAGACTGAGTGGTGATACGAGTGATCTGTGTTAAAGTCATGTTGCTCTTGTGGTTCAATAGACTGAGTGGTGATACCAGTGATCTGTGTTAAAGTCATGTTGCTCTTGTGGTTCAATAGACTGAGTGGTGATACCAGTGATCTGTGTTAAAGTCATGTTGTACTTGTCATGGTTCAGTAGACTGAGTAGTGATATAGTGATCTGTGTTAAAGTCATGTTGCTCTTGTGGTTCAATAGACTGAGTGGTGATACCAGTGATCTGTGTTAAAGTCATGTTGCTCTTGTGGTTCAGTAGACTGAGTGGTGATACGAGTGATCTGTGTTAAAGTCATGTTGCTCTTGTGGTTCAATAGACTGAGTGGTGATACGAGTGATCTGTGTTAAAGTCATGTTGCACTTGTGGTTCAATAGACTGAGTGGTGATACGAGTGATCTGTGTTAAAGTCATGTTGCACTTGTCATGGTTCAGTAGACTGAGTGGTGATATCAGTGATCTGTGTTAAAGTCATGTTGCACTTCTCATGGTTCAGTAGACTGAGTGGTGATATAGTGATCTGTGTTAAAGTCAGGTTGCACTTGTCATGGTTCAGTAGACTGAGTGGTAATATCAGTGATCTGTGTTACAGTCATGTTGCACTTGTCATGGTTCAACAGACTGAATGGTGATATCAGTGTTCTGTGTTAAAGTCATGTTGCACTTGTCATGGTTCAGTAGACTGAGTGGTGATATAGTGATCTGTGTTAAAGTCAGGTTGCACTTGTCATGGTTCAGTAGACTGAGTGGTGATATAGTGATCTGTGTTAAAGTCATGTTGCACTTGTCATGGGTTCAATAGATTGAGTGGTGATACAGTGATCTGTGTTAAAGTCATGTTGCACTTGTCATGGTTCAATAGACTGAATGGTGATATCAGTGATCTGTGTTAAACAGGGTTTGTACCGAGTCCTGGAAGTCTGGAAAAGTCTTGGAAAAATGGGAAAAGCTTTTCCAGGGCTGGAAAAGTCTTGAAAAATTTGCTTTTACCCAGCAGGGGTTTGGAAAAGTCATGAAATTTCCAGAGCCCGTCATGAACGTTCAAGTCATGAACTGAAACAAAATTATTTACATCAAATTTTGGAAAAGGTCGATGTCGATTTGCCACCCCATCAACACTGGCGCATCCGAACTGCAGAATTATTCATTTTGCCGTCCGAGTAGTCTCCCTTGTGTCGAGTGCGCATGTGCGCAATTTTCCAGCCCCAACTTCCGTTTTATGATTTTTTTCTCAATCGTTTGCGCCTGCACGGCAAGAATTTAAAAAAATGGGAAAGTGTGTATTCAGCCAAGTGTGGTTGACCAATAGCCAGTACCAGAACTGGATCGAAAAAGCATCGGACGGCAATAGATTTCGAGCCAAATTTGTGTCAAAGACCTGCTTAAGTCTGCTGATGAGTTTGCTGAGAAAGCAGAAAGAACACAAAACTTCACCTTCATAGCAAAGTCAAATGCTCTCTGTAGATCTGCTAAGGACAAGACAGCTGAAGTTTCTGTTCTTGAGGCCCAGATAAATGAGAAGTCGAAGAAATCAAAAAGTAGAACTGGGATAGGATACATTTTCAGGTGTGAGTGGGATTGTGTCAATTTTACATTACACAGGGTTCGTACGCCCCTTGAAGACCCTTGAAAACCCTTTAAATTTCAACTGGGTCAAAAGGCCCTTGAAAACTGCAGAAATCCCTACCATCCCTTGAAATCCCCTTAAAAATCGTTTTCGGACCAAATCTGACCGTAACATTTGAAGACGAATTGGAGAACAAACGCGAACGATACTTCGGACATCGATTTTCGCCTCTCGAATCGTGTTGCGTGTCGTCTGCTTTTCAAGCAAAGGGAAGCAATTCAATAGTCGGTTATTGTTTGCGCATGCGCAGTTCGACTTCCGACAAAGGGCGCCATGCTCTATCATCTTCGGCGAAGTCCGATACTGTTGCGTCTGTCATCATGCCAAAGGGAAATTATGCATTTGATCCGTTGTGGCTACAGAAGGAAGAATATCGAAGCTGGATCACTGAATGCAGAGACAACAAACATGCGTTTTCTGTAAAGTGTGCAAAAAGATCGTTGATGTTCGGACAATGGGCGCGAATCAGCGGTTGCAAATCACGGAAAGAGAAAAAAAACGTGGAATTGGAAGCGAGATAAAGCGAGTAGGCCGTCGGTAGTCTTACGGACTTCGTTCGGCAATCATCAAATTCATCAAATCGGGTCAGACCCTTTCCTCAGTAAGAATCGTCAGCCAGTCCACAATAACAGCAAGTGGGACAGATGTGTTGAAATCTGAAGTGTTGTGGACGATTCATGCCATCAACATCATCACAGTTTCCGATCTGCTGAAGACAACGCGAAACTGTTTGCAGCAATTTTTCCATATTCCTCGATTGCGATGAACTATCGGTGTGGGGAAACCAAAAGTAGATATCTTGCAACTTTTGGCATTGCTCCTTTTTTCAGTCAGGACTGAAAAAATAGTGAAATCACAGACTGAATCTTCAAATCAATCGTCACGTCGTCTCCATAGACTTTAAGTGACTTCATTTAAGTGCGCGTTTGTAAAAAAAAAAAAAAAAAAAAGAAAAAAAACCCTACTTTCTTGTTCAAAAAGACAACATTCATACCACACCCCTCCCCCTAACTTACCTACCAGCTAGCCTGCACACACACACACACACACACACACACACACACACACACACACACACACACACACACACAACAAAAAAAAAAAATCATTTATCTATTCACTTAATGTTTTTGTTATTACAGTTACTTTCATTTTATTCATCTAGTTATTATAATTACTACCACTATCATTATTATCATTACTATCCCTTCTATCTATCTATCTATCTATCTATATATATATATATATAAATATATATAATAATCCCCCCCCCCCCCCCCTACCCCCCTTACTTAGCATTATTATCAATCCACCTTAACCACAACCATCACAAAATATATCACACCACCCCACTAAACCAGCTACACAACCCCATCATTTCACTCCCCCCCCTCCCCCCACGCCCCCCCCCCTTTTTTTTTTTTTTTTTCTCTCCCATAATCCCCTCTGTCGTTTCCGTCTGGCGGCCATTCTTCCTACCACATGGACAGATAAGTCTTCGTTCTTTGTACTGTCCTAAATGTTAAATGTTTTTTTTTTTTTTTCCCCTGAAGAAGATCCAAGAGGTCGAATTGCATTGTGTCTTGTCCTGTGCTTTGTTTGTCAATGTCCTTGGCGGTAACTAACCCCCTCTCTTTCTAAATTTTGCTTCATTCTCGCCATCAGTCACTCCATTTTAAAAAACAACAGCAACAAAAAAAAACCCAGTTAAGTGTGGAGCTACAGGAAGGCTACCCACATTCACCTTTTAAAAAGGGGTTACCCTGCTCCCTATCTGCCCCCAGAAAAGCACTAGGCTAGTCCAGGCCCGCCAACCATTCACACACACTTCCACACGACAGCACATACAGTGGCTGTATTTTAAAAGTAAAGTTTGCTGAGCTCCCTCCTGAAATGTGCTAGAGAGGAGGCCTCGGCTGCAATGAATATGTCATGCTTTTTGATGAATCATTGAGCAAGGACTTGAAACAGAAGCAGCTGGACATTCATGTCAGATACTGGTCCGGAAAGCAGATTGAAAGTTTTCTTTTTCTGATTTCTCAATTTCTGTATAAAGACTTCATTTTTTTTTTTTTTGTATATACATGATATTGAGCGTGGAAAAGACTACAAGTGTAATCACCTTATCATCATGGCTGGATTACATGTGTAAGTTTTATTATTCACTCTTTTTTTTTCAATTGTACGGCTAAATTTGCCCCTTAAAAATTAAAATATCCCCTTTAGAAACCCTTGAAAAACCCTTGAATTTTTTTCCTGTGAAGAAGTGGGAACCCTGTTACATCTAAATGGCTACTCTTTGCATGGTAAAGGAACTGTGACTGTTAAATGATACTGTGATTCAAGTGCTGGCAGTGTGAACAAGAAGAGGAAACTGGAAATTTGTGTGAAAGACCTGCTTAAGTCTGATAAATAAGAAAGTGGAAGAAATCAAAAAGTAAAACTGGGATCAAGATACATTTTCAGGTGTGAGTAGAATTGTGTAAATTTTAAATTACATTTAATGGTAAAGGAACTATGACTGTAAATGATGGTGTGTGATTGGTAAGTGAATTGTTCATTCTGTTGTGTTCACTTGCATTAGTGTGTTCATCATTTTTGAGTGTATGTGTGTGTGTGTGTGTATGTGTGTGTGTGTGTGTGTGTGTGTGTGTGTGTGTGTGTGTGTGTGTGTGAGTGAAGCGCGCATATATAATATGAAGGTTGAGGGGTGAGTGGGAGGTGAGATGGGGGTGGGTTTAGTCCTGGATTTTGGTCATGGAAATGTGGTTCACCTGTCTGCAGGTCTAAGCGCATTTTGTTTTCCCTATCTCATCTTCATGCCACTCCAATGACATTACCACACCTGTTGATTCCGGCCCCCTGTCGCAGTCACACTGGCTTGTTGGGGTTGCAGCCTGGCACTGGCAGCATTACCACACCTGCTGATTCCAGCCCTCAGTCGCAGTCACACCTGGCTTGTCGGGGTGCAGTCTGGCACTGGCAGCATTATCCGACCTGCTGATTCCAGCCCCTAGTCGCAGTCACGCCTGCTTTGTCAGGGTGCATGCTGGCAATCCACTGGGAAAATCATTCACTCTAGAGTGGGTTCATTGCCTCCCTTTGTAGTTGAGCTTGTTTCCCGCCATCCTTTTCTGTATTCTGCCACTTCATTGGACAGGAGTATTATGGGGAAAAAAAAAAGAACTATAGTACTTGAAAATGATCTCATGAAAAAAATCACCTGTCCAAACATTGGGACGCCTCCCTGCCACCCTACGTTGCTTGGAAAAGAGGTGGAGAAGTGAGTGGAAGATAATGATGTTGGTCTCGGACATGAAGTTGGTCTCGGACACTGTGTCAGTCGATCAAGGACAGTTACTCAGAAGGCTTATCTGGAATACGAGGCATGCTTTGTTCCTTTCATCCTTCATCTAGTGTTTGAGATCCAGAAATTATGAAGTGCCATGCAGAGTAGAAAAAAGGCACTTGTTCTGACAGGTAAGTGTATCCTAGAACTACTATTAGTTGTGAAATTTCTGCTTTTTGTTGCGCACATTATAATGACAAGATTATTTCCTGCATTTTTTTTTTGCATTTCAGTTTATTTTGTCACAGATAGGATAACAACTTGATCATTTCTTGTATTTTTTTTTTCTATGATATGATAATCACTGGACCATTTCCTGTATGTTTTGTTTCACAGACATGATAATGACTGGACCATTTCCTGTATGTTTCCTGTCACTGACATGATAATTACTGGATGATCGATCACCTGTATGTTTCCTGTCACAAAACATGATAATGACTGGACCATTTCGTGTATGTTTTCTGTTACAGACATGGTAATGACTGGACCATTTTCTGTATGTTTCCTGTGACTGGGCCATTTCATAGTAATGACTGGACCATTTCCTGTTTGTTTCCTGTCACAGACATGATAATGATTGGCCCATTTCCTGTATGTTTCCTGTGACTGGGCCATTTCCTTTATGTTTCCTGTCACAGACATGGTAATGACTTGACCATTTCCTGTATGTTTCCTGTGACTGGGCTATTTCCTGTATGTTTCCTGTTACAGACATGATAATGACTGGACCATTTCCTGTTTGTTTCTTGTCACAGACATGATAATGACTGGACCATTTCCTGTTTGTTTCCTGTCACAGACATGATTGACTGGACCATTTCCTGTATTGTTTCCTGTCACAGACATGATAATGACTGGACCATTTCCTGTATTGTTTCCTGTCACAGACATGATAATGACTGGACCATTTCTTTTATGTATTTTGCAGGCACATTCATGACTCAGTCATTTGAACGTGAAGCTTTGACAGCTATGGAATCACAGCTGCCTCCCCATGTAATTCTGAATCCGTTCGACTGCTCCGACCCAGTCGATGAACCTAGTGACTTCATGCCGTTCCTATACCCAGGGGGTTATTATGATTCTGATGATGAAGAGGACGAATACGCTCAATTTTACAGGTTGCAGGCCCAGGCCAACAACCAGCCCCTCCAACCAGCAGGTAAGGAATGAGAGAGGAAGCAGAGGTAAAAGTAAGAGAGGAAGCAGAGGTAAAAATGAGAGAGGAAGCAGAGTTACGTAAGGAATGAGAGAGGAAGCAGAGGTAGGGAATGAGAGAAGAAGCAGAGGTAGGGAATGAGAGAGGAAGTAGACATATGGAATGAGAGAGGAAGCAGAGGTAAGGAATGAGAGAGAGGAAGTAGAGGTAGGGAAGAGAGAGGAAGCAGAGGTAGGGAATGAGAGAAGAAGCAGGTAGGGAATGAGAGAGGAAGAAGACATATGGAATGAGAGAGGAAGCAGAGGTAAGGAATGAGAGAGAGGAAGTAGAGGTAGGGAAGAGAGAGGAAGCAGAGGTAGGGATTGAGAGAGGAAGCAGAGGTAAGGAATGAGAGAGGAAGCAGAGGTAAGGAAGAAGCAGAGGTAGGGAATGAGAGAGGAAGCAGAGGTAGGGAATGAGAGAGGAAGCAGAGGTAGGGAATGGGAGAGGAAGCAGAGGTAAAAATGAGAGAGGAAGCAGAGGTCAGGAAACAGAGAAGAAGCAGGGTAGGGAATGAAAGAGGAAAACAGAGGTAAAAATGAGAGAGGAAGCAGAGGTCAGGAAAGAGAGATGAAGCAGAGGTAAGGAAAGAGAGGGGAAGCAGAGGTAAGGAATGAGAGAGAGGAAGCAGTGATAAGGAATGAGAGAGAGAAGCAGAGGTAAGAAATAGAGAGAGGAAGCAGAGGTAAGGAAAGAGAGAGAGGAAGCAGTGGTAAGGAATGAGAGAGAGGAAGCAGAGTTAAGGAAAGAGAGAGGAAGCAGAGGTAAGAAATGAGAGAGAGGAAGCAGAGGTAAGAATGAGAGAGAGGAAGCAGAGGTAAGGAATGAGAGAGCGAGGAAGCAGAGGTAAGGAATGAGAGAGAGGAAGCAGAGTTAGGGAATGAGCAAGAGGAAGCAGAGGTAGGGAATAAGAGAGGAAGCAGAGGTAAGGAATGAGAGAGGAGCAGAGGTAGGGAGTATGTGTGACATGGAGACAGAGGAAGCAGTGGTATGACATTTAGAGAGAGGAAGCAGTGGTATGATATTTAGAGAGAGGAAGCAGCAGTCTGATAGGCCATGACAGTACCCACAGCGCCCCGGTGTCGGGTGCATAGTTCAGAATGGAACCAGTTTCTTCCGCCACCTGTTTTTTAGCAGTAGGGCTGTGTGAAAAATTGGAACCATTACCCCTGTAGTGATCATGTGCAAAGCTGTTTACCCTTATGGTTTTGCTGTAATTTTTACTGAAAAAAATAGGATTATGGGAATTATGGCCTCCCTGAAACATTACAGGAAAAAATATCAAAGAAAGAAAATGGTTAAATGCGAAGTTTTGTCTGCTACTGTTTGGGTCAAAAGCAGCGAGAAGTCCTTTCCCAGCGTGCCTTGTGTCTTTTACCTTGTAAAGAGAGCGACGAAGTGGTCTCACTTGCCAGTGGCCGGCTCTTCCAAATCTTCAAAAGTTGCGAAAGTATTGCGATTTTGAAGATTGGTTTTTTTGTTTTTTTTCTCCAAATTACAGTTTTTGTCTGAGATATTACAGGCACACAAATTTGGGGTAAACAGGTCTGGATGTAAAAATTAGGAACCATTCACCCTATAGTGATCATGTGAAAAACAGGAACTATTTCACCCTGTAGTGACCATGTGAGAAATAGGAACTATTCACCCCTGTGGTGACCATGTAATAAATTGAAACTATTTACCCCTGTAGTGACCACGTGAAAAATAGGAAGCATTAACCCCTGTAATGACCATGTGAAAAACAGGAACCATTCATCCCTGTAATGACCATGTGATAAATAGGAACATTCATCCTTGTAGTGACCATGTGAAAAACAGAAACCATTCATCCCTGTAGTGACCATGTGAAAAATAGGACCCCTTCACCCCTGTAGTGACCATGTGAAAAATAGGACCCATTCACCCCTGTAGTGACCATGTGAAAAATAGGACCCGTTCACCCCTGTAGTGACTATGTGAAAAATAGGAACCATTCACGCACGGGGATAAAGTATGAAATCTCCTCCTCACACAGCACGGGGATAGGGTCTGAAATCCCCTTCCTCACAGCACGGGATAGGGTCTGATATCCCCTTCCTCACAGCACGGGGATAGGGTCTGAAATCGCCTTCCTTACAGCACGGGGATAGGGTCTAAAATCCCCTTCCTCACCGCATGTGGATAGGGTCTCAAATCGCCTTCCTCCTCACAGCACGGGGATAGGGTCTGAAATCGCCTTCCTCACAGCACGGGGATAGGGTCTCAAATCCCCTTCCTCACAGCATGGGGATAGGGTCTGAAATCGCCTTCCTCACAGCACGGGGATAGGGTCTGAAATCTCCTTCCTCACAGCACAGGGATAGGGTCTGAAATCTCCTTCCTCACAGCACGGGGATAGGGTATGACATCCAGTTCATTCGGACACAGTCTGGATAACAACCTGATAATGACCAAAATGCAAAGCAAATTGAGAAATTAGTCTCAAATTTAGTGGGGAAAAAAACATCTACAATGTCTGAATTTTGGTTTGGGGGGGGGAGGGGAGTTATTTTTTTGGAATAGGGATGATTAAGTGTTGCAGAATAAATTGCAAATGATGTTATGTAGTTGCTGGCAATTATGGGTATGGAAAATACCTTTTTTTTTTTTTAAACCTTCATTGATTCACTGAAGCATAAGGGGGTTAGAAATGCAGCGAGTCAAAATCCAAACTGCCTTATCTTCACTGCACCCCACCCTCTTCATCCCCTTCTTCCCTGGATCCTGAATTACAACTGCAACACATAATGTGGAAAGCGTTCGCTGCAAGAACCACTGAGAATGATAGACATAAACTAAGTGGAAACCATTTACTGTCAGAACCAGTGAGAATGATAGACACTGACAGGTAAAGTGGAAAGCGTTTGCTGCCAGAACTGGTGAGAATCATAGACATAAACTAAGTGGAAAGTGTTTACTGCCAGAACCAGTAAGACTGGTAGACATGAAGTGTGGGAAAGCGTACATTGCCAGAACCAGTGTGAATGATAGACATGTAAAGTGGAAAGCGTTCACTGCCAGAACCAGTGTGAATGATAGACATGTAAAGTGGAAAGCGTTCACTGTCAGAACCAGTGTGAATGATAGACATGTAAAGTGGAAAACGTTCACTGCCAGAACCAGTGTGAATGATAGACATGTAAAGTGGAAACGTTCACTGCCAGAACCAGTGTGAATGATAGACATGTAAAGTGGAAAGCGTTCACTGTCAGAACCAGTGTGAATGATAGACATGTAAAGTGGAAAACGTTCACTGCCAGAACCAGTGTGAATGATAGACACAAATAGTTGAAAGCATTCACAGGATTCGTACAGTCCTTAAAAGTCCTTAATATTAGGGGTCCCCTTTTTAAGGGCTTGAAAGTCCTTAAAATCAGGCTTTCACTCATAGGTCCTTAAAAAGTGCTTAAATTTTGATACTGCCAATGATTTTGAATAAAGTGTGTGTAAAATCTTGAGTCCATTGAAAAAATCTGAAATTGCGAGAAAAAAAAAGTATGAATGTAAAAGAAGTCAGAGTTGGAGTTGACCAACGATCTCGCCAAGAAGTCACCTGCTACAGGCAATAAAAACCAGAGCCACCAGCCTTCATGGTGTCTGTGCATGTGATAGAATGATCTGCCATTTGACAATGAGAAGCCAACATGCCGGGGAAGTATTTGTCGTTTGGATGAAAAATAAGAAGAGTATGAAGAACAGTTGCAGGCAGACCAGGTGGAAAACAAGACAAGACCTTTTGCCGCATATGCAAAAATGTCCTAGACAGTGAATATTTGATTTGTGTCAGTGTTTCATGATTATTGCTTTTAAACTTATCCTTGAAGTAAGTCCTTGAATTTTTTTCGAAGTGCTTGAAAAGTCCTTAAAAAGTCCTCAGATTTTTTGTCAGGAAATCTGCATGATCCCTAGTTCACTGCCAGAACTAGTGAGAATGATAGACACATAAAGCAGAAAGTGTTCACTGCTAGAACCGGTGTGAAGGAAAGACATGTAAAGTGGAAAGCGTTTACTGCCTGAACCAGTGAGAATGATGGACACAAGTGGAACGCGTTTACTGCCAGAACCTGTGTGAATGGAAAGTGTTTACTGCCAGAACCAGTGAGAATACTAGACATGTAAAGTGGAAGTGTTCACTGCTAGATTGAGAACCAGTGTGAATGGAAACCATTTACTGCCAGAACCAGTGAGAATGATGGACACGCAAAGTGAAAAGTGTTCACTGTCAGAACCGGTGTGAATGGTAGTAGACGTATTAAAGTGGAAAGCGTTCACTGCCAGAACCGGTGTGAATGGTAAACGTGTTAAGTGGAAAGCGTTCCCTGCCAGGATCGGTGGTGTTAGTCATAGGACAGGCAGAGGGAGACTGCTGCCACCCAGCATTCCATGCTGCGAACAGTGTGGGTGGAGTTCTCCCTGTGGTTCCATCAAGACGGAGGAAGGACTGAGGTGCGCACACCACTCCAGTTTCTTGACAAGGGAATTGTGTGTCACTGTAATAGCAAGAAATCTGAAGTCAGGCAGAAGAAAGTTACGTACCGATAATCGTTTCACTGTGGGCACCAGAGTGACTGCCCTTTTGATCTTTTGCCACCACTGCGTATGAGGGAGCACTGATCAGACGTTATCATGGGCTGGGTGCAAAGAACACTCAGTGTGCTCGTTCCCACAGTACCTGGGAAGGTGTTGGGGTAGGAAATATCTTGGAGGGTCGGTTTCTTCAGCAGAGACACTGAATTCAGCATGGCAGACCTGGATTCATGGAGTCTGTGGATGCTGCCTGGGCTTGCCAGGAAGCACACATGTCCACAGTGCTAGCTGCTGTCATTTGACCTTCACATCTTAGAAAGCAGGAATCGTATGACACAATGCATCGGACAAAATTTAAGCTTCTGTCTTGAACAAATCAGTATTGGGGCAAAACAAGCACTAAGAAAGCTGCTTCTTCTTCAGCATTCCAGTATCTGGTAGCGTGTGAACTCATTTTACCCTGTTTGGATACTCACACTATACTTGAGAGTAAGTCAGAGTGAAATGCAGAAATTGTGGGAAGAGGTTGTGGAAAAAGATAGATGAAAGATATGGTAGACAGAAAGGACAGTAGACGACAGTACAGCAAAGGAGGAACTATTTGTACAAAAGACTCCCCGATATCCCCATGGGGGAGCTGAAAAGCAATTTCTCACTGATCATGAGAATGGACTTTTCTTAAGAAAAAAAAAAAAAGAGAGGAAAATGAAGAAGAGGGCATTAAAGTATATATGCTACCTTTTCACTCTCTACACTAGCCTTTTATCTGTGCGAACCGTTAAATGATGTAATTAGCAGCCTATGCCTGCGTAGACTCAGCTTCAGTCTGTTATTTTAGGTTGAAAGTGAGAGTGTGCTTTATGTATTTTACATGTTTTTTCAGGTTGAAAGTGAGGCTGAGCTTTATGTATTCCTACATGTTGTTTTAGGTTGAAAGTGAGAGTGTGCTTTATGTATTCAACACGTTACTTGAAGTTGAAAGTGAGACTGTGCTTTATGTATTCTACACATTATTTTAGGTTGAAAGTGAAACTGCGCTTTATTTGTACCTACACGTTGTTTTGAGAGTTGAAAGTGAGGCCGTGCTTTAAGTATTTCTATCCGCGTTACAGCGTCACAGTGGCATGTCTGTCAGTTGGTAGTAGTTGTGCCATTGTGATGTGAGTAGTCTCCCTGCTTCATCACATGTTTGGAAAACAACAATGACAACATTGCAGGCGATCATGAAGAAGCAGAAGCAGAGCTTCATCCGATTACTGATCGGTCAAATGAGGAGGACTCGGGAGCGGATCCGTCTTATGAAGAGGAGGAGGACTGGGACGTGGAGGTCAGCCCATCTGTACCCCCAGTCATCCCACCCCAGGAAGGTCAGTGACTTCCCATTGTATGGCGTTTGTTGTGGTGATAGGACAGAAACAGCAGTAACTTCCCTTTGTATGGCATTGTGATAGGACAGAAACAGCAGTGACTTCCCTTTGTATTGCATTGTGTTGGTGATAGGACAGAAACAGCAGTAACTTCCCTTTGTGTGGCATTGTGTTGGTGACAGGACAGAAACAGCAGTGACTTCCCTTTGTTGGGGCATTGTGATAGGCACAGCAGTGACTTCCCTTTGTGATGTGATAGGACAGAAACAGCAGTGACTTCCCTTTGTAGGGCATTGTGGTGGTGACAGGACAGAAACAGCAGTAACTTCCCTTTGTATGCATTGTGTTGGTGAGGGGACAGAAACAGCAGTGACTTCCCTTTGTATGGCATTGTGTTGGTGACAGGACAGAAACAGCAGTGACTTCCCTTTGTATGGCATTGTGTTGGTGATAGGGGACAGAAACAGCAGTGACTTCCTTTGTTTGCATTGTGTTGGTGACAGGTTGGTGATGGCATGTGGACAGAAACAGCAGTGACTTCCCTTTGTATGGCATTGTGTGTGGTGAGGGGACAGAAACAGCAGTGACTTCCCTTTGTAGGCATTGTGTTGGTTGGTGAGGGGACAGAAACAGCAGTGAGTGGCATTGTGTTGGTGAGGGGACAGAAACAGCAGTGACTTCCCTTTGTATGGCATTGTGTTGGTGATAGGACAGAAACAGCAGTGACTTCCCTTTGTATGGCATTGTGTTGGTGATAGGACAGAAACAGCAGTGACTTCCTTTGTGTGGCAGCAGTGACTTTTTGTTGGTGATTGGTGATAGGACAGAAACAGCAGTGACTTCCCTTTGTATGGGCATTGTGATAGGACAGAAACAGAAACAACAGTGACTTCCCTTTGTATGGCATTGTGTTGGTGATAGGACAGAAACAGCAGTGACTTCCCTTTGTAGGGCATTGTGTAGGAGGACAGAAACAGCAGTGACTTCCCTTTGTAGGGCATTGTGGTGGTGAGAGGACAGAAACAGCAGTGACTTCCCCCTTTGTAGGACAGAAACAGCAGTGTGGCATTGTGATGATAGGACAGGACAGTGAGTAGGGCATTGGCAGTGAACAGCAGTGACTTCCCTTTGTAGGGCATTGTGATAGGACAGAAACAGCAGTGACTTCCCTTTGTAGGGCATTGTCTTGGTGAGAGGACAGAAACAGCAGTGACTTTCCTTTGTAGGGCATTGTGTTGGTGACAGGACAGAAACAGCAGTAACTTCCCTTTGTAACTTTGCTTTGTATGGCATTGTGTGGTGACAGGACAGAAACAGCAGTGACTTTCCTTTGTATAGTGGTTGTGTTGGTGACAGGACATAAGACAGCAGTAACTTCCCTTTGTGTGGGTTGTGTTGGTGCAGGACAGAAACAGCATTGACTTTCCTTTAGTGGATCAGTTGTATGGACTGACTTGTACAGATAGTGGATCCATTGCTTAGGAAGACTTGTACAGATAGTGGATCCACTGCATAGGAAGACTTGTACAGATAGTGGATCCACTGCATGGGAAGACTGGATAGATAGTGGATCCACTGCATGGGAAGACTTGTAGAGACAGGATCCATTGCATGGGAAGACTTGAATAGATAGTGGATCCATTGCATGGGAAGACTTGTATAGACAGCGGATCCACTGCATGGGAAGACTTGTACAGATAGTGGATCCATTGCATGGGAAGACTTGTACAGATATGGGATCCATTGCATGGGAAGACTTGTATGGACAGCGGATCCACTGCATGGGAAGACTTGTACAGATGGTGGATCCACTGCATTGGAAGACTTGTACAGAGAGTGGGGGAAAAATAAGTGCAGGCCAACAACCCCTCTGTAAAGATTTGGACTTAGGGGGGGGATGGGGGGGGGGGGGGGGGGGGGGGGGGAGGTGTTGAAGATGAAGAAAATGGGAACATGAAATTAAGAAAATATATTATAAATATGAAAACTCTTCACTCGCTGCATGAGAGAACCATCACAATCCCTCTCAAAGGTAGATCTGTTTGTATTGCCTGCTCCTAGGCCTTTTCGTCCTCTGGATCGGACTCATCAGGGAGACACGGCTGGTTGTGTCTGTGCTCCTGGTGTCAACTACAGACACACCACAGTTCATATCACTGTGGTGTTTTCACCACCAAGGGTTCAAAAAAGAATCCAATCTTTGTATTTGTCTGACTTTATTCAAGTTTAAAAGGCTGTGCCAGTCTTGAATAAAAGTTATTCTGTGTTAGGCTTTCTTATGGGAGCAAGATTTACCCTACTTGTTTATTGTTACTGTTCCCTGCCTCATTTCATTTTCAAGCAGAATATAGTTTTCCTAATCCTGATCTTGGGTTTATTCCATAGACCTGTATTCCAGAATGTTTACATTTTTGTAGTAGCAGATCAGATTTCTTTATATATTTTTGGCGAAAATGGCCATGTGTTGTTTATATTGTGTATTCCGTTTTTTTTCCATAAGGAAATCTTTGTATGTTTGTTTTTGCTTAGAACACCACTTTTGTTATGGATTGAATGCTTTTAATCTGTTGCTCAAATGTCTGTTTAGATGCATCAGATGGATACTTGATAGTATTTATCTTGATCACCATATTAGTTTGCATAAGAGAGGAAGGACATCAGGGCAAGAAGTAATGTGGTTCACTCACAGTGAAAGGGGAAATGCAGACTTTTAAGTGCACCATGTATGTTTTCATCACTTATTTCATTTGTCAGTACAAACACTTGGTAAGTGGATGGATCACGGGGACGTGATATGTCTTGTCTCGCATGGTGTGCAAATTTCATGTTCTTATATAGAAAGTGAATATGAAGTGAGGTAGGGAACAGTGAACAGTAAATAACAAACAAGTGGGGTAACTCTTTTTCCCATGATGAAACAAATACCCTGAGGGAATGCTGCTTATGACACTGAATTGCCTAACAGGTATGACAAGGAAACAGAACAAACAAGGAAACATCCCCTTGTTTGTTCTGTGTGCTCTTTGCTGTTGTATCTGCTAGGCGGTTCAGTGTTGTAAGCAGCATTCTCTTTGAATATCTATCTCATCATTGGAGCAAGATTTACCCTACTTGTTTGTTATTCAGGCTGTTTGGTTTGTGTATTCATGCCTCCATGATGGTGTCTTTGGCCATAAGTGCTATGTGTTGTGGGATCTGAAACAGAAAGTGATGCTGATGGTTGTTGATCACCTGTCCTCACCCTCACCCACCCCAAAATGCAGGGAATGATGGGATTTGAAACAGAAAAGTGATGGGTGATGGTTCTTGATCACATGTCCTCACCCCCTCCCCACCCTTGAAATGCAGGGAATGATGGGATTTGAAACAGAAAATAACGCTGTAGATTGTTGATATGTGTCCTCACCCCTATTCTCCCAAAATGCAGGGAACATTGGACGGATGGAAGACGGCGTTGGAGAAGCAGGAGAAGAAGGGGCGTATGGTCCTCCAGTACCCGAGGACAGTGCCAACAATGATTGGCCAGTGCAGGAGGACTGGGGGACAGAGGTCAACAATGATTGGCCGGTGGAGGAAGACTGGGGGGCAGAGGTCAACAATGATTGGCCAGTGGAGGAGGACTGGGGGGCAGAGGTCAATCCACCAGGTCCCACAGTTCCTGTACAGGTTATGGCAGGTTGGTAGTGTTCTACTGTTTCCATAGTGTAGTGTTCTACTGTAGTCAAAGTGTAGTGTTCTACTGTAGCCATAGTGTAGTGTTGTACTGTCAGGGCTGCCAACCGTCCCGGTGTAGCCTTATTTGTTGCAATTTTACACAATTTTTCATTGATGTCCAGGGATTCCCACTTTTTGATTGGCTGTCTTGGATAATCAAAAAAAAAAAAAAAAAAAAAAAAAAAAGAAGGAAAGAAAAATCGAACTTACCTCTCACAACCAATGCTCGAGAGGAAAGTTAAGCCTAACATGGTTTAGAGAAAGCTTTCTGATTGGCCATGTTTTCAGAGAAAGCAACTCTCATGGGCTGTCAACGTCACAGTGTAATCTGTGTAAAACAAGCGTGTTCCTTCCGAAGTGATTATTATTCAGAGAAGCGGCCTTTCATTGTTCAAGGTAGAAAAGGAGAGACGTTCGCATTTTAAGAAGTTTTTGCCTGTGATTTCTCAGTCATATCTGGTGGGAGAGATGATGTTTGCCAGCATGTTGAAACTGACAGGCACAAAAAACAACGCAAAACTGCGTGAAAAAAAAAAAAAGGAATAAATCAGAAAATAACAGGTTTTATCATTATCCGTAAATGTTCCTGAAAATCAGGCTGTGTCCCGGATTTGAGGGTTCTCTGTCTCTGATATACAAAATTGGGGGTTGGCAGCCCTGTAGCTGTAGTCATGGTGTAGTGTTCTGCTGTAGTCATAGTGTAGTGTAATACTGTAGTCATTGTGTAGTGTTTTACTATAGTCAGAGTGTAATGTACTGTAGTTGTAGTGCAGTGTTCTACTGATGTCATGGTGTAGAGTTCTACTGTAGTCATAGTGCAGTGTTGTACTACATAGTATAGTGTTATCCTGTAGTCATGGTGTAGTGTTCTGCTGTAGTCATGGTGTAGTGTTATCTTGTAGTCATGGTATAGTGTTCTGCTGTAGTCATGGTGTAATGTTCTGCTGTAGTCATGGTGTAGTGTTATCTTGTAGTCATGGTGTAGTGTGTCTGCTGTAGTCATGGTGTAGTGTTCTGCTGTAGTCATAGTGTGTTCTACTGTAGTCATGGTGTAGTGTTCTGCTGTAGTCATGGTGTAGTGTTATCTTGTAGTCATGGTGTAGTGTTCTACTGTAGTCATAGTGTAGTGTTCTACTGTAGTCATAGTGTAGTGTGTGTTCTGCTGTAGTCATGGTGTAGTGTTCTGCTGTAGTCATAGTGTGTTCTACTGTAGTCAGTATAGTGTTCTACTGTAATCAGTGTAGTGTTCTGCTGTAGTCATAGTGTAGTGTTCTGCTGTAGTCATAGTGTGTTCTGCTGTAGTCATAGTGTAGTGTTCTGCTGTAGTCAGTGTAGTGTTCTGCTGTAGAGATATGGTGTGCTACTGGTTTGATAGTGTAGTTATGTACTGTAGTGAGTGTAGTGTTCTACTGTATTGATATTGTAGTATTCTACAATCCTGATAGTGTTATACTGTTGTGTTAGTGTAGTGTTCTACTGTAATATAGCATTGTCAGTATAGCATGTGTCATGGTATTGCAGCATATTATACTGTTGGATGATAATGTGGTTTGTAATGATCTATATTGTACTGTTGTACTGCAATGATAATGTGATTTGTAATGGTCTATATTGTACTGTTGTACTGCAATGATAATGTGATTTGTAATGGTCTATATTGTAGTGTTGTAACTGTAGTGATAATGTGATTTGTAATGGTCTATATTGTAGTATTGTACTGTTGTGAGAAAGTGATTTGTAATGGGTCTATATCGCAGTGTTGTACCGCAGTGATAATGTGATTTGTAATGGTCTGTATTGTAGTGTTGTACTGCAGTGGTCCTGTGATTTGTAATGGTCTATATTGTAGTATTGTACGCAATGATAATGTGGTAATTTGTAATGGTCCCACATTGTGGTATTGTACAGTAGTGATAATGTGATTTGTAGTATTATGGCTGATGGGGAAAGAAAACAAACAGCGGAACATGTGGCCTGTGGCTGCAGAAGATGGACATGCCAGGGGTGGCTTTCTGTTCCCGTTTGTTTGAAGACGTCAGACTTCCTCAGATTTCAAATGGTGACAGCAAGTTTTACAGTGGCTTCATTCCTCTTGTGTGGCGATTTCAAATTGAATACAGAGACTGCATCTGTAGAATACCTGTATTGGGGCTTCTTACACCAAGTACATCTGCAGCCATCTGTCAAAAATACATTCATGTAGTAACTCTAGTTTTCAGTGACTTCCGTCAGGGGTATAACTCATAGGGACTTCAGAAGACAAGTCTTGAGTACCTCTTCACTTCAGGATGAAATCTACAGTGTATGGGAGATTAAAAGATATGAAAGGTACACGTAGATGAAAATTGAAAATGTAAATGAGAAAAAAAATGATCTTTGATTTACTTCAGGAAAGTGTATTTTAGTTGTGTTTTATGTATTTATTTATGAACTTTTTAGCTTTAATTTCAGGCCTAATTTTCCATTCAAGGAGAGCCTTTCATTTGCCTTCCAAAAAGCGTTTTTGTTGCAGCTTTCAGTTTCAGGGTTTTTATTGTTGTTTTTTTTTGTTGTAATAAATCTGCTGGGAGTACCCATGGCATTACGACCATAATCCTTGTAGGTTTCAGACAGTGAGGTTTTACACTCTGTATTATGACCACGATTCTTGTGTTCCAGTGAGGTTTTGCACTCTGCATTATGACCAAGGTCTTCGAGCGTTTCAGTGAAGTCGTGCATTTTGTATAACGACAAAGATCCTTATGTGTTTCAGTGTGGCTTGGCACAGTACTTAACGACCAAGACCTTTGTGTGTTTCAGTGAGATTTTCGTCTGCATGTAATGACCAAGATCCTTGTGTGTTTCAGATGATCTCCGGGCTTACGATGATTTTTTTGATGACGATGAAGATTACGATGAATTCCTGGTGAATGATGATCCCCTGGAGATGGAGAGATGGGACTTGAGCTGAGGGCAGAGACAGAGAGTGTTGTGTGCTTGCCAGTGCCTTGATGTGGACAGAGAGAGGGACAGAGAGAAGGAGACTTAAGTGGATTGGTCGTTGTCTTGATGTTGTGTGCTTTCTGTGTGCGTTTAGTACATATGGGAAGTAATGTGATGAGGCAGACTGTGTGTGTGTTTAGTTCATGTGGGAAGTATGTTATGAGACAGACTGTGAGTTTAGTACATGTGGGAAGTGTGTGGTGAGTCAGACTGTGTGTGTTTGTGTTTAGTTCATGTGGGAAGCATGTGATGAGGCAGACTGTGTGTTTAGTACATGTGGGAAGTATGTGATTAGGCAGACTGTGTGTTTAGTACATGTGGGAAGTATGTGATTAGGCAGACTGTTTAGTACATGTGGGAAGTATGTGATGTTGGGAGCTGGAATAGCTCAGTTGGTAGAGCGCCAGACTCGTAATCTTGGTGATCCTGGGATTGCGGGTTCGAATCTCCGCCACGGCGTTTCGGTACAGGGGGATTTTTCCCTCGGAGTTAACATTGGTTCTGACTCCATTTCCCATACAGTCCTTCAAATGAGACTTTAAACCGAGGTTCCGTGTGTGAACACACGCATAATATCTTGCACACATGTAAAATCCCATCACAACTTTCGGAAGAGAAGGCCAATTTGGCGGTTGGTATGGATGACACGTTACACATAGCATGCACCCTGCGTGAGAAATGGAAAGAATGAAGGAAGTAAGGAAACTGAGTGAACGATATTGAACGATATTGACTGGATGACACGGGAAACGACTGAATGAAGCGCCAGCTGGCAGCTCATCAGTCGATACTACCCAGGTAGGCAGCCCGTTGTGTAAACGAGTGTTGATTGTAAAGCACTTAGACCTTGGTCTCTAGCCGAGAGTAGGCGCTATATAAGTATTCATTATTATTATTATGAGGCAGACTTGAGTGTTTAGTATATGTGGAAGAAGTATGTGGTGAGGCAGACTGAGTGTGTTTAGTATATGTGCGAAGTACGTGATGAGGCAGACTATGTGTTTAGTATATGTGGTGGATGGGGGCCGAAATAGTTCTGTTGGTAGAGTGCCAGACTCGTAATCCAAGGGTTGCGGGTTCGAATCTCTGCCGGGCTGTTTCGGTATAGGGGGGATTTTTCCCTCGGAGTTAACATTAGTTCCGACTCCATTTCCCATACAGTCCTTCGACTGAGACTATAAACCGAGGTTCCGTGTGTGAACATCTTGCATAACATCTTGCACACATGTAAAATCCCATCACCAACTTTCGGGAGGGAAGGCCAGTTTGGCCGTTGGTATGGATGACTCGTTACACATAGCACACACCTTTCCCGAAGATGGGAGTATGGCTGCCTGAGGGATAAAGAACGGTCATACACACAAAATTCCACTCCCTTTGTTGGGTAGATGGGATTAATACTTGCCTGTCCATATATAGGGAGTGTCCGCAGGAGTATCAGCCTGCGTATGAAGAAGTACATGTGGGTAGTATGCGATGAGGCAGATTTGAGTTTAGTACATGTGGGAAGTATGTGATGAAGCAGACTGTGTGTTCAGGACATGTGGGAAATGCATGATAAGGCAGACTGTGTGTGTTTAGTACATGTGGGAAGTATCTGATGAAGTGGGCTGCGATTTCCATTTCCCCTTCAGACCTTTTTGTTTTAATTGTAGAAAAGGAATGAAATAGTCTTTCCATTTTCCCCCTGAAATCATTTTTCATTGTATTACACAGGAGAGGTAAATTTTCCATTTCAAGCCATTTTTCGTTGTCGAAAAAGAAGTAGATTTTGCATTTCTCCCTTAAACCTCTTTTTCGTTGTTCTAGAGTAGAAAAATAGAGTGAAGTTCCACTTGAAACAAATTTTCATTGTAGAAAAAGGAAAGGTCACTTTTCCACACCCCCCCCGCCCTCTTTCCCCCACCCGCCAGTTTTCTTTGCAGAGGAGAGAAGTCCAGCGTTCATTTTCTTCTCAAGTTGTTTCCTTTCTTGCCATGTCCTCTGCCTCCAAAGAGGCATGACTCCTGTGCCCCCCCCCCCCCCCCCCCCCCCCATGACTACAGCCACAGCCAGGTTGGTTGTGTGACAGCACCAGCACTGCAGTGCATTCGAAGCAGTAGTAATCATGTCATGAGGAAACCCACCAGAGGATATCCTTCACTGCTTCCAAAGGTCTTTGGTGGGGTTCATTGGAACCTCCTCTGATCCTTCCTAGTGGGACGCCATGTTCCGACCCTCCCACCGATGACAGCGACCGGCTGGTGGCTGAGCCAACGTCAGTCGGTGCTCCCATCAGGGGGGGGCACCACCATGCCATCGCAAAGGAAATCCTCATGACCCTGCCCAAATGGACGACTGACCAGGGGGCGTGGCCATAGAGAATGGCAACCAAGGTCATAACAAGAGCAGGGCCTGCCTAGCCAGAGAATGGGGAGACGTTTTCTTGGGTGACATCAAGGTCACCTGTAAGGTCAGGAGCATTTGAAACACGTGCAGAATCATGACCATTGGGTTTTCAGGGTCTCTGGGATTTACTGGTGTCAGGTGTTAGGATGTTGGGTGAGGGAGAGGGGAAAGGGGAGAAGAATGGGGATGGGAGAAGTGTTGGGGGGTTGGTGGTTGACAATATCTTTCCAGGTTGGCAGAGGAATGAAGTCATGGCCGCCCAGTTTTTTCTGCTTAACGGTATAGTATAGTCTTGCCCGGAGTGAATGTTGGCCACACTTAGTCGTATTGATCATCAGAAGGCAGGCCTGTAATGCAGGATTAGAGGTCTGTTCATGCAGGAGAGGGCACGTCTGTAGTGCAGGGTTAGAGGTCTGTTCAGGCAGAGAGGGCACATCTGCAGTGCAGGGTTAGAGGTCTGTTCAGGCAGAAAAGAGGGCACATCTGTAGTGCAGGGTTAGAGGTCTGTTTAGGCAGAGGAGAGGGCACATCTGTAGTGCAGGGTTAGAAGTCTGTTCAGGCAGGTGATGGCACATCTGTAGTGCAGGGTTAGAGGTCTGTTCAGGCAGAGGAGAGGGAACATCTGCAGTGAAGGGTTAGAGGTCTGTTCAGGCAGGTGAGGGCATATCTGTAGTGCATGGTTAGAGGTCTGTTCAGGCAGGAGAGGGCACATCTGTAGTGCAGGGTTAGGGTTAGAGGTCTGTTCTGCAGAGGAGTGGGCACATCTGTAGTGCAGGGTTAGAGGTCTCTGTTCAGGCAGAGGAGAGGGCACATCTGTAGTGCAGGGTTAGAGGTCTGTTCAGGCAGGAGAGGACACATCTGCAGTGCAGGATTAGGTCTGTTCAGGCAGAGGAGAGGGCACATCTGCAGTGCAGGGTTAGAGGTCTGTTCTTCCAGGAGAGGGCACATCTGCAGTGCAGGGTTACAGGTCTCTTCAGGCAGAGGAGTGGGCACATCTGCAGTGCAGGGCTAGAGGTCTGTTCTTCAGGCAGAGGAGTGGGCACATCTGTAGTGCAGGGTTAGAGGTCTGTTCAGGCAGAGGAGAGGGCACATCTGTAGTGCAGGGTTAGAGGTCTGTTCTTCCAGGAGAGGGCACATCTGCAGTGCAGGGTTACAGGTCTGTTCAGGCAGAGGAGTGGGCACATCTGCAGTGCAGGGCTAGAGGTCTGTTCAGGCAGAGGAGTGGGCACATCTGTAGTGCAGGGTTAGAGGTCTGTTCAGGCAGAGGAGTGGGCACATCTGCAGTGCAGTGTTAGAGGTCTGTTCAGGCAGAGGAGAGGGCACATCTGCAGTGCAGGGTTAGAGGCCTGTTCAGGCAGAGGAGAGGGCACATCTGCAGTGCAGGGTTAGAGGCCTGTTCAGGCAGAGGAGAGGGCACATTTGTAGTACAGGGTTAGAGGCCTGTTCAGGCAGAGGAGAGGGCACATCTGTAGTGCAGGGTTAGGGGTCTGTTCTTCCAGGAGAGGGCACATCTGTAGTGCAGGGTTAGGGGTCTGTTCAGGCAGAGGAGAGGGCACATCTGTAGTGCAGGATTAGGGGTCTGTTCTTCCAGGAGAGGGCACATCTGTAGTGCAGGGTTAGGGTCTGTTCAGGCAGAGGAGAGGGCACTTCTGTAGTGCAGGGTTATGGGTCTGTTCTTTCAGATCACAGGACTTGAGCAGCCTGTGTGCATGAAACAGTGACCAGACCTCCATCTGATTATCACCACTTGTCACCTGTTTGTTGAAGAGATGGTCTGTGATCTTAGTTTGTGGTCACACGCTGTGGTTTGTGCAAAATGCCCTCGCTGTCCTGGACATCTGTGTTCGGCCATTGACCATCAAAGCCACAGAACTTGTATACACTTGAGAACTGGTCTTGGCGACCGCTGAATTTAGATACACAAATTTGAAAATAAGCACATGAAGGCCTCTGATTCTCTAGACTTCTAGCTGCCTTTGGATGTGACAGTTGCTTCCAGTTTTACCCTTTCCCTTTGAGCCATCCTTGTCAATTTCTTTTTTTTTCCTGTTTCCTGTCCTTTTTTTTTTTGTTTTTTGTTTTTGTTTTGATGCCACTACTTGCTGTTTTACTACGTACTATTTTAAGCTGTTTGTTATACATGTACTGTAGGGGGTTTTTTTCTTTTTAAAATTTTTTTTCAAGAATCTGACAGGTATATATAGTCAAGTAGTTTGATTTAGTATATATGTGTGTGAGTTCGTATATAGACTCACTAGGCAAAAGTGTGTTTTCTTTTGAGCGATGTTAATTTGACAAGGTGATAAGTCATTCATGCTTGTCATGTGTCCAAAATGAATTGATTTAACTTTTGTTCATGAATTGGGTCCTCTGCTCTCGAGCGACGGTATTTGGGGCAGGATCAAGTGTACTGACGCAGTTTTTACAAATAGATTCATCTGTGCTGAATTGCTGGCGTTTACAGAGTTGTTGCCTGTTGTAGCAAGTGTATGCACATGTGTGAAAGGAAAAGAGTAGCCTGTTGATTTTGACTCCAAACATTGTAAAAGAAAAAGGAGAAGAGAAAGAACAGGAGAAGGTGAACAAGAGGCGGAAGGAAAGAGAAATATGACGCTGCACCAGTGACTACATCAGTGAGAGGATGACACCAGCACAAGGAGCACAGATCACCATGTACAGATCACTAGCACACAAATCAGTAGCACAAGGAGCACAGATCATCGGACAGATCACAAGCACAGGGAGCACAGATCACCAGACACAGATCGCTAGCACAAATCATCAGACACAGATCACTAGCACAAGGAGCACAGATCACCAGACACAGATCGCTAGCACAAATCATCAGACACAGATCACTAGCACAAGGAGCACAGATCATCAGACACAGACCACTAGCACAGATCATCAGACACAGATCACTAGCACAAGGAGCACAGATCATCAGACACAGATCACCAGCACAAGGAGCACAGATCACCAGCACAAGAAGCACAGATCACCAGCACAAATCACTAGCACAAGGAGCACAGATCACCAGCACAAGGAGCACAGATCACCAGACACGGATCACCAGCACAAATCACTAGCACAAGGAGCACAGATCACCAGGACAAGGGCACAGGTAACAGGGCATGGGACGAATTGCCAGGACAGGGGAGACAAATACCAAAGGGCACAGGTAACAGGACATGGGACGAATAGCCAGGACAGGGGAGACAAATACCAAAGGGCACAGGTAACAGGGACAAGGGGCACATACAGCAAGGACCAGGGCACAGATCTATGTTGCAGGAGACCTATACATCTAGCCAGAGATATCATGTGAACTTCTTGCTGGGCCATCCTGATAATTGCCTTTACCGTCTTTCTTTTTTTCTTTTTTTCTTCTCCATCATCTCTGGCAAAGCCTCCATCTCTTCAGCACTTGATCCTGGTCACAATACAACAGAAAGAGCCAGGCAGCTTTCACAGGGAGGGCTGGGAGATGGATAAAAGATATAAATGTCATGTATGTGACTGTGTTACACTGCATGTGTGTGTATGTGCGCACACGTGTTTGTGTGTGTGTGTGTGCGTAAAAACACAAACACACAAAAGAGTGCATACATGTATGCACACACACTCATACATATGCTCACACACATGCACTCACGCACACATATGGGCCCATGCCCACACATCCATACACACATGTACATTTACTACACACACATACAATGATCAAAAAAAAAAAAAAGGCACAACTACTGTTAGGCAGGTACTCCAGGTCTGAGAGCGTGTTGAGCTAATGTGTAGGTCAGACATCTGCTAATTAGTAGCCTTGGGAACCTCATCTTAAATTCTCTCATCTTAGTCATCAATTCATTTATCCATCAGTTTAAAATCACGGCGCAGTGTGGTCTCAAAACTTGGCGGATGTGGTGTAGCGTATATGGACTAGTCCGCACGTAGTGAGGCTTCTTTGATTAAACTGAAACTGATATACTGTAGAGTCAAATTCGTCTAATATGATAATGAGTTTGATCAGACAAACAAGATCAACATGCTTCCATTCCTACTGGTCCATCCACCCTTTGTCCTTCGTCTTTCTATGATGTAACAAAATCTATATAATTACTTCCCTTTATTTTTGTTTTCCGACACATTCATACTTGCAATGTATGAGCAGGTCGCTTAAAAACCCAACATTCACTTGATGTGGGTGGATCAGTCTCATGGAACTGTGTGTTGACCAATGTGTCAAGCTACGCAGCAGAAGTGTGTAGCGATGACACACGTGTCATTTAATGTGCGGCCATGGTTCCAGGCAGAAAACACAGAACTTCACTGCCTTGGTGATAATGGCCACTTCCACTGCTGTTCATCTCAAATATAACATGATTAAAATACCAATCTGATATTGTTTCTTTGTCGCAGGTGGCTAGACTTCAGCTAATGAGAATCACGCAGAAACGAGCCTTTCATACAACTCGCGGTCTGTAAAGTTTTGAAACGTTGAAATATTACTTCCTGTGAAGCTACGTAACCAGTAAATACCAAAGAAAGTGCACAGTGACAAACCATATGAAACAAACAGTGAACTGCTGACAAATAGGTCTTGTTCAGATGAGCTAATAACATACATGAAAATGCATGAAACTGATGTTGATCATTTTGTGTATTTTCATGTATTTCGTGTGCGACCTCTGAAGAAGACTGTGTCAACAATTCACTTGTTTGTTATATGTCCTGTGTTGCACTGCAAGTTATTTCGCACCTTCTATGTCTTTTTTATTTGTCTTTTTAAAGTTTCCCTGCATTTTTGTTTTTGTATCCTGTACTTCCCATCACTTTACAAGCTCTTGCATAAAATGATTTGATCATCTAGGTTACTAGTGTAGTCTTTTGTTTTCTACTCATTTTTTTTTCTGTTTAGAAAAGTTAAAACACAAAAAAGTCCCATGCAAAATGAGAAAACCCATGAATCTAAATAACTTGCACATGTATCAATTTTGGCACACTAAAATGACATTGTCATAAAAAAGCAATAACAGGTGAACATTAAAGTAGAAAATTTGGCATGCCATGACTTACATGAACATACACTGAACGAATCGATCTTTACAGACATTTTCAGCATTGTTCTATCGCAATGTTTTTCACCAGTATAGTTTTAACATTTCTGATACAAAACTTCAGGGATTCTTCCAAATGGCATGAAGATTTCTCTATGGTACTACATCTGGACAATGAAGATTTCTCTATGGCACTACACATGGACAAAGAGAACTCTCACAGCAACAGTGAAGATTTCTTTGTGGTATTACACCTAGACAATGAAGATTTTGCTATGGTACTACACCTGGACAATGAAGATTTCTCTACAGTACTACACCTAGACAATGAAGATTTTTCTATGGTACTACACCTGGACAAAAAGAATAGTCACAGCAGCAAAGATTTCTTTAAGGTTTTACACCTGGCCAAAGAGCACAGTCAGCAGCAAAGGAGATTTCCCTGTGGTATTATACCTGGACAAAGAGAACAATCACAACAGCAACAATGAAGATTTCTCTATTGTACTACACCTGGACAATGAAGATTTCTCTATGGTACTACACCTGGACAATGAAGATTTCTCTTGGTATTACACCTGGACAATGAAAATTCTCTTTAGTGCTACACCTGGAAAATGAAGATTTCGCTATGGTACCACACCTGGACAAAGAGAACACTCACTAACTGAGGTCAGTAGCAACAAACTGCGAGTGCAGTCCATTTCAACTGATTAAGCCAGTAAAATGAGGTTGTTTCAGTTCGAACTCTTAAGTTACAAGCTATCACTCTGAGGAAGAAGAAAGAAACAACACACACACACACACACACTCATACACACACACAAACACATAAAAAGTGTTTTTTTTTTTGTTTTTTTTCCCCAATTCTACATAACTTGTTTACAAAGTCCACATTGCCCCCCCCCCTCTTTCCCAGCAGCAAGTCTTTTTTCTTCTTTTAAGAAAATGGATCCAAGCAGTTAGCAGTTAACAAAAACAATAAAACATTTCCTAAGCATCCTCATACGTTGTCCCATAAATTTCCAAACTTCACATCGATTTTCCTTGAGCTATCACTATGAAGTAATACTTCAGTTTTGCATAGCTTACAACTATCCTTTTCCCCCCAAATGGTAGTACCTGTGTGTAATACATTCTTTTTCTCAGCATTCTGACGTTTAGTCTTACAGATTTATAAAATGTCCCACTGATCTTCCTTGTGCTAGGATATGCGTCCTCACTTACTGAAGCAAACTTTAAGAATAATACTTTGTGAGTCTGCCAAAACAAGGACAAACAATGTACAAGACAAAACACAACACATTTCGACCTCTTAGGTCTTCTTCAGGCAAGACAAACAACATTCAGAACAATGAAAACGAAGAACGAGAAGATGAGCGATTGCTCGTTCTTCCGTTCTCATTGTTCTTAATGTTGTTCATCTTGCCTGAAGAAGACCTATGTGTTTTGTCTTGTGATTTGTTTGTCCTTGTTATAACTGACTCAGTAAGAATTCTTAAAATTTGTTTCAGTTTCTGCCTGTAGTCACCTCACTTTGAAACTAAGTTACTGAATTTGTTCAAAGGAGGCGCTGAAATGTTTTTTTTGTTTTTTTTCCAAAGATCTTCCACAATAGTACATGGAAATCATATTACCCATATATTTAAGAAAACAAAATAATCGTACATTACCAACATTCCCTCCTTTTTTCACTGTGTCAACATGAACAGACTGTAGGTTCAGTGGTGTTTGCTGTCTCTACAACGTACATGTATACAGCCACAGACACTCCAGTTTCATTCACCTCCATGACAAACAAACGAGCTGAATAATCAAAATGATTTATTTTCCTGACTGTCTATAAAATATTGATCCTGAGCGACATGAGCAGTCAAAACCTGGACCAGAGTGTCGACTCTTCACAGCAGCCTGGCAGGGGAGGTCACTCCTACCACCAGGAAATGTGACGACTGTGACTACCTAATGCTCCTCCTCATAGCCCTCAGGTAGAGGGTTGAGGTGCCCATTGTGGAATAGAGTGTGGTTTCCCATCACCCCAAGGGAATTTCTGCACACACAGCACAGCATGTCACTTGTTAGAATGAGGAATCAAAATTCAGCACTTGCTGCAAGTCAAGTCACTTGCCAGGATAAGAAGCAGAATTTCTGCACACAAAAAAGTCCCATATCAGAATGAATTAGGGGAATTTCTATACCCACAAGTCTCCTGTCAGAATGAGAATCAGAATTTCTGCATACATAACAAATTCCCTTATCAGGATGAATGGATGAATTTCTATACACACATCTCCTGTCAGAATGAGAATCAGAATTCTGCCTTGGTTTTAAGGCTGCGCCAGGCTAACTGACATAGGCTAGAACACAAGGCTACATCAAAATGTTTGTTATGCTCAGCATAGTTATGCGGGGATTGGCTTCAGTTATGGCAAGCTCCTAGCATAACGTTATCACTCTCCAAAATCCCTTAAGTCGGAGTGTGGCTGCCCATGTGGCGGGGTAATCAAAAACGGTCACTCACATAATGTTCTCATCCCCAGCTGATGCATTTGTACCATAGTGTTCAAGTACTTCAGCTGTTCGGATGATCCCTGGAGTCTTTTAGCCAGGTACGACAACAACACAACAACAGAATCAGAACTGCACACATAACAAGTCCCTTATCAGAATGAATTGGGTGAATTTCTACACACACATCTCTTGTCAGAATGAGAACAAGAATTCTGCACACATATCCAGTCCAGTCACCTTCAATCGGAATTAAATTGGGGGAATTCCTGCACACACAACCAGTCTTGTCACTTGTCAAAATGAAAATCTGGGGAATTTCTCCGCACATAACAAAGGAAGTCTCTTGCTGTGATAAGAATCAGGAACATCTCAGCATATATAACAAGGTGACATTTTCATATTTCCCTGGAATCACCTGAGTTTGCAAAGTGGAGCCCCTGACATGCAGGGAAAAAAAAGAAATGACAAGTGACAATAATGGTTCTGTGTGCAGGAATTCCCCCAAGAGAGAGAGAGAGAAAAAAGAGAGAGAGGGAGAGAGAGAGTTTCCTTTCAGTCCTTCCCCCCCCCCCCCCCCCCCCCCCCGGCTTGCATTCCCTTACCACCCACACCCACTCTTTCTTTGAGTCTTTCCATCCCTCTCACTTCTCTAGTTTGTTTCTGTTGCCACCTTCCACCTAACCCCCCATTTTTTTTCCCACACTTTTTTCACTTCCAATCCACTCAGACCCCCCACCCCCACCCCCCTCTACTTCCCTCCTCCACTCCAACCCTACCTCACGGACTTTCTCTGTGTGTGTGTGTGTGTGTGTGTGTGTGTGTATGTGTGCGCACGCGCACGCATATTTGTAAGGGGTATTTAGTATTCTTTCACTTTTCAACATCTCTCTCATTTCGAATTATTATTAATACGACTAATCGAACTTCACTGTATATAAGACATACATTATTTTCAGGACTGATTTTTTTCTTCCTCAGTTCATTAAGTTTTCACCACAGCTCTGATCAGATGCTGTCACCAACATGGTCAAATGTGGGTCTACTAACTGAAGCAGAAGCAGCTGAGGGCAATGAACGGGCCTCAAGTTTGTTCTTCTTTTTCTTCCACCAGGGATTCACTCAATCTCATTCTTGCCCGAGTGATGAATCACTAGAAAAACATTTTGACACAAGAATGCTTGCACATGAACTCATGAGCTGAGCAGTGCAAGAACTCTTGCTTGTTCTGTAGTTGTACTGGCTAACTGGCCTGAACACTCAATTTGAAAATGATGTGCGTCACAGTGATGCACACAGTATGTGTGTCTGAGCTGAACTTCAGATCTTCAAATCAGCACATGCATACGTCTCTGGGAACGCTGAACACACTCATATGATAGCATTATTAAAATAAACTGAAATGATGATGTTATTGAAAAACGAAGATAAAAGACCTTGACACTGAAAAACACAGAGAACGGTATCACTGAAACAAACTCAAATGACAATTAGAACATTACACTCACACACAAAACTAAAATAATGGTATCACTGAAAAATACACTGTAGCGATAGCATCCCTGAAATACAAACTCAGAATGACAGTATCAATGAAAAGTAAAGTCAAATGATAGCGTCAATCAAAGACAAACTTATCAGTATCACTGAAAAACAAACTCAAATGGTAATGTTATTGAGAAACTGACTCCAATAATCGTAATATTGAAAAACAAAACTCTAATGATCGTTCCACTGAAAAAAGACATTCCAATAGCCATACAATCAGACTAATACTTTCAACAAACAAAGTCCACTGACAGTGCAACTGAAAAACACATCCAAATAAAAGAACAATGTAAGAAAGAAATAACAGTTACTTAAAAAAAAAAAAAATCAGCTAAAATAATGTCAGACACAAAAATAAACTCCTTTGATAACTCGATTGAGAGAACCACTCCACACCAATCTCCAATAACACTGTTGCCACTGACAACTAAACGCAAGCTGGAGAACAGCTGTCTCGAAAAGCTTCTGAAAAAGGTCCGGGTCCGGAGGCCATTTACGGTCTGGTGGGGTCCAGGGTCAACGCCCTGGTGGGCGATTCAGGGGAGTGAAGCCCCCGGGTCAAAATGGTATCTAAGCAGTTTTGAAGACTTTTCATAGTCCCTCATGACTGGCAAAGTATTATGCAAGAAGCAAAGAAGCCAAAAGAAAATAACTGCACACACACACACACACACATTAACAGTACACATACGCACTCGTACATTAAATAAATTTCTTTATTAGAACAAAAAGTTTGTCTCAACAGTCACACACACAAGCACACACTATACACAAACTTAAAAATGAAAGAACAGCCTTTGATTTAGACACAATCACTGTCACTTTATGCATCTCTTATCTTGCTGTTTATGACCTAGCTCACCACAGTGCACATGACATCTCACTAATCAGGCCTGTCATGCCCTCAAAATAAAATCCATGCAGGTTGATTTCAAATGAAAATGGGTAAAAACATTGATCTGATCAAGAAATCCAGTCTGCTCTGAATGTAGTCCAGAGCTCCTTCAGCATCAACAGGCTTCTAGCAGTGCAGGGATTTAAACAGTGCTGACTGGTCTAGTTAGTTCAGCTCTCTTTAACAAAGCGAACAAGTACAACGCGCCATTCCTGGCTTGTTCACTTTCCCCATACAAGTCAAAAGCTGCTGATCAAAACTGCTCAGTTTTGTAATCTTTTCAGTCCACTCAAATCTCCAAAAGTTAACAATTGTGACTTCCCCAATCTCTCGCCTGGATTACGATTTGTGATATGAAGGCATCATATTCCCCCCTGCAAAGACAAAATCCATGCATGATGCATAATCGGAAAAAAAAAAAAGGTTGAATAAAGAGATCACATGCATATTTGCCCACCACTGACTGGTTTGATTAATGCAGAGTGAAGCACAGTGACATACCATAAGGACTGTGGTCTGCATTGTGCTGAACTTAGAATTACAGACACCTGGACTGGAAACACTGGATCTGGTGAGAGACTCGGGATATTCAAGTGTTCAGCAATTTTTTTTTCTTTTCAGCAGACTTAATAATCTTTCTTTCTGGGAATGATAACTTTTCTTGCCTCAGAAAATCAGGAGGCTTACTTGGTAATCCTTGGATCTGAGGAGAGTTCTCCAGCCTGATAATGGCAGACTGATCACCTTTCACCACACAAGAAAAGACTAAAAGCTGAAGTCACCTTGTTCCGTAGTCGGAGGTGGGAGTAGGGGACAAACTCGGGACGCTCTGGGTGTCCCCCATTCAGGACGAAAGCGTTGATCCAGCAGACAGCCACCCCTGGTAGAGCCACCAGAAGGGACAGCATCTTCCAGCGTTTGCCGCCCCTGCACACCCACATGTTCATCTCCAGGCTGTACAACAGTCAACATACAGGTAGAGAAAACACATCAAGACAAGAAATCAGACCTAAGCCAACAGTTCATCTCCAGGCTGTACAACAGTCGATATGCAGGTAGAGAAAAACACATTTATGTTAAAATACAGCAGTCTTTGCAGAACATTGTTCTGTCAGTATATTTTTACATGTGCCTTTTAGAAATTTACGGAACAAAACACTTTTCTTAATGAATGTGCTCCTGAAACTTGGGAGTCAAGATATTCATTTAGGTCTTGCTAAACTGGGACTACTGGATAGGTGGCATACATTAATTAAATAAGATGGATGGCATAAGATGCCTCTACTCTGGTTGAAGTGAAAGAAAAGCAAAGCACACACAGAGACACAGACACAGATGCACACACATGCATGTGCAGGCACACATTGTGCACCAACACATATGCACACACTCACACTTGTGCACACAAACACATACACCAATAAATACAATATCAAGAGCTGCAAATACTCCGCTAGGTGATCATTGTAACTAACACAGTAACCATAATACTTGAA
Source organism: Conus betulinus (assembly GCA_016801955.1). NCBI lineage: Eukaryota > Metazoa > Mollusca > Gastropoda > Neogastropoda > Conidae > Conus > Conus betulinus. The sequence continues at coordinate 94,458 of JADBJO010002293.1, forward strand.
AAACATGGAAAAAAGGAGAGCAAAGATAAAGAGGAAAAGGAAGGAGAAAGACATTTATCTCTTCTTCCCAACGTATGAGCACCAAAACCCCCCCAAAAAAACCCTGAATGTGTCCATACGTATTTGTACATACATGGGCAAAGCAACACTGATTATGTTTTGATTTCAAAGAACTTGAGGAAAGAGTTGTTTTACAAATGATAGGAATGAATGGGTATTCTTAATTTCTTTTAATGAGATCATTTGACCATTACGTAAAGCTTGTATAATATATATATATATCTCTTTAGCTAACTACAGAAATTATTGTATACACACAATGTGGGAAAAGCATTATTGAAAATGCTTGACTTAAAATGAAAAAAAAAAATCAAACTACAGAAATCATTGTATACACACAAAGGAAAAGCATTGTAAAAATGCTTGACTAAAAAGATGGTTGGTTTCACAGGGTGGGAGGCGGAAAGTTCCAAACAGTTTGGGCAGCAAAACTGAAGGAACTCTCACCGCAGGGCTTCTGCTAAAGATAATTTTTGTTGGGGGGAGGAGGTGGGGTCCCAGGGACCCCTTTTTTTTAGATTTCCAAGGGGTCCCAGGCTTACTCCAAGGGGTCCCTACTCCATGTTAAAAAAAATCTATAATTGTAAAATGATATTCGTGCACAAGTACTGTGGTACCTAGTCACAAACGGCAAGGCCTTTTTGACAGATTAAGTCCATGTCAGCTTGCTTTTTATTAGCTGCACTGGCAGATTTGTGATCAGCAGTCATCTCGTGTCTTACTAGAGCATTTCTTTGAAAGTTCATGCAACCACTGACGGAAGTATTTTTCTGACCAGTCTTCACACACAATGAACTTCATTCCCCGAGACAATTCAGTCAAACTAAAACCATGAAAATTCTTTCTCCCACCCAGAATTGTAGGCTCTAACTTTTTTCTTTTTTGGGAGTGTTGTCATCACATGTAGATGTACTCGATGGTGTGGGTTCGCGATCTTCATTATCTCGCTCCTCTGACCCCCCCTTTTTTTTTGTTTTTTGTTTTCCAACGATGTTTTAACCATGCTGTCAAAGACATTTTGGAATCAGGCCAAGGGTCTCCTTCCGGTCAGAGTGAACTGGGTTGTGGGAAAGAACAGCAAGGGAAGCTACTCTTGCATTGTAGCAGACGACAACAGTCAGAGGCTACGATGTTGGATGCTGTCGTTTCCCGTGTTCTTATCTGTTCTTCCCCAAATGTCAAAGGGTCCCTGGGTGTCAAGGGGTCCCCAGGAACATGTTTGACACGCATACAATGGGTCCTCGCCCATTTTAATACGTACTGTACGCATTTTTTTGCCTTATCAGAAGCCCTGCTGACCAAATGATTTTAAATTTCACTTCAGTACCTTTAGGAGTTTCTGACAGGAAGAGCAGAGAGTACATGTCGAGTGGTATGCACTGAGCATAGAGGACAGTTAAGCAGGAAGAAAACTATCAAGGAAATGAAGGGTGAGAGTGGCTAGTTTGTACTGATCATGAAATTTAACTGGCAGCCAATGCATCTCCGTCAGCAGTGGAGTAGCGTGACTTCATTTTCTTTTATTAAGGACAAGTCATGCTGCCCTGTTTTGAATTCCCTGAAGCCAGGAAAGTTGTTCTACAGAACTGAATTACCATAATCAAGCTGAGAATTAATCAGTGAACTGATGAGTTTTGCTGTTGCATCTGATTAAAGATATACTGAAGCAATTCTGCAGAGTTCCAATGCTGATCTGAATCTGCATTAAAAGTGTCTGGTCAAGTTTGAGTGCTCGATATCTGACTGTCGGTTTTAAACTAAACTAATATTATTGCCACAGTGTTTTTACTAATCCAGTGCCCATCTGCCTGATTTGTGAAAGAGCGCCAACAAGTATCATTTCCGTCTTGTCATTGTCTCCTTAAATTGGGTGCAAAATGAATGTGATTTCAGGAGAGATAAATAATCATGTGATTGTTCTTTCTTTTTGTTTTCATCGTCTGGAATGTCCTTAGTCTTGCCTGAAAAAGACCAAAGAGTTAAAACGTATCAGGTTTTTGCCTTGTAATTTGTCTCTTTCATTCGGTGGAACAGTAATGTTTCTTTTAAGTTTGTTTTTGGAACACAAACTAACAGTTTTGTGAGTGAAGTAAGAATAGGGTCTAAGTTAAACACTTTTTTTTTTTTTCTCTTTTGATATTGTTTCTCAAATACAAAGTTTTGTGTGAAGAAAGAATTAGTGTCTGATTACGTCTTTCTGCGTAAAGTGTTCATGATTTTTTTTTTTTCCCTCAGTGCTGCTTCAAAACAAGAAAGAATGGGTCCCTTGTATGAACTGAAGTGAAGGTAGGACAAGGAAAGGAGACCGACATTCAGCATCAGTCTAAAGCACTTTGAATACACCTAATCTTCCCAGAGAAACACTGCGGAAGATCAGAATGATATACATTTGTTGGATGAGGAGTTACCCTACTTTTGCCAGTTACATAAATTCTGTTGGACTTGAAAATGATCGTCTGCTGTTGTGTGCGTGATGTTTTCAACCGAGTTCAGTGACCTTCAAGGCAAATCGAGTGCCAGTCACATCCAACCAAATCGTAAGTCAAAATACCATCCTACCAACTGTCCCACAAAACAATACAATCATTGTACGTGTAATTTGAATAGTTGATACATTCAACACGCACCATGGTGTTCTCCGCTGACTGCTGATGGTCCCTGTGCAGAGTAGAATCGTCGTGCGAACGTGCTTGCTAGTCTGGACGCCATTTTGTTAATGTCAAGGAGTTCTCTTTCCTGAAGGAAGTGACGTTAACCAGATGAGGCGAGATCCTCAAAGACATTACCTCCCCTGAGTTGATCGAATCCTCGATTCTAAAAGGCCAAAGCCTGCCTGAAGAAGGTAGAGGGAAAACCCGCCTCATTACTCCTTCAATCACCCGTAACAGCGTTTCAAGTAGGAAAGCTACACTAGTCTTCAATTTAAAACAAAAGTTTATTTGTATATGTTCTCGCAAACCACGGTTAAAAAGAAGTTAATAAAAAAAGAAAAAAAATGTATTTGGTGAATTCAGTTGCTGTGTAAGCTTACATGTTGTGCCAGGATCAGTGATACCCAATATGGGTATCACCAGCTATTTTTAGGTTGTGTGCTTGTATCACTGAATTTGCCATAAATGCCAGCTTCCTTCTTTATAAGCCAGACGAAGGCATATAATACACATTTCCGTGTACTCAGGCTGATACTCCCTGCTAAAGATTAATTCCATTTACCCAGGGAGTGGAGTTTTGTGCGTATGACTGTTTCTTTTTATTCCGTCATTAGGGCAGCCATACTCCAACTTCGGGGAAGGTGCATGCTGTGTGTAAACGTGTCGTCCATGGGTACCAATGGCCAAACTGGCCTTCTCTTCCGAAAGTTGGCGATGGGATTTTACTTGAGTGCAAGATGTTATGCTTGCGTTCACACACGGAACCTCGGGTTTATAGTCTCATTCGAAGGACTGTATGGGATATGGAGTCAGAACCAATGTTGACTCCGAGGGGAATATTACTGTGTACGGAAACGGCCCAGCGGAGATTCGAACCCGCAACCCCAGGATCACCAAGATTACGAGCCCAGCGCTCTACCACTGAGCTATTTCGGCTGCAACATTAGGATTCAGGATATAAGGACATATGTCAAACACATAGCTTTTCTAGGCTTTTAATTATCCCATCATTTGATGAAAAAAAATAAAAAAAAAAAAAATATATATATATATATATATATATATATAGGTCATACAAGGTCATTTGTGATCGCTCTCAGTCTTTAGTGACAGTTTTACTCATCATAATCATATTTTATATCAACAAAGTACTGCCATTTGTCAGTTAGATCTTTGAAGGTGTTAATATCTTGTGCACATTTAATGTTAGTGGGCAACATATTCCATAGAGGTGCAATACGGTTACTAAAACAGAATTTCCTTTTGTTGGTACGACTGTATTCAATAAAGATTTTACTAGTACTATTTCTAGTAAGAGTATAATTTGTTAATTTAAAGAAATCTTGCATACTTATATTATGAATATTATAAAAAAAAATCTTGAAAGCTTGAATTAAGTCTCCTCTAACTCTTCTAGCTTTCAATGAGCGGATATTTAAGTGCTTCAATCCGATGATTTCCTTTTTAGTCTTTACCAAACATCTGTTTTTTTGCAGGTCGCTCCAGTATTTTACTCTGTGTACTTACTGTGTCTATCCCTATTCAGATTCTGCGGGTCCCTCAACACTCATGCATTTTACACAGGCTATGCTCTGTGTGTTTTCGCTCAGTTTTATCGCCCCCCCCCCCCCCCCCCCCCTCCTCCCCCAAAGCTAACTTGGAAGAGCAGGGAGCTAACTTCGTCTGTATGTCCACTGGTATATCTCTTTATCCCTCAATACCCATACATCTGACATTGGGTTTACTGTATGTTTCTACTGTGTTCATCCCTCTTCAGATGCTGCGGGTCCTGATGGACGCATGGTTGTCAGAGTCGTCAGGAGTCTCTACTTAGACACCTGGACGCATGTATTTGATAACTGCTCTTTAAATATCGGTCACCAGGTCTCGCGCTTCATCGAAGTGTGTGTGTGTGTGTGTGTGTGTGTGTGTGTGTGTGTGTGTGTGTGTGTGTGTGTGTTCGTGCGAATACACACATGTGTGGACACCCGTGCATGTGTACTCTGAGACAGTTCTTTATAAACGTCCTAAAAATAAACATATAAATGAAATGTAAAGCAACTTTAACCTGTAAAACAAGACAATAATGTTTTCGTGGAGATGGAGCTCGTTTGTAGGAAATTGCCGTCATGAATGGTGCAAGGGAAACAACTCAATGCGGGTCAAGTTGTTGGTTGGCTGGAAGCAAAGCGCCGTACTGAATAGTGCAACAACCTAACAACAGTCGAGCTGTTCTCTGAATAGTTGTGTCTTTATATCCCCGTCAACCAGTTAAAGCCTGTGAGCCCTGTACTCGGACAGCGAATCTGCAAAGGTGAGTCAAGGTATTTGAAGGGAGACGATACCGCATGATAATATGTATCTTCTACGAAGACTATGTCACCAATATACAGGTGTGAAAAGGAACAGGGACCTGCAGACAAGTCAAGAAACGAGAACTGAAATGGGGTGGTCACACTTCTACATCATGCAGCTTTGCAAAAACCATCTTGCATGACACACTGTACACAGAAGAAGGGTCAGACAGAGAAAGGGTGGGAGGACAACATCCAGGAATGGATAGGCCTGAATTCCCCAAAGATGGAGTATAGCTGCCTTAATGGAAGGATTAAAAAAAAAAAAAAAAAACACACACACACAAAAAAACGGTCATACTCACAAAAAACTCCCTTTGTTGTGTAGATGGGATTAATCCCTGCCTGTTTATACAGGGAGTGTCCGCAGGAGTATCAGCCTGTGTAAGCACAACAACAACAACAAAAAAATAAAATAAAATAAAATAAATAAATATAGGCCTGAGCTCTGGAGATTCCCAGACAGGGGCGGAGGCCACAGGAGGATGGAGGAAGATTATCAGTTCAAATGGTGCCCCCGCCATCCTAGTTCTGATGATGACCCCTGTACCGTGAGGCCCGTGGCTGACTGGTTAGAGCGTTTGCCTGCAGTGCTGACGGTGATGGGTTCATGGAATCCATGTTTGATGTTTGACTTGAAACATCGCCATGTTATAAGGACCCCCCACCCCCCCCCCCCAAGCTAACTTGGAAGAGCAAGGAACTAACTTCACCTCCATACACATGTGGGCAGTGTGTGTGTGTGTGTGTGTGTGTGTGTGTGTGTGTGTGTGTGTGTGTGTGTGTAGAATTCAACTTCAAAACAGGAAGTGGCCGCACATTAAGATTAAAAGAGAGAGCAAGAAATATCACAAACTAAACAAATATTGAAATAATCTCAAGACCAACACAGTGAAGACTCCTAGAAATGGGGCAAAGTATATGGGACCTTTCTATTGGCAGATATGAATGACTAAAACACACGTCAGCCAACATACTAGACCTCTGTGTGTGTGTGTGTGTGTGTGTGTGTGTGTGTGTGTGTGTGTGTGTGTGTGTGTGTGTGTGTGTTCTTTTTCTTCATTCTCGTTTTCCGTTTCATTATTCTTCTATGATTTTTCTTCTTCCCCCCCCCCCCCCCCCCCCCCCCCCCCCCCTTCGTTTTACATCTTTCATGCCATTTCTGTTATATCTTTTTCTTTTTGTTGTCATATTTTTTTTTCTTTCAATATTTGTTCGATCCTCTCAGTTTCCTCCTCATGATCCTTCCAGTCTTGCTTTGACCAGGAGGCTTACGTGGACTGAAGAATGATGTCATTGTCTTCACATTCCACGTTGTTGATTAACTGATGTTCGTGCCTTGGGATTGCCTGATAGCCCGTGTGATTTCTTTTTCACCATTTACTTCAAATGTGATACCACATACACAAAGAATACTGTAGGGACATAATGTAAAGCAGAGAGAGAGAGAGAGAGAGAGAGAGAGAGAGAGAGAGAGAGAGAGAGAGAGAGAGAGAGAGAGAGAGAGAGAGAGAGAGAGAGAGAGAAACATAAGAATGATTATTGGTTTGTCAGTTTATGTATATTCAATGGATGGTGCACACACTGTGGCATATCACACATTCAGGCACCCCCAGCTTGGTAACTGTGGGGTGTGCTGGTGTGGATGGATAGAGAGAGTGAGGTGGTGGTCTTGTGCACGATTCATAGGCACAAATATTGTCATGAGGTACGGGTGTTGGTGGTGGTAGAGGGAATGCGTCTTTGAGGGGCTTGTGTGTTCCACGTTCTGTGGTGGAGGAAGGAAAGGGGTGAAGAGTTGTGGTATGTCTGCATATTCACCTTATACGTGTATGTCCGCTGGCAAGTCTGCATGTTGGTCAGTGTGTCCACCGGTAGTTCTGTATGCCCACTGTTATGTCTGTATAATCCACTGGCATACCTGTACGTTAACTGGCATGCCTGTATGTCGACTGGCATGTCTGTATATTCACTGGCATGCCTGTATGCCCACTGGTATGTCTGTATATCCACTGACATGTCTGCATTTTTACTGGCATGCCTGTATGCCCACTGATATGTCCGTATAGCCACTATTTGCTGGTATGTCCACTGTATATCTCTCTATATTTAACGGCATGTCTGTATGTACACTGCTATGTCTGTGTCTATTGGATTGTCTGTATGCGTATATTCGCTGGTATGTGTGTCTGTTGGTATGCTGTGTGTTCACTGGCATGTCTGGTATGTTTGCAGACCTCTGGCATGCCCGTGTGACTACTGGATCGTGTGTACGTGTATATTCGCTGGTATGTGTGCCTGTTGGTATGCCTGTGTGTTCACTGGCATGTCTGTGTATCCATCGAGTGTCTGTATGTCCACTGGTATGTATGCCACTGGTATGTCAGTATATCCACCATCCACTGGCATGTCTGTATGTCCATTCGTATGTCTGTACGTCCACTGACATGTCTGTATCTCCACTGGTATATATCTGTACTGATTGGCCGACTTGTGTGTATGCCTTTCCCTTTTTTCTTTATACATTTTATTGTTTTAGTTCACCATCGGTTTTATGCAGTATGCTTTTCATTTTTAATCACAGTCAAATCCGCTTACAACGAATCGCCAGGGACATTCGAAATTGCTTCGTTACATTCGGCTTTCGTTACAAATTCCGCGCTACTTATAACAAATTTCTATCTGGTTACTTCGTTTTATCCAGCACGGCGTCTCTCTCTCTCTCTCTCTCTCTCTCTCCCACCCATGCATCCCCACACATACACGTGCGCGCTCTCATACATGGGCAGAACTCAAGCTCGTTTCCTAGGCTGTTATGTACTTCAACAAAAATGATTACAAACAACCGTTTCCAAAATTTGGCTGTAAATTAATGTTAACAGATCACATAGGCCTGTATTGTGATTTGAAGGCTTAGAAATCGATAATAAGTAAAATAGGAGAACACAATTCACTATATCATTCTGAAGACTTCGAATAGACTGTCAGAAGAAATTACACAGCGCCACAATTTGAAGGTAGGGGGGGGGGGGGGGTGAGGGTGGGAGAAAGCAGATTTCTGCACTATTCATTTATGTTTCATACTGTTAGGTCATTGGAGTATGCACTGGTATGGAAATAAGCACTTAAGTAGCAGCGAGGTAACCTATCATTTCTGACAAATGGCCCTCAGACGCAAAAGGCAGTGGCCACAGTAAACCCGTGCGCGGGACGGCCGTGCTTTGCACAGCCCAGATAAAAAAAACCCTACTTGGCTCAACTCCTCTGTGGTGTCATAAAACTACGGCTACAGCCTGGCCATCGTGGCCATGGTGGAGCCGGGCCGACCCGAATTTTCAACCCGTCGTTCTGCCGTTGGTGCAAACCGTCCGTTTCACGGTTCTCTGGGTAAGGGAAAGAACTGCGCTCTTAACTTTTCACCGAGGTATTCTCTCTTGGCAACCTGAACGACGAGAAACTCAAGTAACAAGAAGACGTTCTCTAGGTGAAATTGCCCGACAGAAATTTGTTGAAATTTCTTGAAGATCCCATGCACTGAGTTCAAGAAGACAATCGAAAGAACGAGGTGTCGTTCTGAGGTACTGATGAAATTTCACTGGGTCTCTGCGCAGTTGGGGCATCAGATGGTGCTATTCTCCATAGATGTGTTGCAATCCATTTATTGAGTGAACATCGAAACATCTTACACTTCGTCTCCACTTCCTCCACCACCACAACCTTTTCTGCCTCGTCTGCGCCATTTTGAAAGGGATGGCTACCGGCTACCGCATAGATTATCTATGACCACTTTCATGGATCCGTTCTGCCGGGCGGGGTACGGCAATCAAAACCATGACCTACTATGGCCTCTGCCAAAGTAACCATTTCGTTATATCTGGCTTGAACTCATTACAGGGCTAAATATGTGATAACATGTGATCTGCTGCAGGCAGCTGCTTCGTTGCAACCGGCATAATTGCCCATTGGGGACTCCCAGAAGCATTTCGTCATAAGGAACATTTCATTACGTTCGACTTCATTACACCCAACATACTTTTAGTCATTTAAAGAGGGCTTTTTTCTCTGGGACCTACTTTTTTTTGCTTTGTTGTATCTGGCATTCGTTACAAATGACTTCTTTACAAGTGCCTTCAACTGTATTCACTTTTTTCCCTATTATCATATCAATCATATTATATCATTACTATTGTTGTTATTACTGTCACCATCATCATAATTGTTGTTGGTCTTTTTAACAATTTTCTAACACTTACCCGTCCAAACAAAAGCCATATCCTACTTCGAAATGTTATAAGGATCACCACCTCCTCTTCCCTAACAAACTCCAGACAACAGGGAGCTAACTTCGTCCATATTCACATGTAGACAGTAAGAGTGATTGCCCTTAGCAAGTCCACTTCATAGTGCCATATTCAAACCTACCTCAGTTTTCTCCTTTCCTTCTTGAGGAAATGCCTCTCAGCTCTGTTCCCTCTTCGTTTGGAACTGGGACTTCATTGTTTAGCGCTCACCAATCCTCAAAAATGCCACACACACATGTATTGACATGAGCGCACACACACACAAACCATTGAAAAAGCAGACAATGATAGGTAGGTACCCCAAGGTCTGACCAGTGTGTTATGCTAATGAGTATATCGGGCATCTGTGAATGTCGTGCACCCTGTAGGGAGAACAAAGGAAAGGGAAAGGGAGAGAATGTTTGTGTGAACTTTGAACTCGCTTTGAGGGCTTGTCTTTGCAGGGGTACTTGTTCCTCATTGGTTTTTCTTTCTTTTTTTTTTTTTTTTTAAGTACTAATTTATGTTAATGGAATAAAAGAAATTACCTGGTATTTTTGGCAAGGCAGCAAATGAGAAAGAGAGAAAGAAAAGATGAAAAAAAAGTAAATAAAAAAGTTTATTGTTGATTCTAGGGGCTAGCACCTTGTATTTTGATGCCCTGACAACTCCTTCATGGCCCCTGGCATGATGTCCACTGCCCAAGAACATTTTGATTTTCTTCTGAGAAAACTTGATCAGAATAATCCCAGATGTTTAGATGACTAAGAACTGGGTTTGTGTGAACCCATAGTGGTTTTATTTGTGGGGACGGGGTCAGCATCTGTGTGACCCAGAAAAAAAAAAAGCTCATACACATAAATGTGAGTTGATGCAGTTAAGTGACATCTGTCCAAACACTCTTACGTGAAGTTTGTCTTTTTAATGAGAATTAAATGATACTGAAAAACTATTTGATGTGTTCATTTTGCAATTGTATGCATGTTCAATTGTGTGTATGTGTGTGTGTGTGTGCGTGTGTGCACTGCCTGAGAATACACATATGAAATATGTTCTCAGGGAAAAAATACCATTATCATAGCATGGAAAATGTTTGAAATAAATAAATCAGCAACAATATCACAACATAAACATGTTTAGAATGTTTTGCTTTGTGCCTAAAACTGCAGATTTACAGATTTGAGAGCTAACTCAAAAGAGATAAACTGCATTTATTTTTTGCACACCAGCAAACAAGTGGGAGAATATGAAAGAAGTCAAGTCAAGAAAAGCAACAGTTCCAGGCACATTGGTCAGAATTGAAGTGTGACAATTGCTTAACCACACAAAGGCCAATCTTGTAGGCATTTCGATAAAGCAAATCTGTGATCTGTCGCCTGAGTTTTGCCATACAGCTGCCACCTTTGCATGCGTGTAGTGCATTCAAGCATTGGTATGTTGTCTGCCAAAGGTTACACTTGCTTTTGCAGTTCTAACGCTCACTTTATCGTCAATGGTGATGTTCTAGGACAGTGTGCTGCCAAGGCTGGTCTATTTACTTGTGTATTAGAGGTATACACATAATCACAGTCATGACCTGTTAGTGTGTGGGTTTCCCAAGCCAGCTCTTAAGTTGTAAACCGATAGACGCACAGACAGACATCATCTGTTACTGCATTGATTTTTCGGTTCTCATGAAAAGGGCTTAAGATGAACATGATGATGCACATGACCTGTTGCTGTACTGGTGTTCCCAACTAGCTCTGAAGTCAGTTTTAAAAAAAAAAAAGAAAGCTTGGCAGCCAAACACAAAAGAAATTTATTTGATCTGAACAAGAACAACACATTTATGTTAAAACAAATTAAGCTGAACAAGAACAACACATTTATGTTAAAATAAATCAAGCTAAATCAACAGCTACAACAACAAAATAAAGGAAATACTTGTCATATCTTTTTTTGTCCTCCATAGACATTCATGCAAATTCTTACACTCTTCACTTGAACCAGAAGGCAACTGTTCACAACACTGGGAACAGTAAACACTAAATAATAAACCAGACAGGAAACTCTGGCTTCCTTGTTGAGACCATTACTCACACCACAAGTCTGAACTAAAAACTGCTTGTGGCACCAACACAAATGCAGATGAAAGACACACAGAATGAACTCAGGGGTGCAAGTTAGGAAGGGTCCCCAATCCTGAACTGAATTAGGGCAATCCTGCCAATCGTGTATTTTGGATTGTGACCATCCCACCAGGATGGACCCTGAAACTTTTCAGGCACACACATACACGTCAACAAGTGTGTGTGTGTGTTTGTGTGTGTGTGTGTGTGTGTGTGTGTGTGTGTGTGTGTGTGTGTGTACGCGTCTCTGTCTGTGTGTGAGAGAGAGAGAGAGAGAGTGTGAGTGAGTGTGTGTGTGTGTGTGTGTGTGTGTGTGTGTGTGTCTATAAATCTCCCTGGGAGAAGGGGATAGGACGGTGTGGGGGACACACAGGTGAAGGTTGACAAAGAGCAGTTGAAAGAAAAGCTGCATTTACCTGCATCAGTGATCACACATAAGATACCACATCCTTCTTCCCACCCATCACATGACAGCTATGGGGAAAATATCAATACATTCAGCAGTTATGGACCTGATGGACGATCTCTACTGATGGAAGATTTTTGTCCACTTTTTTTTTTTTTTTTAACTTCTCTGACACTTTCCCATTCCCAAGATCTTCAGTTAAAAAATAATTCATGTGGAAATTAACTGAACTAAAAGAGTTGAAATGATACTTAAAAAAATGTGCATTATCAAGGGTTCATGTGTACATTGCAGCTGGAAGCTTACTGAAGAAAAAGAGTTGAAATAATACTTACAAAATGTGCTTTATCATGTGTTGATGAATAGCCGTTAGCAGTTAGCCTTGATAAACCCAGATACTCCTGAAATTTTTATACTCCTCACAAGTTTCACTTGATCCATAAAAGTCTGCTACTGGAGTAAGGAAAGGGTCTTCAGTCACAAAAAAAAAAAAAAAAAAAAAAAAGAAAAAAAAATCACCACCTTGATCTCACCAATGAATCTTGTTGCTCTTTGTTTGGTGGTAGATGTGTGTGTGTGTTGTTGTGGTGGTGCCATACCCCCTCCCTTCCCCCCATCTCCCACAATAGCCTTGCATTAAAGATGACAGCATATACTTTAATGTGTAATGAAATATTTGCTGGCATAAGCAGCTAAAAATTTTCTCCACTGTCTTGATTCATATTCTGAAGTTCGGCCCCACGGCATGCATTAAAATGATTAATACATACAGCGGCCATGACAAGTTCATCAAACTATACCCATTTTAAGCAACTTTCACATGATTTTTGCCAACTTGCTGAAGGTAATTAATTCTTTGAATTAACAGGAAGTCGCTTCACCAATCTAATACTCTTTTGTACCTTCCCGATTGAAGAGTTTCAGTAACTGTGACAGTATTTTATAGATTTTACGGCCAATATGAAGTAGTTGATATATACTCTCAACAATTGTTTTCTTCCCAGAAAATCACTCTGTTATTCAATACATGTCACAAACTTAAGTACGTTCAAGATGAACCCAAGAGAAAGGATTGCTATCCCTAAATATCTAGGCACTGGGAAGCACCCCAACATAATCTTGCTGAACCAGAGACTGCACAAACAAATCTCGCTGATCCAGAGACAAACTTTTTAAAAACTTTTCTGATCCAGATTTTGAGTTTAATCTGGAAGACTTGCACCCCTGCAAACTATGATCTCTATGTTTGCTCTATGCCCTCTGTGTCCGCATTTAAGCCAGGCAAGCTGGTGTGATAAGCAGCATTCATACAAAACAACACACACACACACACACACACAAAAACAAATATATGAAAAAACTCTGAATGCCACAATCATACCTCAATGAATCAATACACTTGTATTTATCAAACCACAGCAAGCAATATGATATTACTGTCTGTCTTAAATCAGACAGGAAATTCTATGAGGACAGGTAAAAGAATGTAACCTGAAAAATCATCAAAATGCAAGAGACCTTTCTTCTATACTGACATAGGCCTGAAGTGTAAGACAACTTCACAGGAAGTTCTTGGAATGTGTAAGCCCTGAACATTTCCAAACTAAAGCTGGCAAACGGGCTGCAGGTTGCATTAGTGTGGTATGATACTGTATCTGATGCAAACTCTTTTCAAGACAGTTCATCTTGAACAAGACATATTCAATAATTAATGTCTGTGCATGTGTACTGACATCAGAGCCTAAAGGGTGTGAATGGTTTCTGATGTCCTATAATTAAAGTTAAAAGAAATCTGTGATCAATGTTGCTGGCCAACCTTTCTCCCTGCATGCATACCCACATATTGTGACGGTCTATCTGACTGCTGGCTCACAGGTACAGATTATCTCTATATAAAAAAAAACCCCACATAAACATGAGGAAAAAAAAACCCATACATAAAAAAAAACGCACATTAAAATTGAGTGTATTCATCCAAAGAGTAAGGAATAAAAATTAATCAATAGTTATCCAACTCAAACACTATCACACAGTTCTGAAAAAAACAACCTTGATGGCCAAATCCAGCATGTCTACCAGACGATCCTGAAGCAGCCTTTCTTCAACCCTCCCCTCACTCCACTTCCCCACAGACCGATCCACACAGGTCTGACAGACGACCTCCACACAGCTTGAGTTCAGCCTCTCCCTCACTCACTTTTTTGGTGTTCTCCTGCTGCATGATGCGGCTCCGCAGTGTGTTGAAATCACTGAGGACATTGCGGCGCAGGATCTGGGAGGCACAGATGATGCCGGCATAGAGGACAGAGGTGAAGCCACACAGCAGAATGTCCTGACCTGCACATCAGACAATTTGAAAGCATAGGGGCTCACCCACACTCACCCTCCACTGTGCTCTAGAGACACCACTGTGTGCTGACTGACTAGTCCATACAAGCCCACACCACATCTGCAATGTCATCGCGTAAGGGATATATCTAATTCACAACAAGAAGGAAGGTGTGCTCTCCATTCTGCCCATAAAACTATGGTGGAAGGCTGCGAGAACCACCCCCTGAATCACTGGGTCTTAAAAGGAGAGGAGACACAAGCAGAGAGAAAGGCGTAAGACTAAAAAAAAGGGAGGCTGGGGTGGGAAGAGGTGCAGAGGCACTGGGCGATACATCTGAACAGAGGAAAATGTTGTAGAAGAGTCTTGACATGGAGAGCATGTTAATTTGAAGGTTTCACTTCACAGCATCAGACATATACGGTGGTTCCTGGGCACAGTGTTCACATTGTACTCCCCTTCTGACACCTCACAGACAGCCTATGTGATACCATGGTTACCTTCACCTTTCCCCTATGCTGTGTTCTCACTGCACTCCCCATCAGTCTCTTCAAAGACAGCCTCTGTGACGACATGGTTACCTCACAGGCTTCAGTGTGACATCACTTTTAATGCGACAATCATGACATTTCTGGATTTTTTTTCAATACAGCATCATACACAATATCCATTGAAAGCTGTCTTTTTGTATACATGAACAAACAATGATGTCATAAATGTGACAGAAGCCATGCTCATGAATAACCTTTCGCACCATATGTTGGGGGTGTGGGGTCACCCGCACTTGTTCCTGACAGGTTTCTTCCCCTCAGTATGTCATGGGTGTGAGCACACCCACACCATACATCATTGATGTTGGACCATCCATGCTTGTTTCAGAGAGACAGGCTCTCTCCTGTGCCTGTGCTATGTGTGATTGGTGTGTAAAGCAAGCTCTCACTGGTATTCTGACAAAAAAAAAAAAAGATTCTTTCCAACAATTTGGTACCACAGCTCTGTCCACCTTTTCTGCAATAACTTATCTGTTGAGAATCTTACCCTTCAAATTTGTGGCGTTTTGCACGTACATTTGCACAAAGAGTCCTAAAGATTACTTTTTTTAGGAACATAAAGTTAAATGTATTAAACAAAGAATAAATTTGTTTTCTTTGTGGAAAGAGAGGATCATATCACAGATTGATCTAATTCTATTATTATGCCGGTTGGATAAGAATGCCTTGAGAAGAAAAAGGAAGCACTGAAATCCTGACCCAGATCTTGTTGATGTAGAGCGTATATGTTTTCTACCCCAGTGAGTTTTCAACAAAGATAACCAGCCAATCCCTACAGTCTGTTAGTGATACATAGGCCTAATCCCCCGCCAGTGTACTGGGTCTGATCACACAATGACTTTATTTACTGGGTAGATCTGTTATGCATGCACATACACACTTGCACGTGTGCATGCATATGTGTGTGCATGCATGCGTGTGTGTGTGCGTGAGAGTGTGCGTGCAATATGCACAATATATGGCGAGGTATTGTTTCAAACATAAAAACATCCAGGATTGTTGCACAACCCTGATGAATGGCAAGGAGTACAGCTTTTTTTCATGGACACCATGGGCCACTGTACACTCACAACCTACAACAAGATATTCCTTCATAGAAACCATGGGTTACTGTGCACCCACAACCTACAACAAGATATTCCTTCATAGAAAGTATGGGTCACTGTACACTCACAACCTACAAGAAGATATTCCTTCATAGAAACCATGGGTTACTGTGCACTCACAGCCTACAGCAAGATATTGTTCCTTCATAGAAACTATTGGTTACTGTACATCCAAAAAGTATGGCTTGCAACATTTTAGACGACATATAAGAAAGGTTTAGGGCTGGGAAGTACTGGGTTCAAGTCTCTAACAGTGGCTCTGAGATTAAGTTATTATGATCATTAGCAAGATGCTCAGTAGGTGGTGTTATGGACATGGTAGATCAGAACAGACCCTGGTGAACACAGCAAAACTGACTCTGCCTCCTGTTGTAGAGTCCATACAGTGGGCTGTCCCTGTGGGGCAACAAGATGAGTTTCCAGCGCAACAAGGCAACCCTGTTGTGCAACAGGAAAAAACCAAGCCATGCAACAGGAAAAACCCTGCTGCGCAACATTTTAGAGCCCTTGGGGAGCAACAGGACACCCCAGTGGGGAGCAACAGGACAACTCTAGAGAGCAACAGAACAACCACAGGGAGCGATAGCAAAACCCTAGGGAGCAACAGGAGAACCCTGGGGGAGCAACTGAACAACCATAGGGAGCAACAGACAACAAGCCTAGGGAGAAAAAGAACAAGCCCATGGGGGAGCAACAGGACAACCCTGTAGAGCAACAGAACCCCAGGGAGCAACAGAACAACCATAGGGAGCAACAGGACAACCCTGTAGAGCAACAGAACCCTAGGGAGCAACAGCAACAACCATAGGGAGCAACAGGAGAATCCTGGGGAGCAAGATGACTTGTGAGAATAATGCCACTGAGAAAACACAGAAGATAACAAAAAGATATATAAAAAAGCAAAAAACAACAATCTTAAACACACACACACACATCAGAAACACACAAGGAGACACTGAGACAGACAAAAGACACAGACATAGGAACATAGAGAAAAATGAGAAACACAGAGACAGATAAAAAAAAAAAAAAAAAAAAAAAGACAAGTAGACAGGACAGACAAAAATGGCAGACAAACCACCCAGCAACAGACAAAAAGGCCCAAAGAGAAACATCTCCTCTACCCCTCCCCCCTCTAAAAAGACCCCACTGACACACCTCTTATAAATCTCCAAAACAACAGACACACACACGATGCATGCAAGTATGCGCGCACACACACACACAGAGACACACACACCAGGCACCAGTCCCTACCTGTAAGGTAAAGTCCAGGAATGTCGGTGTCTGCCCGCAGGGTGGTGATGGCCTCAGGGGTGAAGCGTTTCTTGCCCTGGTCCAGGCCATACATCTCCCCAGAGGGCTGGCCCAGGTAGTACTGGTTGGTCACTGGAGTGCCCACCTCCATGTAGTCCCTCTGTCAACATGCATATCACCAGTCAACACACAAATCCTTGGTTTTAGGCTCATCATCACACACTGTCACCAGTCACCGCACAAGGCCTGGCTTTGGCTTGGTCACCATACACCAAAAGCAGTCACCACAAAACTGCAAGTTCCCTTAAACATGATGACGGTAAAGATCAAGTGGGAATCTATATTTTTTCTTCTTGTATCTCTTTAAGTAAAACAGGCACAGAAAGAGAAAACATTTATACACTTACTGCTATTGCAAAACATGCACGTTTTATCTCTCACTATTTTCCTGCAAAATGTGCAGTTTTCTCCTTAAAGGCCAATCCTCAGTGTATGCCACCCCATTATACAACATCACGCTCTCTTGCGTGAAACAGAACAAAACACAGGTGTACTCTTATCTTCTGTGATGGAATGGTGAACTAAAATGCTTTTTACTTTTCAAATGTGGGAAATTCTGTCTGCACCCAAAACAACAAAATCCATCTATCTGTTTTACATGCACCATACCCACTCCTGCCACAAAGCCCACACCACACACCCTTCACAAGTACTACCATTACACTTCACCAAAAACAGTCACCACAGCCATCACCACCATATTACCATCAAAACACTGTCACCACAACTATCACCACCATCAAAACACTGTCACCACAGCTATCACCACCATACCACTGCCACCAAAACACTGTCACCACAATCACAACCACCATACCAGCACCAAAAACACTGTCACCACACCCATCACCACCACCAAAAACACTGTCGCCACAGCCATCACCATTACACCTCAACCAAAAACACTGTCACCACAACCATCACCACCATCAAAAAAAAACATTGTCACTACAACCATCATCATACCACAACCAAAAACACTATCATCACACCATCCCACCACCATATCACCACCAAAAAACAGTCACCACAACCATCACCACCACCACCAAAACATTGTTACCACAACTATCACCACCATACCACCACCAAAAACACTGTCACCACAACCATCACCATCACAAATCCACTACATACAAACCCACATGACACATGAAGACTCTCAAAAACACTGTCACCACACACACCAAATAATTGCCCAAAAACACACCCACAACCATCAACACCATAAACCCAAACCTCACACCAACCAAGAACTCCCCCTACCATAAACACCCAACCACATCCATTTCCACCACAAAACCCACACCACCACCAATCAGTCACCAACTCCCCATCCCCACCCCCACATATCCCTGTCCATACCTTGCCATCCAGCTGAGGGAAGAGGTGGCAGCACACTCTCCACATCTGTTCTCCCAATGCTGTTCTTGATGCCGTCATATTCCCTCCCACGGTGACCTTTCCTTTCATTCTGCCAGGATTTGAACAATCCCAGTTGGCCAGCGTGATGATCAACACTGAGCTCTTCCCTGTTGGAGAGGTGCAGGACAGAGTGTCACCAGCCAAGCCCTGCACTTTGTCTGCCAGTTTTGTGTTGCCAAACAACACAAGTCTATCGCCAGCTAGAGATCAGATCCTTACTAACTATCCTCTGCACCCTTGCTATATGCACGTCAGCAAACAAATCAAAAACTGTTGTATGTATGTCAACTGCTGCTCTGTGTATGTTTATGACTTTATTTGAATGTTAGCAAAATGGGGTTTTGTTCTAACTCCCTATTCCTGGCTAGTGTACTTACCATGTCAAACTGGCCAAGAGATATATCCAATAGGTTTGCTTTGCTGGTACTTTATTTGTGGCTAACAAACTAAGCTTTTTTGCGCTGAGGCGCATATGGCTGTGGAGTTGCCAGCCAAGTCTTCTAGCTACTGGGATTGTGGGCACCAGTTTCTGGGTCAGATCCTTGAACTGTGTAAGAGGCCAAAAACTGTTGTATGTAACTTCCCTGCTGTTTTTCACCCTATTATGGCTGATAACATGAGGTGCACAGAAGCCAAAAATGGACTGTGCCTGACTGTGTTTGACTTAGGACAGTCCTCAAAGATGCCGTTTTGTCTACCTGGAAGTCAGAATGCCACAGAACGGCATCCCTTCAGGTACTTTAGCTCTGGGCTAACAAAGCGGGCTTTATTGTCCTAGGTCAGGGGGTGGTTACTATGGAAAGAATTTGCGGCATCCTGAACCACTGGGCCCTCCATGCCTGATCTCTCCTCACACAGCTTTTTTTGTCCCGAGGAGGAGGGCATTCAGAGAGTTACAGGCTCTAAAAGCCTCCAGGAAGGCCCTGCAGACTAGGTGCTCCCATGCTGCCAAAGTCTGAAAGGGGAGTGAACTGACATAGGGAAGCAGCAGGATGCCTGGGGGACCAGCATTCAGTCCTTGGTGGACGGCTCTGCCTTCCGATATGTAGGGTGCTCCTGAGGATATGTGGCTCACACACTCCCTGCATGAAGAGTCCTACTGGTACTTTTGTGGTGGGAAGGCCCTGGGAGGCTGGAACGAACCCCTGCCAGGAGGTAGGATAGTCTCTGCACATACAGCTGCCCATGCAGGCTGCTCTAGCAACTCCTGTGCCTTGACCAGGGTCCGAAGCCTCGGCAAGGCCCTGGCCATGATGGGGAGCACTGGAGGAAAGCCAAGGGAGCCAGTTCTAGAGGGTGGTCCCATACTTAGCAGATGACCTGGGAGGGAGGAGGGGGAAGTTTTTCAAGTTCTGCCAAATCAAAGACCAGTTCTGATGTTCCTGGGTAAGGTACTCCTTACCCTTAGATGCCTGGAGCCTATAATCCTTGTCTTGGTGTCTTTCCTTCCTGATGGTGGAGGGTGGGCAGTAGAATCCCCTTGGGAGCCATCCTGGTCATTAGGCCAATTTGCAGCTTGTGAAAAGTTCAGCCAGAAAGAATCCAGACCCTTCTGTGAAGCCTCCATCTAAGGACAGGGCGTGGAGAGCGAACAGGGGGATGGGGTGGTGGGAATGGGTGGGGGGGGTGGTGGTGGGGATGTAGTGGGGGGGAGGGGGGAATCCTGCTGGAGCCACTGGCTTCCAGGACCTGAGGGGTGTTGGTTGAACACAAGGTCCACCACTGCCTGAACTGGGATGCCGCACCAGCTCCTCCAGTGTCTCTGGTGCTCAGGCAGACACCCATGTGGCCAGGAGGGCATGTATACCCCACTTGTCCCCCTTTAGCAAGGAGGCTTGGGGGGCCCTCCTGGATACCCGGAGTTGGTAGGTCATGGCCCCCCTGAGGAGCTCAACGAGGACGGTGGTGCTCAGGTCCAAAGACTGGTCAAGGAACCCCAACACTGAAGCCTGGGGTAACCCTGTGCTGAGTTTGGACAAACCAATCTGGACAATGTCACAGTGGCAATGAGTCACAGGGGTGTTGCTGCCATCATGTCAGTGCCCCCTTGGAGGGCTCTGAACCCTGACCTAGGGATAATGGGGAGAGTGTGGGGAGGTGGGTCCCAGGAACCCCGCCTGGCCCATGAAACCCAGCAGAGAACCCCAGTACGAGAATAGACAAGGAAAAATCCTATACATTGTCAATATGACCTGGTGGGTGGGCACTGGCCACCTGGAAGCCAGCACTCCACAGGTTACCAGAGTCTGAACCTCTATGAAGAGGAAGGAAAGGCCAAGCCAGGGGGAAGGCAAGATGCGTCCTGTGAGCATGGCCAACCTGTAGGCCGATGGGCCATAGTCTTGGAAGCTGGGTGACTGTCACATGGAACAGTCCCTTCCTGCGACTGTAGGTTGCTGGAGGAGTCAGCCTGCCCAGTATGGACCCCAGAGCAACTCCCTGCACCCACTATGAACTGAAGTTGAGGCTCTCCACCAGACAGATAGATAGTAGGAGAGGTTAGCCCACAAGTTGTGGTGGTGCCCTTGATGTCGTCCCATCTACGCAACAGGCATGTTGGTTGGGGGAGGAAAGGAGGATGGATCCCTGATAACCAATTTTTTCTCCGCGTGGACAGAAAGAGAGGGGAATGGGACTTTGCCTGTGCACTGGCAGCTGCATACACTGCCCATTGGTGGCTGCTTCTCTGGGTAAGAGAAAATGGTGCCATTCCCCTTTGACTTCTCCTTCACTGTTAATCAGTGCTCTTTCCTCCCCTCAACATTTGATCCATGAGACCAATGGTTCCGCTAGGCAGTGGGAACAGACCCTGTAAGGCCCAGACATGGGTGGGGTCGAGGTATGACCTGCCACCAGTCTCACAGTGTCTATCATTGCTTGGAAGGTGAGGAATGCCGAGTGTGAATGGAAAGAATTTACGTCATGGTGAAGCCCCTGTGCGAAGGTGAGGAAAGCAGTATGGCAGAGCATGTGAAACAAATTCTGCTAGACAGAAAATATGTATGTATATGTATGGCAAGACGCAGTCTGAAGTTTTTAAATAAAAAAAAAAAAAGTATGAAGGCACCAAAACGGTGGCAAGGTTGGAAAAACGGACTGGCAGACAGAGCAGAAAACCTGTGTCCTGTGTGCAGAAAGCTGGCCATTGGAATGAGGGAACATGCACCCAGCAGTGATGAAGGGAGGGAGTGTGCTGATTGATAAGCAGATGGGCAGGGCCTAGTCTTTGCGATAGTTAGCCATGCAAAAATGTCCAGCAGAGCAAACTAATCGGTCATAGCTTGCACCAGTTTTACATGGTATTGTATATGATGCCAAACGCTTGATCTATATATGCCTAAGTCTATGGTATCAGGATGTCTGCAAAAAAAAAAAACTTGATTGCTGCTTTACATGTATCTAATCAATCTCCTATGCAAATGTTTCATACTTCATAACTTATCATTATAAGATTTTGGGCATGACTGTCTTGTGATAACAACTAAGCAGTGGATGAGAGACACTGCAGACACCACGCTGTGGAGACAGGCTGTCAATTACCTGGGTGCGCGCTGTTCCCAGCTGGGGTCTTTGGCAGAGGGGAAAGAAATGTAGCAGAGGGGAACAGGGGCTGATGCCACGTCCTCCAGGGATAGTGCCAAGTACTCTGTCATGGCTTGGTTGATGTCGTTTCTGTCAGCCATACACAGACAATGTCATGATGATGATCCTCCCCACACCCTTACATCCTCCCCGCATCTCCATGCACCTTAACATCCCCCTACACCCTTCCATACCTTAACACCCTCCCCACACCTTAACACCCTTCCCCCATACCTTAACAAACTCCCTACACCTTAAGAACCTCCCCACACCTTAACACTTTCTCCACACTTTAACCCTTCCTACACATTAACACCCTCCCCACACCCTTCCATACCGTCAGTAATAACCCGTATCAATTTCAGTGTTTGAATTTTTTAAAGTCATGTATCTCCACAATACTGAAATAATTGTTTTCAATGTAGACAAACATCTCAATAACACACATAAAGTACAAAAGAAATGTAATATTGCTTGGGTATTTAAAAAAAAAAAAAATTTTGTGTGTGACGCCTCCCTGTCGTCGTTACAGAGTTGCTTCCCTTTCCATAGGATTTAGAGAGCGTTTCATGCACTGAATGTCAGGACAAAGAGGGTTAAATTGTCAGCTGAGAGTCTGTGAGCAGCATCTATTGAAGTAGAGTCATCATTCTTCAGGATGAGAAGACTTTCAAGAGTTTCATTGGACAGTGTGCTCCTTTGGGGGATTTGGGAGTTTTTTGTCCCTCTGCACGAGTAGTTTGATGTTCCAGTCTCTCGTCAGAAGTACCAGCTGAACTCGACTTCACACAAAAAAAAACTGAATGTTCATAGCCTACTGTTCTCCAGAATCGCTGTTTCCCTTGTGACTTTTGCTACTGATGTGCTGCTGAATGTCAAAATGACCACTGTGAGCAATAAAAATTTCACAGTTACACATGGTGCCGTGTGCGAACTGTCGCCCTTCTTTGACGCAGTAATGAGCTTAAAAATTGTATGATATGCTGGTTTGTACTTCTGTTCATATTCTTTTTTTTTTTTTTTGGACCAGTTTCCACCAATGAATCTGAATTTTTCGTTGTCTGTTTCATGGGCGCGAGTTCAAGCTGAATGAGAAGCCATGTTGATATGCATTCATAGAGGAAGTAAGTGTGCATGTGCCGTGGGAACTTTTGAAAGTTGAACCAGACTCTTGGACTCAGCCGGATTACGTGTTCAGCGCATTTTAGTGAGCTCAGTGATCAAAATCTCATAGAATTCGGTTTTCAAATGTGCAATCGTATAGCTATGGTGAATTTTGTGAGATTATACGCAAAAATTGTACAGTGCACAGGTCTGTCAACATCCTCCCTTTCGCTTAATATACCCTCCCCACATACCTCAACACCCTCCCTATAGACTAATACCCTCCCCATACATCTCAACACCCTTCCCACACCTTCATACCCTCTCCACCTCCTCCCCACACCTCAACACCCCCCCCAACTTAACTCCATCTCCACACCGCCCAACACTAACACCCTTCCAAACCTTAATGCCCTGCGCACACCTTATCCTCCCCGCATGTCATTAATCTCCCGATATCTCAACATCCTCCCCACTACTTCACACTTTGCTACATCTTAACACCCTCCCTACACCTCATTACGCATGCAATACACCTCCACACTCATACACCTTCCAACCACCAAACATGAACATCAGCCCCCTCCCCCTTCCTAACCTGGCGTAGTACCAGGTGTTCCCAGAAGGCAGCTTGAGTTCATCCTGTGACCCGTCCACGCCAACAAGGTGGTGAGGAACGACGTACTGGGGCCCACCTCCTCCACCATTGGGTAGATGCCTGAAATCAGTGTCCCCTGCTGAAATGAACAGACCTGAAACCACCTCTGAAACCACTGTCTCCTGGAGAGTGTGGGATGAACATTTCTGAACTTAGAATTGAAACCAGCCTTTTCCAGTCCATCTGATCAGGTCTGGAAGCAATGTCCCCAGAGGATTTTAACTGATCACATGTGAAAGCAGTGTTCCCAGTGGATTTTAATGAAACCAGTGATTTCCAATGGGGTTAACATGTCTCTGATATCATGTCTGAAATCAGTGTTCTGTTGACAATTTAAACAGGTCTACAATCAGTCTCTTCTGTGGATTTTACCATTATCTGTGAATCCTCCAGTGGATACTAACATGTCTGAAATCAAAGTTTCCCAGCAGACATCAATTTGTTTGAAATATTTCCCTGTGGGGTTGGGTTTAGACAGTCTTAATAACTCAGGGTTCCAAAAGATTTCAACCTGACTAAAATCAGAGTTCCTAATGGATTTCAACATACCTGAAATGGGTGTTACTCTGTGAATTTTAAAGTGAATAACAACTGCCCATCAATCAACTGTAATACTACAAAACAAACAACATGAATCAATGATTAGACAGAAATCTGAGTGAGACAAAATTCATGCAAAACAACCAAACAATATCCCCCGCCCTCTTCCACACGAACAAGGTCCCAAACACTTCCAGTCTGAAATAAAGCTGGTGTTAATGATGGTATGATGACAGTGATATCCACAGTAGTTGTCTAACAACACAGGACAGGAGAGGTATACAGAACTCACAGGATTTCTGAGCCACATTGGCAGGCAGTAGTTTCTTGAAGGTGCTGATTACGCCGGTGTCAGAGATAATGCACTTGGCAAACAAATCCACATCACCAGAGCTCCGAGCCACTCGTACTCCTTTGAACACACACAGGAGCTTTTTTTTTTCTTTTTTTTTTCTACCTTTGTCTGTCTCAGGTATCCCATTTCTGCCTCTTATCCCTGGCATTCTCCTCACACCCCTCAGTCTCAATCCCTTTCATAACTACATTGGAGCTTAGTCAGTCACCTTTCACAGTCCTCAATACTGAGGCTTGTTCCGTCACAGTCCAACAGTCCTCATACTGAGGTTTGGTCAGTCACAGTCCAGCAGTCATCATATCAAAGTTTGTTCCATCACAGTCAAGCAGTCCTCAATACTGAGGGTTGTTCTGTCACATTCCAGCAGTCCTCAATACTGAAGTTTGTTCTGTCAGTGTTGAATTCCAACAGTCCTCAATACTGAGGGTTGCTCTGTCAGTGTCACATTCCAGCAGTCCTCAATACTGTGGTTTGTTCTGTCAGTGTCACATTCCAACAGTCCTCAATACTGAAGGTTGCTCTGTCAGTGGAACATTCCAGCAATCCTCAATACTGAGGGTTGTTCTGTCAGCGTCACGTTCCGGCAGTCCTCAATACTGAGGGTTGTTCTGTCACATTCTAACAGTCCTCAATACTGAGGGTTGTTCTGTCAGTGTCACATTCCAGCAGTCCTCCTCAATACTGCGGGTTGTTCTGTTACATTCTAACAACCCCTCAATACTGAGGGTTATCCTGTCAGTGTCACAGCCCAACAGTCCTCAATACTGAGGGTTCTCCTGTCCCAGGCAAGCAGTCCTCAATACTGAGGGTTGTTCTGTCACATTCCAACAGTCCTCAATACTGAGGGTTGTTTGGTCATATTCCAACAATCCTCAATACTGAGGGTTGTTTTGTCAGCATCACATTCTAACAATCCTCAATACTGAGGGTTATTCTGTCACATTCTAACAGTCCTCAATACTGAGGGTTGTTCTGTCAGTGTCACATTCCAGCAGTCCTCAATACTATGGTTTGTTCTGTTACATTCTAACAGTCCTCAATACTGAGGGTTGTTCTGTCAGTGTCACATTCCAGCAGTCCCCACTACTGAGAGTTGTTCTGTCACATTCTAGCAGTCCTCAATACCCCGAGCCTTGTTCTGTCGATGTCATATTCCAACAGTCCTCAATACTGAGGGTTGTTCTGTCACATTCTAACAGTCCTCAGTACTGAGGGTTGTTCTGTCAGTGTCACATTCCAGCAGTCCCCAATACTGAAGGTTGTTTTGTCACATTCTAACAGTCCTCAATACAGAGGGTTGTTCTGTCACAGTCCAGCATTCCTCAATACTGAGGGTTATTCTGTCAGTGTCACATTCTAATAATCCTCAATACTGAGGGTTGCTCTATCACATTCTAACAGTCATCAATACTGGGCTTTTTTTTTTGTCAGTGTCACATTCCAACAGTCCTCAATCCAGAGGGTTGTTCTGTCACAGTCAAGCAGTCCTCAATACTGAAAGGTTGTTCTGTCATATTCCAACAATCCTCAATACTGAGGGTTGTTCTGTCAGTGTCACATTCTAACAATCCTCAATACTGAGGGTTGCTCTGTCACATTCTAATAGTCCTCAATACTAAGGGTTGTTCTGTCACATTCCTCAATACTGAGGGTTGTTCTGTCACTTTCAGTTGTTCTGTAACTTTCCAGTGGTCTGCAATACTGAAGCTTGTTCCGTTCCAGATGAGCGGTCCTCAATCTGAACACAGTTCAATCATAGTGAGGCTTGATCAGTCACATTCCAGCAATCCTCTCAATATTAAGGCATGTCAGTCACAGCCAGCAATGCTCAATATTAAGATGTGATCAGTCACAGCCAGTAATCTCAATACTGAGGGATCTCATACCAGAATCCAACAGCCCTCAAAACTCACGCTTGTTGTATATTAGTTGTAAAGCCAGCAGTCCTTGATACTGAGCTGCTTTTATCACACTCCAAAATCCTGAGTCTTATACTCCCACCGCAGTCCTAGGTTCAGCAGTCTTCAATACTGAGGCTTGTCCCACCACAGTCCTATCACCAGCAGTCTTCAATACTGAGGTTTGTTCCGTCATAGTTCTCACACCAGCAGTCTTCATTACTGAGGCTAGTTCCATCACAGTCCTAGGACCAGCAGTCTTCAATAGTTCCACCACAGTCCTAAGACCAGCAGTCAATTCACAGTCCTAGGACCAGCAGGCTGAGGCTTGTTCTATTACAGTCCAAGGACCAGCAGTCTTCAAGTCTTCAGTACTGAGGCTTGTTCTATTACAGTCCAAGGACCAGCAGTCTTCAATGCTGAGGCTTGTTTTGTCACAGTCCTAAGACCAGCAGTCTTCAATGCTGAGGCTTGTTTTGTCACAGTACTAACACCAGCAGTCTTCAGTACTGAGGCTTGTTTTGTCAGAGTCCACATTACTAACACCAGCAGTCTTCAGTACTGAGGCTTGTTTTGTCACATTACTAACACCAGCAGCAGTCTTCAATACTGAGGACTTGTTCTGTTACATCAGAGTCCTAGGTCCAGCAGTCTCTTCAATACTGAGGCTTGTTCTGTCACAGTCCTGGACCAACACCAGCAGCTTATTCTGTTACAGCCCTAACACCAGCAGTCGTCAGTACTGAGGCTTGTCCTGTCACAGTCCTTGGACCAGCAGTCGTCAGTACTGAGGCTTGTCTGTCACAGTCCTAACACCAGCAGTCTTCAGTACTGAGGCTTGTTCTGTTACAGCCCTAAACACCAGCAGTCTTCAATACTGAGGCTTGTTCTGTTACAGCCTTGTTCTGTACAGCCCTAACACCAGCAGTCTTCAGTACTGAGGCTTGTTCTGTTACAGCCCTAACACCAGTCTTCAGTACTGTGGCTTGTTCTGTTACAGTCCAAAAGCTCCACTTCGTCAGTATTAAGGTTTGTTCCACCACCATCTACAAACCTCAAATTCGTCAGTACAGATGATTGTTGTATTTGTCCAAAGGCTAGCAGTCGTCAACATGGAAAAATACTTTACTACAGTTCAAAACACCAGCAATAACCAATCCCAATGGAGTATATGGTGAATCTTCTTACAAGATCTTAGCACCTTTAGAAGTGTTTAGTGTTGTTTGTTTTAAGTCC
The DNA here is from genome assembly GCA_016801955.1 of Conus betulinus. Lineage (NCBI taxonomy): Eukaryota > Metazoa > Mollusca > Gastropoda > Neogastropoda > Conidae > Conus > Conus betulinus. The sequence goes on from JADBJO010002293.1 coordinate 122,418, forward strand.
ATAAAACACATCCTCTCCCATTAAATCTGCAATGTTGATGACAATAAACTTTGATGTCACCAGCCGCTGTGGCAAAGTGGTTAGTGTTGTGGACTCCCAGCTGGGAGGTCATGGGTTCAATTCCTATTCATTTGTGAGATTTTTCTGCCACAACCAGCTGTAGCCCTGAGTTGAGCTTTCTATTGACTCAAATGGAAAGACAGTCTTGTTTCATTCATTCATTCCGTGGATGAATTTCTGCGAGTGTTCCTCAAATTTTCTGACCAACACTGAAGCATCTGTATCTCTTGGGCACAGCAGATGCTGGGGCATATTATGAAAGTAAGTACAGTGTATAGCCCTGTCATGCAGTCTCAGACCTGAATGGAAATCCATAGCACCATCTTCATCAATCAGTACCAAAAAAAGTATCAAATTCTGTGGCCCTTCATGCACTGCTCTTTTGGTGACCTCAAGTTTTGATAATCTCCCCACATCTGTGCCCTTCGGTTTGGTTATGCTGCTGGGGTGACTGATACTGGCAAGCTCATAGTGACTGTTGTAGGATGGAAGTGTGACTCCACCCAGATTGAGAGCTCAACCCTGGCTCTGCAACTAAGAAATTATTGTAGTAAGTAGGGGCTTAGCAGATGGTGACCTGTGAAAGTTGGATCAAAACGGGCACCACTGAACACCACGAAAGAGACCCAGTGGTAGTGCATTGACTCCTGCCTGGGTTGCCTCATGACAACTTCACAATGACTGTTTCCTGTGGTCTGCTGGTGCCAGGGCTGTGGCAGGACAGGCCAGGTTGTGGCTGTGGATGAGGAGGAAGGGGGGGTTGGGAGGGGGTTGGAAGAAGTGGCATGGGTTCAATACCGCTGAAGTGGCACAGAAGATGAGATAGGAGGGAAAAACACCTGTGGTGCCTGAGAGCGTGAACATTCTTCATGATGTAAAGACGTCACCAGGTCTCTCAAAAAAAACCTTAATGAACTGGGTAACACTAAACATTATCATACTGACTCTCATCACAGGTAAGGAAGAAGGTCAGTATACACATACAACTCATTCATTTCACACAGAGGCAGACACTACACTACATACACACACACACCTACAGACACCATACAGACACCACACACACACACACATAAACAGACACTCCATCTGCACACACACGCAACAAATGCACACATCATCAAACACTGACCAATAGCCGCTCCATTCTCGTTACACAAAATCTGTGATACAGGCGCCTGCACAAGAACCCGTCCACCATGGCGCTCGATGATATGCGTCATCTGATAAGCGATTTCAGAGGGTCCACCCACAGGGTAGTAAGCGCCATTCCAGTAGTGACGAATGAGCAGAGCGTGAAGAATGAAGGGCACATCACGGGGAAATACACCTGGTCACACACATCAAAACCCGCACAGTCAGTGCTTAATGTGGTTGGTGGACTAAGGATAAGGCGAGAGAAAACAGGATGGAAATACAAGGGAAGGAGGGGGCGGGTGGGGAGTGGGGGGGGGGGGGAGGGCGTGAGGATGAGTGGGGATGAAGAGACATAGTAGGATATCACCAGCTGCCCGACTGCCTCATGAAAGCCATCACCTGTGGCCAGCATGTGGTCAATGCCGCATCTTGCCTTCAGGGAAAGTGCAGTGTTCAATGTTTGCTGGCTGCAGGGAAATAACATTTTACCATTACTTTGTCGATATCTGATAATCATTGCAAAACAGATCTTTTTCATCCACGACTATTTTAAGTTTTTGTTTGTGACATCAATATCATAATGTATCAAGTGGTTGGCCAACCAGCCAGAATAGAGACCACATGTTGCCTTGTCTTGGCCACTTGTTGATACAAAGGCAGACAACATTAAGCAGCATTGTGTTTTCCTCTTTCTTTGTCGTTCAAAATGTTACAGAATTGTAAATGATGGCTGACTGATGGGCGGGTGGTTCTGTCTTGAGGGCATGTGAACATTTGATCTTTCTGACCCCTGGGCAGGTCAGCAAGAAGAATAACGTTCAACCCTGAAGGGGACGAATAATATAAGAGATGAGGAGGAAGAATGGGAGGACAGGTGAGAAAGTGGCCAAGTGGGTGGAAAGGGAGCCTATGGTTGACTTACTGGTCTTGGCAGTGACATCATATGATACAATGCAATAGGAATGTAGGGAAGAATATAGAAAAATGATCAGAAAGAGACCTGAACAACAGAGAGAGAGAGAAATTGGTGAAGGGTGAGGGTGCAAGGTGAGAAACAAAAGCATGGATAGATTGAGCAGAGAAGAAAAAAGGAGAAAGAATAAAATACACTTCACAAAAACAAAGCTGAAAGAGTACGTTCTAATGCATGCTTATATGTCATGGGTACATTTATACCCAATTACTTAGCCTGCATACATGCTAGCTCAGTCACACATGCCAGAATCCTGCTTTTCACTTGCAGATACACATCTCAATGAATAAACCAATCTTCAACAGATGTCGACAAATACGAAACAAAACAACTTTGAGAAATAAGGCCGGTCAGGCACACTTTATACCGGGCAGATAAATCTTGATGTTGAATCTTGCCTCAGGAATTTTTTTTTTTTTTTTTTTAAATTCACCAAAAACAAAATTAAGAAAAACATCTGTTTAGCCCACTGGACACAGCACATCAAGTTAAAGTTAGCAGTGAAAATAAATGTTGATACCCTGGATTGTCAAATGAACACAACAAACACTGGACATAGAACATCAAGTTAAGGTTAGCAGTGAAAATAAATGTTGAAATGCTGGATAGCCAAACAAACAAAACAAAGGCTAAAGTAAAAGGCCTCAGCCTGTAAGCCTTTTTCAGGCAGAACTAAAACAAAGAAACAAACACACATACCACCCCAAAATGAACAAACACACTCACACAACAGAAAAAGGCCACCAAATGACTGCAACAAACACTCAAGTGAACTTTTCAGGCAGACAAGAAAACAAGCAAACAGTGAAGAGAAACAAGTTATCGGAAGAAAAACAATCTGAACGACTGAAGACAAAAGAAAAAAAAAAAAAAAAGGCAGCCAAATTGTGATCATTTTTAGGTGTTTTTTTTTACTCCTCTCTTACTGAACTTGGCCATTTATATGGATGAAATAATCTATAGTCTTAGGATCTATGTCATTTCCGTTCTGTTTAAGCCGCTGATATCTGTGATTTTTTTTTTTCATTGTTGGCATGGCATTTTGTTACAAAGTGTAATAGCATAGCACTGTCAATGAACATGCCGCATGTTAGGCCAAAAGTGCAGCACTTGGCAGCTTCAGTTGTTGTGAATAGATAGTGAGATTGCTGATCATGCATACTGGACACCAGCGGTCTATTGTACTCTGTCTACTTGCCATTATGGGCTTTTTAATGTATTTCTGGTTGCATTTCAATGACCTTATCAACTCTTTCTATACTGAGATGCGATCTCATCGCACCTGCCATGCACAACACTTTGTTATGGAGGTGCGATGTGTGAGCACACCTCAATTTAAAAAAAAATCATATTTCATAGGTCAACAGTCTTGCATGGTTCGAAGTCGGTCACGCACTTGCTTTGAAACTTTTTATAGTTCGAAGTGGGTCAAACACTTGCTTTGAAACTTTCAAGATATTAGTTCAATTTGTTGTACATATGTAGTCAAAATTTCACACTGGTATGTTATCACGTTCTTTTTTAAACATTTTTTTCGATAACCTATAAAATTGGCCAGTATAAGTGTATTTGCAAAGGGAAGCAATCGCCCAGAATAGAATGAATTAATGAAATTTCAATTTTCTTGCTAAACAGTGGGTGATAAATTAAGTAGAATAGATAGTTCCTTCAGCATGACTAGTTTCATTTGCCTTAAAGAGGTCAAAAGCTCAATGAATGTGTATTTAATTGGTGTAGATAATGATGAAAGCAAAAAAAATATGCTGTTGTTTTTTTCCATGGCCGACAAACTGAAGCAAGTATAATGGTATGACCTATGCTCATCACAGCCAAAAAAAATCAAACAGGACATTGTTTGTTTTTCTATCATATTGCCAATGGAATGTGAGAAATATTTCAGAAATAAGTCTGTAGATATTGGGAAAGCAGAGACAAAAGAAAAAGAAAGGGAAAGAGAGGAGTTTGTCACCATAGTCTCACAGATGTAGGACAGGACCGCCTTGAGGTCGGCGTTGTTGGTGATGTCGTCCAAGACCTGCTGCAGAGTGATGGGAGTGTGTACTTGAAGCAGGAGAAGAGCAGGCGGTACAGCCCCGTCTTCAGCAGCAGTGTCACCAGGAACCTGGGCAGCACCTTCAGAATCACAATGCCATTGAAGCTGCGGTCTGACACCTGCACACACAGACAGAGCCTGAGTTAGTTGTTTCGCCGACTGTTTGACTCCTCTGTGTTTCCATCTGTCACCACATCCTGTGTCAAGTCTCTCCCACAACACCACACCACACCCTGTCTTTACAAAGACAACTCCCACAAACACTGTGGCGTCCATTTACAAATGGGTTTCATGGGATCAGACAGATTAGCTCAGGCTGATTCCTCTTCATGCACAAGAAACAGTCTCAAGATGTGTGTCAAAATTAGAGGTCTCTCTTCTGTCTCTCTTCATCCCTTGGCTAGTAATCTGAGCATTCACCGCTGTAAAGATTTTTGAGTGTTCCACAATTTGTAATCCAAACAGCAGGGTAGCCACATTCCATTTTCATGGGTACTGTCTGAACACAAAACAGAAAGCCTGTGTGTATTTTCATGTTATCCATTAGACACTTTCCTGACAGATGCTATGGGATTCAATGTGTGTGTATGATTTTTAGGCATGCATTCATACACAGATACATAGAACTTCAATTTACATTCTCCTCTGCAGAACCACGAAGGGTGTGGAGTCTGCTCAGATTAAAAACAAAGAAGACTTCTATTTCAACTGACTATCTATAGTGGAAGCAGCTCTATGCTCTTCGTAATTTAAAGGGTTAAGTCAAATATGAATAATGGCAGTCAAACTCTGACCTTGGAACAAACATCTGTTGCCTTACCAACACAGCTTAACCACATTACAAACTTGGAACAAGTGATGTTTTGGAGAAGGTGAAGACAACATGGCTGTTGGCCTATTTTTCAGCAATGTATCCACAGTCATGCAAAACTGGAGGAGAGAGAGAGAGAGAGAGAGAGAGAGAGACAAAGAGAGAGAGAGACAGAGAGACAGAGAGACAGACACTATACAACACTATACAGACAGAAGGACTATTTTTCAGCTGTAGTGTATCCATGGTGATGCAAAACGGTGATGCAAAAAACCAAGAGAGAATACAGAAAGAGAGGGAGGGAGGAGAGAGAAGAGAGAGAGAGAGAGAGAGAGAGAGAGAGAGAGAGAGAGAGAGAGACAGACAGACAGACAGACAGAGAGTGATTTGAGACAGACAGGAGAGAGAGAGAGACAGAGAGAGAGAGAGAGAGAGTGTGAGAGAGGAGGGATGTGGGTGGAAAGAGTGAGAAAGAGAGCAAAGAAGGGGAAGAAAGCAGGAAACAGAAGGAAGGAAACAATGGAGCACTGATACAGAGAAACTGCAGTGTGGTGGAAATCCTCTTCCTGTGGCAGACATTCACTGATCAAGTCACAGGGAGCTGGGTGAATGGCAGGGGGCAGAAGGATGACAGGGTTGCTGCTGAACCAGAGGCAGCCAGATACTCCTAGGGCTAGGACTTGTAACAATACAGCATAACCTGTCATAACCACCCCTCTGTACAGCATCGCCCTCCTCACACAACTAAAACTTCAAAAATAAATAACTTCTCTCACGCAGTAATACTGTCTTTGACCTCCGCAGAATGACTCCTGCATGTTCCGACGAGGGACTGACCTGCCCACACTCTGTCATTGTGTGAAAAGGACAGCCAACATCTGTTCCCAGCAACCTGTTCTTTCCTTCCCTGGACACCCCTCCTCGTCCTCACCTTTTGCCCTTGTTACTGGCGGGTTACATGTGATCTCAGCATGAAAAAGGACCTTCCTTTATTGTGCTCACGATGAGATTTGAACCTTGGGATCAGCAGTCTGAATCTAAGAGTGATCATTCTTCCGCTTGTCCACATGATTGTCAATTTGCATGTGAAGAATATTCTAAAGTCTTGTGACCTGAAATCTGGTCACCATTGTTTCACTTCATCATCGTGATAACATGTTGGTCACAGAGAACAAGCGTGCCGTTTTTTGCGTGATGTATGGTTGAGATCTTGGCAACACACGATTATTGAAGAGATGGTGTTTTTGTATGTCTTGAGAAACAAAAAGACATTTCATGCTAGAAGACTGGTTGAAACTCAAGTCAAAAAAGGGAGAAATAGCACTTTTGATCAATTCAAGTGGAGATGTTGGGAAAATATAAATACAGTCTATCATAATGCAGGGATCACAAATTTCACTGTGTGTGAGTCCATGTGTTCCAACCAGCCTGCATGGTGTGTGCATGCTGATCACTGCCTCCCCGCCAAGACTTCTCTCTATCAGGATGACTTCTGTACACAGGTTCCACTGAACTGAAGCCCTGTGGTGAGTCACTGTAGGCATGTCATTGGTGATCACACACAACAAGACTGGCGTATGTTGTCAGTGACCATGCAGATACATCAGGAAATGGGGCAAAGAGAAGATGAGAGCGATGGTGTGAGGGTGGTGGTGAGTGTTGCCAAGTCATCTCCAGTTTGCAATTCTATCGAACAAGGAAAGAAAATCACCCACGTTAATTAATGTCTGTATGTACATGTGTATGGCAGATGTGCATATGCAATGCATGTACTGTTGTGGTGGGTTGGTCACAGTGCATGAGTGATAAGCATACTGGTGGGGGGGGGAGGGGGGGGGCAGCTCTGAAGGTCCATGTGTTGTCACTGTCAGCCTGTGACCACACCTGTTGATGGTGTGTGTGTGTGTCTGGGTGGGTCAGGAGGGGTGGGGACTGGTCACTGGACACTGGACATGGTGATGGAACATTTATATTTTCTCTCTTTTGATTTTTTTTCCCGCTATCCACTTGGAGGTTTGCTGAGTCTCACATAGGCCAGTCGTGGTCTTTACTTTACAATTACTTTACTGTGTGGTTAAAACTATGGGGTATGCACCCTCACCAATGCCTCTCTCTGCAACATTACCAACCAGTTTTTTCTTCTAACTGAACTGCCCTTCCAACAGTTGATAAACCAATCACCCTGTGATATCTATTTACTACATTCTTTGAAAACTTGCACAAGCAATCCATGCTTTTTTTTTTCATAAACAATCATACATGAAACCACCAGGAACCTGGGCAGAGTTCCTGACTTTGTATGTGTATGTGTGTGTATGGTGCACTCTTTTGGGGGTAACTTTTAGAAAGATTTTGCTATTTTTTTTTTAGATAGTTATCATTTATCAATTCTTTCACACTTGCGCTAATCCATGTCCATATCGCTATTATCAAGCTTACTCTGATATAATATAGGAAAGCAGGAAGTTAAATATCTGTTGGCTCCTGGGATGCAGGAAGTTAAATATCTGTTGGCTCCTATGTCCTATTCAATGAACTGGTAGACTGGCATGAATACATGCTGGAATTTTTGTTTATCATTCACCATTTTGAGGCCTCTCAGACCTTAGAACTACATGCTCGGAGTGTGAGTGAGTGGTGGGGTGGGGAGGAGAACCCTCTGGGTATATTTATGGGTGGGTGGGAAGTGGGTGGTGGTGGTGGTGTTGTGTGGTGGTGATGTGTGTGTGTGTGTGTGTGTGTGTGTGTGTGTGTGTGTGTGTGTGTGTGTGTGTGTGTGTTTGTGTGTTCTGTTCCTATCTTTTAACACATTCAGGAGTTTTGTTCACTTCTCCACTCCTTCGAGTGCGCTCTCCTCTGTCAGTCATTTCAGCACCATTCACTTGTGCACCTGTGCCTTTCATTATGATTTTCAACCATTCCAGAAACATTACAATTTTGAAAGCTTCAAATCCTGGTGTTTTGTGAAGTGGTGTAGGCAAAAACTGACAGCCATTTGGCACTACTTGCCTGTCAACAGGCAACTCTACATGTATTCCCACACAGGCTATCAGAGAAGCTTTGTCAGTTAAGATGCCCTGTTCAGGATCATCTGCTTTAACAAAAGTGGTTGCCCTTTGCAAAGTGCGTTTCAAAACACGCCTGAAAAAAAATGTTAAAATACTTTTCAGCTCAGACCTAGCATGACTATGACTAAGAGTGACATGTAATGGACTGGCCATTTAACACAGCTGTGGACAATCAGCAGTCCATGCAGCCCTGGATTGACAGCAACTCAAGGACCAGTGCAGACTGTACCTGTGATGGCAATCATTTCGACCTTCAGTGACCATGATACCAGTCCATCAACTTGACTTTGGACAGTTCAGCAGTCCAGACATCCATGGATTGAGAGCAGTACAGTGACCAGTGCAGACTGTACCAGTGTGATGGCAATCACTTCAACCTTCAGTGACAGTGATAGGCAACAGTCCTGATGACCCTGAACTGACAACTACCGCACACAAACCAGTGTAGACAGTATGGGTGTCACTCACTTTGACCTTCAGTGGCAGTGATAACAGTCCACTCAACGTGACTGGGAACAATTCAGTTGACCACATGACCAGGCAGAGACATCTTTTGTACTCCTGACTCATTCGTTAATCTTGGATGGCAACTGTCTGGACACCCTACTTTTCCAGATGGATCTGACTGGTGGTGGGTCCATCATCTGTAGTTTTATTTGCAAACTCTCCCTGCGATCTTTCCCCAACACCCAAGGTGATGCAGACCACCTGGCCTTGCTGTGTGTCTGGTGTCTTGCTGTCCTGGACATTCTACACAACAAGTGTCAACCAACCTACCGAAATCAGTTCTTCGTATTTCTTGATGGCTGCTTCTTCCTCTGGGAAGAACTTGATGAGGTTGTCAAAGTACTTGCGACGACCACTCTTCATGCCAAAACGACGAGCTTTTTCTGGGTCTCCAAGGGCAACCTAAAATAAAACAAACAAAAACCCCTCATTTCTACCATTTGACTCTGTCCTCTGCCTTCTCCTGCCTCTCTCTTTCTCTCCATCACCAGTTTCACCTAATGTTTCCATCACCATCCAGCCAGCTAGCTATCAATGAATTATTTCTCTACACTTTTTTCTAAACCAGTCGAGCAGAAAAACATGGACGCATGTAATATTGGTTAATTAATTGATCAAACAGTCAGTTCATTGACTCAATGACCAGTCAATCAATAATTCTATGACACCAACCAAAGAATTAATCAACAGTTATTTTACTGGTTCTCTAGCAAGCAATCCCCTAAGCAAAGTCTGTATGTCCAGTCTGAATGATCTTCTAACAGTACCTCCACATAACAATGCACAACACTGCAGAGACTCAGTCAGCCTGTCAGTCTGAATGACCTTCTAACAGTATCTCCATACAACAATGCACAACACTACGGAGATACAGTCAGCCTGTCAGTCTGAATGACCTTCTAACAGTATCTCCCCACAACAATGCACAACACTATGGAGACTAAGTCAGCCTGTCCAATCTAAGTGGCCTTACCCTGATTTTCCTAACCAACGAATTGTCTTGTCACAGTATGGCAATGTAACGTTATGTGATACAAATCTGAAAACAAGAAAGCAATAAAAAGTGCTGTTTCCCTCAACCAGTGATGCACCTTGTCATGGATTTCCAGAATACCTGGCCCATACTTGCATGCCCATCTAAAGGGACATTCATCTGACACAAAGACCAGTCAGGACTACACAGATGTGACAGCTCAGTGGTCAGTTCATCAGCCTTCAATCTCCACTGTCTTTCAGGCCCTTGTTCTAATCCTGAGAGTCTATCACAGCAGAGGAAGGGTCGGGCAAAGAATTTTTTTTTTTTTTTCCATCTCCCATGTCATCAAGCACTGACAGACATCAGTGCCTTCCTCCCCACCTGTGTCAGTGTATCCATGTATCACCGCTAAGGATGGACTAGGACTGCCTAGTCAGAGGAGAAACATACACCAACAGACTGCAGTGCTTTCATCCCCTTTGTCAGTTTCTATATATGCACTGCCCCTGAAAATGGAATAGGGATTCTACCAAAGAAGTGACATGCTGACAGATAGCAGTTCCTTCATCCTCTTTGTCAGTATCTATACATGCACCACACCTGAAAATGGAATAAGGGTGTCTATCAGTGAAGTAACATGCTGACAGACAGCAGTTCCTTCATCCCCACTGGTGTAACAATATACATGTACTGCCCTCAAAATGAAACATGGCTACCTCAACAGTGGAGTAACATTGACCACATCCATACTGTCCTGTGAGTAGAAGTGAATGAACATGGCTGTTATGCAACAGTAATCACACTGTAACTTCTCTGTTAGTAGAAATGAATGAACATGGCAGTTATGCAATAGTTATCACACTGTTAATTTGCTGCGAGTAGATATGAATGACCATGGCAGTTACACAGTAGTTATCACACTGTTATTTTTCTGTGGTAGAAATGAATGAACATAGCAGTTATGCAATAGTTTACCACACTGTTTATTTACTGAGAGCAAAAATGAACGAACATGGCAGTTATGTAATAGTCATCATACTCTTAATTTTCTGTGAGTAGAAATGAATGAACATGGTGGTTGCACAAAAGTAATCACACCATGAATTTGCTGAGTAGGAATGAATGAGCATGGTGGCTGTGCAACAATGATTTAAAAAATGTTCTGTTTACAGAGATGAATGAACACGGCAGTGGAATAACAAACTTTCATACCTGACAAAAGACTGAACCTGTCAGTTTTGGAACATTACACGTCCAATGTCCCTTTTAGGACAAAAGACTGAACCTGGCAGATGTGTAACATTACCCACCTGACTTCCCTGTTAGGACAAAAGACTGAATCTGGCAGATGTGTAACATTACCCACCTGATTTCCCTGTTAGGACAAAAGACTGAGCCTGGCAGATGTGTAACATTACCCACCTGACTTCCCTGTTAGGACAAAAGACTGAACCTGGCAGATGTGTAACATTACCCACCTGACTCCCTGTTAGGACAAAAGACTGAACCTGGCAGACGTGTAACATTACCCACCTGACTTCCCTGTTAGGACAAAAGACTGAGCCTGGCAGATGTGTAACATTACACACCTGACTCCCTGTTGGGACAAAAGACTGAACCTGTCAGTTTCAATTACAACTAAGATGCCTGTTGAGTAAAATGGCTGAACCTGGTTACGTTACACACCAAACAACCTTGTCAAGAAAACAGACTGGACCTGCCATTTGTATAACAACTTGACATATGTAACATCCCAGTCAGTAGAGGGAAGTGAACATGGCAGTTATGTATGTATCCTGAACCTTGATTGTATATACCACTCAGTAATCATTTCACCAGGTCCCAGTGTAGTACACAAATTATCTTTTGTTCTGGAGTTACCTTCCCTCTTACCTCCCCTGACCAAACCACTTCATTTATGTAAAAGTCTCTGGACTTTTAAACATGTGATATGCATTTTACTAAAATAACTAATACATACATTTTCAGTTCTTACAGCAGCATCATACTGAACTGACCCTACTTTTCTAATATTATTTTCATAAGTTCTGAGGCACTAACAGTTTAGAGATTTTCAATAAAATCATTGCTATTTCCAGATCAAGGGAGGTAAAAGCAAGGATAACCCTAGGACAAACCTTAGTGTGTGTCTGGTACTTTGGGAATAGATGATACGATATGTGCACAGTGTACAGGTACACTTGAACATTTCCATATGTATATCATCATGTGCATACATTTTGTGGCACCTGGCAACATGTAACAACAGTGAAAATAGCAGTTGTGCCTACCACTCCCCAACAGAACTGAATGAACATGACAACTATATAACAAAAATCATATACATTACACTCTGTTAGTAGAAAGGAGTCAGTATAGGTTCACCAACACTAAAGCAGTGATGACTTACCTCATCAAACTGATCGTCTGCAGACTTATGAACATGTCAGTTGAGGTTCATCAGCACTGAGGCAGTGATGACTCACCTCATCAGACTAATCGTCTGTTGTCATTAACATGTCCTTTGAAGTCCAACACTGAGGCAGCGATGATTTTTACCTCATCACATGGATCTTTCATGGAGTCATGAACATGTCAGCTGAGGTCAAACACTGAGGCAGTGATGACTTACCTCATCACACTGATCGTCCTTAGTCATGACCATGTCATTTGAAGTTCACCAACACTGAGGCAGTGATGACTTACCTCATCGAACTGATCGTCCATTGGACACCACTGCAGCTGGCCCCCTGTCAACTGATCCAGCAAGATGCGACTGCGTGTGTTGTTCATGTCACCGATGTAATGAATTCCTGAAACACACCACTTGCCCTTTGTTTCACCTCACCAAGGCATCTTTACTTTTATTCATAAAATTAGCATTGTCCTCTGTTCTGCCTTCACCGGCCATATGAACATGTTTATGTAAATACAGTATCTGTTTCTATCCATTTTCTCTCTCTCTCTCTCTCTATATATATATATCTACACACATATGTATATACATATATCACAAATGTGTGTGTGTGTGTGTGTGTGTGTGTGTGTGTGTGTGTGTGTGTGTGTGTGTGTGTGTGTGTGTGTGCATGCGTGCGTGTGTATGTGTGCATGTGTGTGCTACAAATGTGTATATTTCTGTCTTTTCTGTGCTCCAGACGATGATTAAGCAGCCTCATGTTATGTGCCCTTCCCTCGTCCTTCATCCAAAATAAGTCGTTCATAATCCTCAGATCACAGCCACACAAAGGTTGGTTCAGTTACAACTTCAACAACAGCAGTCCACAGAGAGCAACTGAAGTCTGACTGCCACAAGGTAACCCACAACAAGAAGACATGTCATTCTGGTGGTGTTCAGTTGTGTTTGTTCAGATCCAGCATGGACAAATCATCAACTGAATCCCGTACCGGGGATGCCTGCAAAATAAACAGGTCCAAAGCGCTGACCACATTCATCCACCCCTAAATGACATGACACTGTTGACTTGGACACAAGTTCACCACAGGCATGGAACGTCAGCCCATCGTTGGTTAACCAAAAATACCATCATGCAGATCACTGACGTAATTTAGTACTTTATTTTTATTATAGATCTCTCCTTTTGACATATAGTACAGACAGAGAGACAAACAGCGCACGTAGACAGACATAGCACAGCCAGCCAGCCAAGCGGCACAGATAGACAGACATACAGCACAGAGAAATACACACCATAGCACAGACAGACTTATGGCACAGACAGACAGACCTGACATTTAGTGCTGACAGACAGACATACAGCATAGGAAGACAAACAGCACAGACAGACAAACAGCACCGACAGAAATACTAAAAGCACAGACAAGCAGACTGACACATAGCAGGATTGAAAGATGCACAGCACAGACCAATAGACAGCACAGCACAGACAGACACACACAGAGGAAAAGCTGAAAACATTACTAGCTTTCCTAGCTAAACCTCTACGATATCAATACACTCTCCTGTGCCAACAGTGAACTCCAACAGTGAACTCATAGCCTTTACACCTTCCTGTGCTAATAGTGAACTCACCTGTATCAAACTCATAGCCTTTACAATCCTCCTGTGCTAAAAGTGAACTCACCTGTATCAAACTCATAGCCTTTACACCCTCCTGTACTAACAGTGAACTCACCTGTACTAAACTCATAGCCTTGACACACTCCTGTACTAACAGTGAACTCACCTGTATCAAACTCATAGCCTTTACACACCCTCATGTGCTAACAGTGAACTCACCTGTATCAAACTCATAGCCTTTAGTTACACCCTCCTGTACTAACAGTGAACTCTCACTGTGCTAAACTCATAGCCTTGACACACTCCTGTACTAACAGTGAACTCACCTGTATCAAACTTATAGCCTTTACATCCTCCTGTGCTAACACTAGTAACAGTGAACTCACCTGTATCAAACTCATAGCCTTTACACCCTCCTGTGCTAACAGTGAACTCACCTGCAAACTCATAGCCTTTACACCCTCTTGTGCTAACAGTGAACTCACCTGCATCAAACTCATAGCCTTTACAGTAATTACACCCTCCTGTACTAACAGTGAACTCATCTGTATCAAACCCATAGCCTTTACACCCTCCTGTACTAACAGTGAACTCACCTGTATCAAACTCATAGCCTTTCTCCACAAAGGTGTGGCAGCACCCCCCAGCCTGATCATGCTGTTCCAGAACCAGCACTTGTTTACCAGCTCTTGCTAGTAGCACTGCCGTCACCAATCCACCAGCGCCGCTGCCCACGACGATCACATCCAGGTTCTCTGGAACTTTGGTCTGCTTGAACCCTGCCATCAGAGGAATGCTGAAGATCCTGTTTCTTTGTTTACTGCTCAGCCAGCTATGTGAGGGAGGGAGGAAGGGGCAAGGGGCTGTTGCTTTGTCAAAGTCAATTAATCATGTATTTGTTAAAAAAAAAAAAAAAGATAAGCCTCCCAGTGACCCATTTTTTTTCAATACACAAAAACTGCTTTATGAAATATCTTTCTTCTGTTAAATCTTAGATCAGATGAAAAATAACTGTCTATTTCATGGAACCCAAAAAATTCATTTATGGTGGAGACTCCCAGAACAGGATTTTTCATGAAGTCTGCTATAAAGTCTTTCTTTCTTTCTTTTTTTTTTTTTTCTTCTTAAATATGGATGTCCTAACTGTCTATTAGAATGTCTTGTATAGTGAGAGGTACACCACATGGAATACATCATGGGTGCACTTTATTTTTTTCAAATTGTAGGCCTGTTAAAATTAGTCCTTGTGAAAAAGTTCCAGTTTCTACAGTGAAGTAATTGCAATAGGTCTAGCAGATGATGCAAAAAAACAAAAATAAAAGCGAGCAGGTAACTCATGCTCCTGCGGAAAGACAAGTAGACCTCCATAACTCCCAAAATGCTGCTCACCGCACTAATTTGCCAAAACAAAGGCAGACATGAAGCAAATAGAACAAACTTTTGTGTCTGTTTTGGGGGTATCAGAACTGGTGCTGTAAAAAGCCTACAGAACAGTTTGGGCCTACGACTGTCTCTGCATGGGGAATTGTGTCTCACCATGGGAACAAAAGTTATCCTCCTGTTCTGTTTCTTGGTCCCTGCCTTCCTTTCACAACCCGAACAAGCTAGTAGAATTTTTTTCCCTGCTCTGCTCTGCACATATGTGCATACTCTCCTGTCACAATGTCTTTCTGACACTGGCTCAACAAAACAAAAACCAAATCAATTAAGCCTGCTGCAAATGAAACAGTTAAGGTCAGTCCATTTTAACCTCCACTGCATTTGCTTCAGTTAGAAGACCTACCTCTGATGATGTTGATTGCCATGAGATATGGATAGAACCTACACTTTCATTGAAAGACTGGCAGAACCTGGTCCACTTTAACCTTTCAAAGTTGTAATATTGCTTTGCATATGACCAGATTTCATTTTTTGTCTTAATGACCAAGTTTGTTTCCTTTCAAGTTGCATCAGTACTATGAGATTTGTTGTGAAGTGCAAAAATTCATTACACTTTTGTTTGTGGCCATATGATTGTATTTGAGATATTTATGTGTAATATACTGGCAGACAAATACTGAGTCTTAAGATCTGCTATACATTTTTTTTTTTTTTTTTGTATTTGTTGTTTGTTTTAATTTTCTTTAGTCTGTGTTGAAATTTACTTCTCTCTTTTCTTTTCTTCTTCTTCTTCTTCTTCTTCTTTGTTGTTGTTGTTGACATTCTGAAATTAGAAAATCACCCTCAAAAATTGTAGCCAAAGGATCTTAATGACCCTCAGTATTTAGACCCATGGGGAACACTGTGAGTGGGGGCAAAAAGACTGGCCTGTGTATAATCAGCACACAACATTTTTGCTGCTGTTTTTTGTTTTGTGTGTGTGTGTGTGTGTGTGTGTGTGTGTGTGTGTGTGTGTGTGTGTGTGTGTGTGTGTGTGTGTGTGTGTGTGTGTGTGTGTGTGTGTGTATGAGTGCGTGCATGTTTTACGACCAAAAATGGCAGATAGCAAAAACTCTTTTTTAAGGTTTGGACTGATTGGAAACAGGTTATGATATGAGTTCCAGTCTTCTACCCAGAGACCTTTGATATAGCTAAGTCTGTGCTTTGGGTTTCAGACTGGTGCAATGGATAGAAAGCCTGCTCAATTGTTTGTTTGTAGCATAAGTGGCAAGTTGAGCAGCTACCTCACTGGCCTAAATAAAATAACATAACCAGCAACCCAAACGAAACCTATCTTTTAAACATCAGATTTAAGACAGACAGACAGTTACTTAAAAAAAAAAAAAAAAAAAGACAAGTTTGAGGATTCTGTAGGAGCTATAAGGCATTTTTATACCCTGGCTCGACAGTAAATCACATAAAAAAAATTGATCTAAAGAGATGGAACCTTGAAGTTGAACGGAACAAAGACAGTGGGACAGTTGTCTTTTTTCAGCAATGTGTGGCATGTCTTCAGACAGAAAAAAAGAAAGAGTTAATGCAAACAACAGCTGTGACATTTGTTCAGCAGTCTACTGCCATAATGCAAGCAACAAGGCATGTGACAGACAATCTTTTTCAAATTTCCAAGGGAAAAAAAAAAAAAAAAAAAAAAGAGAAAAGAAGAAAAAAGTCACTTGCAACTGGAAAGTCTTCTAGATGTATTTTTGATCAGTCACTACAAAAACTGAACTAGACAGATTAACCTAACCCTAGCCCAAAATTTACTAAGATCACTGGTATATGTTTCATGAAATGAAAAAAAGTCAAGTATTGGAAATTATTCTGTCAAAGGGAGAGGGGAGAGTATGGCAGGGGGTGGGGTGGGGATGGAGGTGGAAATGTGCTAAACCCAACCTTTCTCTAGCTGTCCTGGTTTCAATTTTGAGTAATGTTATGAACAGGCCTTCTTCATTGAATTTGTCTTTTTTATCTTTTGTTTTGTTTTGTTTGTTTTACTTTGTTTTGTGTTTCGTTTTGCTCCATCACAATACTGCACTTGATTACCCCCCTTTTAAAATAATATGGTTTCACTTAACTGTATAAACAAAACTGTTGTTCAAACATTTTCCTTGATCATAATTGACTAATCTTAGGATCAGATTCAGAAACACAGCATTATCTTTCTTTTTTGGTACCTGTTGAGGCTGTTTTCATTAGTGAATCTGAGGTAAATCTGTGTGAATTGAAGACGGTATCTGATATTTCTACAGCTCATAAAGAGTGATCAATGAAGAAAGTTTTACACTTTTTAGTTTTCTCTGACTTTTGATGACCTAACCAGTTTCAAAACAATACGACCATGAACTTTTACAGCCAAAGGGTCATAGGCAAGCATCTACAAACATCAAAGAACTTTGATCTCTGGGACTGATGCCCAGTAATCAGTGACTAATGACAGTCTCTGATAACATTGCCTCTCTATCAGTCTTGGCCACTGTACAAACCTTGCTCATACCTTGGCCATTTTCATCACAGTAACCCTTACACTTAGATAAAAGAGCAAAGTTGAATGACCAAGCCATTCATAAGCAAGGCTTCGACATCTCCTTAGGATTGATTTTGCTCCAAGTAACACACCAAGGACAATGTGATTTACTGATTATTCATTCAAGTTTACCAGTGTGTGTGTGTGTGTGTGTGTGTGTGTGTGTGTGTGTGTGTGTGTGTGTGTGTGTGTGTGTGTGTGTGTGTGTGCGAGTGTGTGTGTGTGTGTGTGTGTGTGTGTGTATGCATGTGTAGAACATGTGTGCTTGCACATGCCTGCAGACCATGACAAATTTGATGTATGATCTGTTCTGATCAATGTTTCTACTATCATTGTTAAACTCTTGAAGATACAGCATTAGGAAATACCTGTTGGACAAATCTTTTTTTGCTAAGACAGCAATAGGACAACCCACTCACCTTCTTCTACCTCTAGCAGACCGTATGTGGTTGCTTCTCCTTCCTCCTGATTCTATGGCCAATGCACAATACCACCATGGACCATAGCAATATCAGAGTAAAGGATAGAAGTTTGACATGGTAAACAGCCAAAAAGGGAATATGGTAAAAACTCCCCATTTTGAAGAAATGTACAGTACCATGTCAAACTCTTGGAGAGTTCACAGGAGGGCGAATTGCTCTAATGGTGTGTGGGACTGCTGGCTGCGTAACCAACTCCTGTACACACCAGATCCCATCTTGACCAGTGAATGATCATGGGCGTTCAAATGATGCACATCATCCCTAGCATTAAGGGTGGGCTGGCAGATGTAGGACCCATAAAAACAATGTTATTAGCATTGTCCACCTTACACATTGTCTCTCTGAGTAAAGGAGTGAAAGGTAGGAAAGATGATGGTGACATTGTTCATTTGGGAGGGAAAGGGAGTGGGGTGGGTGGGGGGTGAAGAGATGCGTTTTGGATAATACACAGCCTGTACACCCCCTCTGTCACTTTATTGCATAAATCATCATGGTAACAAACAATGGTGTACTGTTATCATTCTTTTCCCTTTATTTCTCTCCTGCTTATGGTCCCCCAACCGTTAATAAGGTGGGGTACAATGGCAGATGCCAAATGTTGGACCTATCCTAGTCTCAAGTATACCCTAGCCCTGTCTCATACTCATTCCTGCTCTCTTGAGTTTTTGTGTTCCAGGATCCCAGAGGGGTCCAAAGGGAGTCAAGTCAAGTCAAGTCAAGTCAAGTAAACTTTATTATCTCAATTTGAGAAATTAATTTGTGGTTACACACATTCACAGCAAATAAACAATAATTTAGTCACATTACCCATTTTCTCACATATGACAGACATTCATATTATAAAGGAATTTGGATTCAATTAAACATCTCCTTGGTTCATAAAATCAATGGACAGGGGAATAAAACTTTGTTTAAATCTGACACTTCTGCATTTAACCGATCGATATCTTCGTCCTGACTGAAGAAGGTCATACTGATTTGCAAGAATGTGGGTCTGGTCACACGCAATCTTCTTTGCTTTACAAACAACACGGCACCCTGTACAGCTCACTCAGACTTTTTTGTCTCTCACCAACGATTTTTCCTCCCACGTTCATCACTTTCTCAAGCACATTTCTACTCTTCACAGTCAACCCACCATACCAACACATAAATGAGAAAGTTAAAACAGATTCCAAGAAGCATGAATAAAATGTCCGAAGAATGTCAGTATTCACATGAAATGATCACAGCTTGCGAAGACAATATAATCTGGTTTGACATTTTTTGTGGACATACTCAACATGGGATTTAAAATTCAGCTTATTATCTATAAAAGTTCCTAAATATTTGTATGATTCAACACGTTCTACTTCAGCACCTTTGATAAAAAGTGGTGGTACAGCTTTTGGATTCTTTCTAAAATCAATCAACATTTCTTTCGTTTTTGTTACATTCAGATCAAGATAGTTATGATCGCACCAGTCAACAAATCTTTGAACCTCCTTGAAGTAAACAGAATCAGAGTTGGAGAGATCCACAAGTGCTGAGTCATCTGAATATTTAATGTACAAAGTTGAATCACTTCCTGAACAATCATTTGTGTACAGAGTAAAAAGCACTGGTGATATAAACAGTACCCTGGGGTGCGCCAGTTGAAATGACTGTGGAAGACGAAACAACACTTTGATATCAAACAGACTGTGTCCTCTGTGTAAGAAAATCAATTATCCAAAGATTAGCTTGTTACACACATTTATGTTAATGAGTTTCTTTGCCATCAGATGTGGTTGTATGGGTGTTGAATGCTGATACAACCACATCTGATGGCAAAGAAACTCATGTGTGGGGATGGGGGATGGATCAGAAATGGATCCAAACTCCTGTGTTGGGTGACTGTCCCCACCAGAGTGATGCATAGCACAGGCAGTAAGACACAAGCTGGGACACAAAGAGAACAAAAACATGAAGAAAGAGATTGGTCATTAGAAACTGTTGCTTAATGATGGATCAGTCCTGAGGGGACCACCTGGTCTAAAAGGCACAGACTGTGGAACAAAGACAAATGCATTTTTACTGTTCTATTTTGTTTGTTTACTTTTTTTCAAATGTCATCCCTGTCTTCTCTTCTTACATTTTAATAAGTGTACTCTGTTTCCTTAAGTTTTCTTTGTTCTCAATGTTGTTTTCCAGAATTGAAAACAAAGAGAACAAGAACATGATGAAAGAGATTAATCATTAAAAATTGGTGCATAATGATGGATCAGTCCTGAACCCACTAGAAAAGAAATGCAAGGGAGTGAAAGCCATTGAGAGAGAGAGAGAGAGAGAGAGAGAGAGAGAGAGAGAGAGAGAGAGAGAGAGAGAGACAGACAGACAGACAGACAGACAGACAGACAGACAGACAGACAGAGACAGAGACAGGCAGGCAACAGAAACAACACGCATTGCAATGCAACTGAGTCGGGAGAGGAAACGTAGGTGTGAGAAAACATACACTAGCATGGACAAACACAGAAACATACACTGCAATTAAATGGAGTCAGAGAAGAAACGCAGGTGTGTGAAAACGTACATTGGCATGGCCAAACAAGAAAAGAATTTTTCTGCTGCTGAAAATGACATATCAATGTTACATATTCAGGTCTACCTACGCCCCCCCCCCCCCCCCCCCCTCCCCGAGGCCTGAAAAATAATGGGTAGACCCAAAGCCTCTTTTCCCTATCCCAAACTACTATAAGCTGATGATCCAAGCTGCATTTTGACTTTTCTATTAAATCGGAAACCCCTTTTGTGGTGTCAGACTCTTCAGCTGGTTGAAGGCAGACATAAATAAAAAGGAGCACTGATGGCCTGCATGAGGCAGCAGTGTCCTGATTGAGTTAATCATAAAATGGCTTTCTCACTCTGTTTCAAAACGGCATCCCGGGCTTGAGGATCGGACACCAGCGGCTCCTTCGGTCGTCGATGATCCACTGCGAAAGGATTCCTTCCTGGTTTGGGACCGCTGAAAAGTCGTGTGATCAGGTAAATCAGAGTGTAAATCCCAAGTCCCACAAATATCCATCTTGGATTTTCTACCAAATAGTCAAAAAAACTTTTCAACTGCCATCGTTGGTCAATGAAAACAGACTGAAGACCGACCCGAGTTACGCTGCCCAGCGACAAAGTCCACACAACCTCGCCTGTCGTCCGTCTGCTCCTCGTTCAAGCGAACGTTAACCCCTGAACCGTTTGGGAATTACATTTTCTGCCAGTGCATCCGTTTAGGAATTGTTCCCAGCCCCTCGGGATCGGCACTGACTTGATCCTAAGACCAAAGAGGTCGAAACACGTCGTGTTTTTGCCTTGTAATTTGTTTTCTCTTTCCTTCGGTGCAACAGTACATCTTCTTGTAAGTTTGTTTCAATTTCTGGCAGCAGTCACCCCACTTTGAAACGGACCTTTATCCTGTACACTGAGTTGATATTCATACTCCCACCATCCCGCCCACTAAATCCTTCCTCCGACTCCTCGAACCTCACCCTACCTGTATAGACTGTCTTTGAGGATGCCGAGAAAAATTTGAAAATAGAAAAAAAAAAATGAAAAGAAACCCAGAACAATCATCCTCAAATGAATAATAAATGTCTTTGAGGATTCTCAGAAGATTTAAATAAAATGGGAAACAGAACAAATATCGATAACGTTTCGGTCATAGACCGTCTCCAGGACTTGTGACATAAAAGAACATATACGTAAACTGACGATGTCGTGCTCAAAGGTGAGGGAGAGAGAGAGAGAGAGAGAGAGAGAGAGAGAGAGAGAGAGAGAGAGTGTGTGTGTGTGTGTGGTGTGTGTGTGTGTGTGTGTGTGAATGCGCGCGCGCGCCTGCGTGATTGCGTGCGTGCCTGCGCACGCGCTCGCGCGTGCGTATGTAATGGAAAAAAGGAAAATTCAGTGTCCAATCCCATTTCACCTCGAGGAAAAAGAGAGGCAGACAGAGGGAAAAGACAAACAGCTAGAACCAGAGATAGAGAAAAAGAGAGAGTGGTAGAGGAGTCTTATGTTTGGAAGGGGGCGCTTGAGAGTGTGTAAAAGAAAGTGAGAGAGTGGTAGATGAGGAGTCTTATTCTCGGAAGGGGGGTCTCTCTCTCTCTCTATATATATATATATATATATATATATATATATATATATATATATATATATATATATATATATATAGATAGATAGAGAGATAGAGAGAGAGAGAGAGAGAGAGAGAGAGAGAGAGAGAGAGAGAGAGAGATGGATCGTACACATGTGTATGTGTCTATGGGTATGCATACCTGGGTGGTGGAGATGGTGTTTGGGCTATATATTTTTTTATGCTCTACATGTGATGATGTTATAGATATGCTACATATGTATATGGGTGTGACTATGAATAAGGTGGGATGGGGAAGGAGGAGCAGAGAGAAAGGGATGGAGAGAAGGTCGGTGGAAATTAAAGAGCTGGAATGGTTAAAACTAAAAAAAAAAAATCAAAAAAAAATCATAGAGTCCAGGATCATCTCTCGCCTTGGCACCACAATCCCAGATGCACTCAACTCCCACCTCTGACTTTTTTTTTTTTTTTTTTTTTTAGGCTAATCGACTCTGTTAATATCGACATCCAACAATACGTACAATAAACACATTCACATTTGCACAAAAGTCATGAAACACTCCTTCATCTTTTTGCTAGTTACAGTTTTGAATAAATCTGCTCTTTCTGTTAAATGAATGCCAGTACTGCTGTTGTCTCCACTCGACAGGACTTTGGCGTCCACCATTTGCAATAATCGCTCTGTTATTTACTTAAAAATCGTCCGGTCAAATTAATTCTTTTGAATGCGGCGTATGGTTGTTGAATCATTGCCGATTTTAGTGACATTGTCCACTAGTCTGTAAGATGAGTGCAGTATTTGTGCTTTGAATAACAACATGCATACATTAAAAAAAAAACCCACATATATATAAGTACACACACACACACACACACACACACACACACACACACACACACACACACACACACACACACAAAAAACTAATAAATTCCAAGGGGGTAAGTAACGGAACACCGTTCCAGCAATTTTCAGGGCAGCTTTGACGTTGCAATGACTGCAAGATATATTGAATTACAAACAAAGCTTGCTCTTATGTCATATGTGTGTGTGTGTGTGTGTGTGTGTGTGTGTGTGTGTGTGTGTGTGTGTGTGTGTGTGTGTGTGTGTGTGTGTGTGTGCGTGTGTGTATGTTTAATCATACACATACACACACAAGCGCGCGCGCGCGCACACACACACACACACAACAAACACAGACACTCAATGCATACGCATAAACACACATCATGCACACACACATGCGTTCGCGCACACACATGGGCCTGTGCCTACACATCCATACACACGATTGCGTACATTTCACACACACACACCATGATTAAAATGGCACAACCAATGTTAGGTAGGTCTGACCAGCGTGTTGGGCTAACCCGTAGATCAGACATCTGCTAAGTCGTAGCCATGAGGCCCTCTTCTTCAATTCTCTCATCTTACCTGTTAATGCATTTATCCATCAGCTTTAAATCACGGCAGTGTGATCTCAAAACCTAGCGGATGTGGCGCAGCGTACATGGACCAGTCCGCATGCAGTGACGCCTACTCGATGAAACTGACACTGGAACTGGAACTCATTCTCAGTCCAGTTTCAGACTCAACGAGCTATAGTACTGACCGACTCCATGAACCTACTTCAAAACGTGGAGTGTGAACAGGAATCCCTGCTTGGCATGAAGTAACGAGCGGCGGCCTTCCATTGGAGAGACTCATTTGGATGTAATGCCCAGGACATGCAGATGGTAAAAGAAACGAACAGTAAAGACATTGGCAGGCAAGCCAACGATGAGAACTGGGTCACAGCCTGGCCAGTCCATGTGATATGAAATCTAAAGAATCATCTCGACAAACAAGAGCAATGCCACTATACCATAGAGCATCTTTCAGAGCTGAATTTTAACAGAAGAAGTGGCCGCACTTTCAGAGTAAGAAACATCAGCAACTAAACAAATACTGGAATAATCTCAAGGCCAACACCACGACTCCTCCTAGAGATCGGGGCAAACTCATACTGGGCGTTTCAAACAAAAGGCACAAATGATGAAAACACACACACACACACACACACACACACACACACACACACACACACACACACACACACACACACTGCATAAAACTCCTTTATTAATGGCTACTTGGCATTAAAAGACTATAATAAATGGGTAAGAATGTTCTAAACAAAGAAGAAACATGTTTGTTACATATGTATCTTCACACCAAGTCTCTTAAACAAGCGATCTCTCTGCCGTTGCTTGCGTTGTTCTCTGGCATACCCGAACAGGTACAGCAAAGGATGAGAAAATGATTTCATCGGGATAAAAATCAGAGCTGCTGCCAACCATATGCGCTTGGGTATGGCATAATCTGTCACCATCAGTATATGCAAAGACACAGCAACAGCCCACACAGCACGTCAAACAGAATCATGGCTGACACGCGACTTGCCAAAACAGAGTCACGAGACTGACTCTTACCCGTTTTCAGCTGCTAAAGTATGCTGCTCCATTGTTGGTTGGCGGCGAAAACACATATCTGACTAGTAAGGATGATGATATTCAAAGAGACAAAGAGTCCTGCTACAAAAGCAAACATGTTTACTTGATTCGGTGTTCTTTTCCACAGTGGTACAAGAGGTTGACAAACGCCTGTCTGGTTGTAAATGTCTTCATATGGTGACCCAGGAGACAATGGAATGCTGCAAAGAATAGTCCTATATTCCAATAGCTATGCATATTATGTGAACAGAAATCGTGCTGAGAACGAAACCTTTGTTTCCACAATGCAAGACCATGCATCGCTCCATGGAGAGCAGACAGATGAGGAATGCAGAGACCTGTGAGGACAGGGCAAACAAAACCCCCCACACAGCTGGCACACAGGGCCCTGTCTCCAGGCAGCGTCTTCCCACAAATAAGATCCACGGTGTGTCAGGTCTGTCAGTGTCACAATGGCCAGATACAATCCCATCACAATGTTACAGCACATCAGATGGGTCATAATTATGGCAGCACTTGTCTTGTGGTCACCTGTCTTTGGAGATAAACACAAATATATACCAACTATATTGAACAACAATATACATACTGCAAACAAGACGAGTAAGACTCTATATGATAGAGATCCTAACAGAGACTCGCATGATGATATGAGGTCAATAGGTCCATGACAATTGTTCGTATTGAAACCTTTGGGAAGAACCTTGGTACAACAAAATTTGTAATTGCTTGTGTATAAAGCTTGAAGCCTGTCCAAACCCTTCATTATACCACTGGAAAATTGAGTCAAAGGAGAACCACGAAAATCCAAAATCCGTAGGGTACTTAGACCTTGAAAACTGTTTGTGAAAACACGCTCTATGCCACTGTGTGACAAATTTAACGTCTCCAACCGTGCAAATACTTTCAATGCATCACTTAAGTCTCTGATCTTTACCCCTGAAAGGTCTAAATGTTTCACAGAGTCCATGTAAAGAAGTGAAGAATTGCTCGATGTGAACAGTGTGGTCAGGGGATTACCAGACAGTCTGAGCTTTGCGAGGTGTAGCGACGTAGACAACTGTTTCTGTTCCTATACGTGTGATAAGATTATCGCTCAGATCCAGGCTGATCAGGTTAGGGAAATGCAATGTCCCAGTCTCATTCAGACCGCAACCAGACAGGTCCAGGTGAATCAGCAGTACATTCGGTTTCAGTTGTGAAACAGTCATCCCACTACTGCCAGCATCCAAGAACCGCAACTCGGTGAATGCAGATGCCTCAAATGGATGTGGGCAAATAAGGCCAGGCCGTTGCAGAAGCACTGGTGTGGGCACTTCATGTGACACAGCAATTCATCGTCCTTTTGTGGACACTGGAACTTCTCATCACACACGTGGACCGGGTGGAGACAGACCTTGGAATCACGACAACGGTAGTATCCAGGACAGACATAGCCATCACATCCTTCTTCATCCTCATGTCCTGGACAGTCGTTAACACCATTGCACCGCAGGAAGACAGACAGGCATGCAATAGCCATCAGGTGGACACTGGAAAACTTTCTGGACACTTCGTACGGCTTTCGCTGCATCAGTCGGGACTGGCTGAAAGACTGGGTCGTTTTTAGGGCCGTCATAATAGATTTCAGCACACGTAAACTGAAAGAGTCAAGAATCATTTTAACATAACTTCATTTCATGTGTTTGTAAATGGTCTTGTAAATGATCTAGCATCTCTGCTTGTCCCAACAATTTGTTTCGTTTTCATCATTAAGACTGGGAAAAACCAAAATCATTACGTTTGTTCCCAGATGAAAACGAAATCGAAAAAGATGTTCACGTACACCGTCAGATCGATCGACGATTCAATGGAAATGTGCACAACTTTCAGTATGCAAATACAGGAAATATAGAGCAGAGATGAACATGAGTATGCTAAGCCATGGACTATTCTGTCGTCATTTGTATTTTCTTTATAGTAACGTTAAACAAGTCCACTATTTGCATTTGAACATAGATATAATGCACTTGAAATTTGAAAGGTCACATTGAATTGACACATACGTACTGACGGCTTAGTGCACTTGTTTCCAGACTAGATAAATTAATCGAAAGACAGATCATAAGGGACGTGAGAAGTCCAGCACCGCTACTACGACGATTATTGTTTGCGCTGTTGTTGCTCTCGTTGCTGCTGCTGCTGCTATTTCCACTACTATGACGACTGCTCTTGGTGTTGTTGCTGGTTTTGCTGCTTTTGCTGTCCCCACCACTGCTGTTGCTGCCAATACTGATACTACTACTACGACTGCTGTTTGTGGTGTTAATTGTTATTGTTGCTGCAAGCGCGGCTGCTGCTGCTATCACCACGACAATGACAATTGCTGACTGCGCTGTTGCTGTTCTTGCTGCCCTTGTTACCGTCACTACTGCTACCATGATGATTACGACTACACGGTTCTTTTTTGTGCCATCGCCAGTTTTACTATTGCTGCTACTGTTACTGCTGCTGCTGCTGCTACTACTACTACAACAACAACAACTACTACTACCACCACCACCACCATCACAACTATTACTAGTACTACTAGTAACACCACCACCACCACAGCCATCACTACTACAACTACTACTACTGCCACCACCACCACCACTACTATCACCACTACTGCTACTACTACCACGACTACTACTACTACTGCCACCACCACTACCATCACTACTATTGCCACTACTAACAGTACCACCACCACCACCGCCAGCACTGCCACCAGTGTGGGAGCTCACTATCACCTTTTCTATTTTGATGACTTCAGGAGAAACATCCACAAAGCCGGTTTCTCCATAGCCATCAAAGAGAAGGGTTGCTGGAGGGGGCCGTCGTGTTTTCCAGTGACCGGGGAGGTTGCACTTTGTGAATCGATCACAGCCAGATTCGTCCTCTGCCTTCACACAGTCCTCCCTTCCATCGCACCATCCATCACTGGAGAAGCACTGGCGACCCACAATAATCAATGTCACGTGTGTTGATCAGGCAGAGTGAGAGAAGAGGATGAGAAGAAAGGCGAGAAACAAACAGAACAAACAGACCGTCGTCCGTTTTCTTATCATTCAACTAGCTTATAGTCAATAGAGATGATGATTTTTTTTCAGATCCAGCTAGAGTAACAGGGAAACTGCACTGATAAACGTTGCCCCCGCTGTCTCCACCTGTGATCGATGTGGACCAAGTGCCCAGGCTGCAACAAACATTCCCCCCATCCATTCAGTGATGGTCTCTGCAGCCTCTATTTGTGTCCGCGCTTTCCATGCAGCACTCCACGGATGTTAGCTTTGGCTTGTTCACTTGATACTGTTCATGTCCGTACTATGGGTACAAGCTGATGTTTTTTGTGCACTTCATTATGTGTGACATGGTCAGTCTGTGAAATGCTGAGTACTCTTTCGATGCATCCGATCTCCAGTGCTTGGGTTTTAAAAGCAGTTTAAGTTCGGGTTTTTCCAGTGCCAGTCTTCGATTCATCGTGAACAAGGACAGTGCTGAGGAAGGTTGTAAGAGACAACGTTAGAGACTCAGCTGATGTGTTGAACTTACGCTGTGTCTTGAACAAGTACCACGCCTTCAGCCTTTGTGTCTTGGACAAGTACCACGCCTTCAGCCTTTGTGTCTTGGACAAGTACCATACCTTCAGCCTTTGTGTCTTGAACAAGTGCCACGCCTTCAGCCTTTGTGTCCTGGACAAGTACCACGCCTTCAGCCTTTGTGTCTTGGACAAGTACCACGCCTTCAGCCCTTTGTGTCTTGGACAAGTACCATACCTTCAGCCTTTGTGTCTTGAACAAGTGCCACGCCTTCAGCCTTTGTGTCTTGGACAAGTACCACGCCTTCAGCCTTTGTGTCTTGGACAAGTACCACGCCTTCAGCCTTTGTGTCTTGGACAAGTACCACGCCTTCAGCCTTTGTGTCTTGGACAAGTACCACGCCTTCAGCCTTTGTGTCTTGGACAAGTACCATACCTTCAGCCTTTGTGTCTTGAACAAGTGCCACGCCTTCAGCCTTTGTGTCTTGGACAAGTACCACGCCTTCAGCCTTTGTGTCTTGGACAAGTACCACGCCTTCAGCCTTTGTGTCTTCAACAAGTACCACGCCTTCAGCCTTTGTGTCTTCAACAAGTACCACGCCTTCAGCCTTTCAGTACAAATGCTTGATGGTCAAATTAACTTCTGGCCCATTAAGTATGTCTTAAATGTGGCCGTCAGTGCACTGTTTCATACTCTTTTGAACGCTTCTTTGATTCAATGGACATATAACTGTCACGTTGATATCTACTGTGTATGTGATGCACAGCTTGAAGGCTGAAAATATATTCAAGTATACTCCTTCGACTGTGGAATTCAGCGTGATTTTCGGCAATTGTTTAAACTACAGAGATATTCAGTCTTTGTGAGATTTACTTTCACCATTAATTTCATTGCTTGGATGGTGAGACGTACGCTTTTGTAATACCGACACTGCTCTGGCTGAAATGATACACTGAAATGAGGAGTACCCAAATTCAAGATGGTGGCTACTTCGCAGTCTCTCATACGCTGTTATTGATTTTAATTCCAGGGTTCGTCAACTCAGCTAGGATGATGTCACTTACTGCAGATTTTCCGCTCACAGCGATCTGATTGAGGTTTCTACACCTCCACGTAGAATTAGACAGCTCTCACCATTCAGGCTTGCAGTCTCGCTCGGGGGCACACACACACACACACACACACACACACACACACATATGCGTGCGCGAAGATGCGCAGACACACATTCACGCACACAAGCACCCACACACCCACACATACACACACACAAGCGCGCGCGCTCACACACGCACGCGCTCGCGCCCACACATACACACACATGCTCTACATGGAAAGCGTAATCTCACTTAAAAGAAATTTTCCATGGAAGAGAAGAGAAACCAGCTCTTAGACGTGCACACACATGTGTGCACACAGACATGTGCACGCTCGTGCACACACACAAGCATGCACGCAGATAGCACGCGCGCGCGCGCGCGCGCACACACACACACACACACACACACACACACACGCACGCACGCACACACAACACACACACACACACACACACACACACCACACACACACACACACACACACACACACACACACACACACGCACACACACACACACTTCTGGAGTTTGTCCACACTGCACAGTTTTGTTCCCTGAACACAGAAACACATCAGTGGACCCTCCAGGGCTGGGGAAGACACAGAAACTTTCATCACTGCCATCAATGCAGTCAGCACGATGGTCACACACCAGTGTGTAGGGCACAGACTGTCCTTCCTCACTGCAGTCAAAGGAAGGGGGGAGGGGATGAACAGGCGCAGAACACACTGAATCTCTGATTCGCCCCAGCCGTCCTGTCTTTGTTGTGGAATCCAGCAGTCACTTTTTAAATCACACGCTAGAAATCTGTGCGTCAAGTGTCTCCTGGGGCAAAGAATCAGAATCGGAACATTCATGATCGAACGGTTTTGGACTTGAAGAGTTGCAATGTGTATGCTGTTGGCCGTTTTTCTTTGAGATAAACTCTTTGGTTCTTCATGTTCACAGATATAGCCTGCTGATCTGACTCTTCCAAACCTTACCAAATGGACCTCTGTGGATATTTTTCTATATAGCATTCCACACAAGCGTGTCGATTTAGCATTTCCATATTGTCGGTAGAGATGATAAGCAACAGTTGAATCGTCCAATATGAGCTCGTTCCTGTAACTGCAGGGTACGTGCCGTTAGTGAACAGTGGTTTTATATGCAGTGAGAGACATCCAGAATGCAGTGAGACGTTGTGGAATGGAGTGAGCTATTCTTTTTTATACAGTGTGATAATCTGGTATGCAGTGCGTCATGGATAGTCTGAGTGCATGTGTGCGTGCAGAAGGACACACGTGCATACTACTATGTCTGAAAGAAAAATACAAACAATGTCTGAGGCATCCTGATTACACCCAAATCATCAGTACAACAGCTAGCTATACTTTAACAAAGCAGCTTTCTTTTTCTTTCAAATAACAAAATAAATGCCCCCCTCAACAAACGAATGCACACCAACATTATCGAATTGTTATGGATGGTGTGGTGGTGGTGTGTGTGTTAATGTCCGACTCTTACTCTCAAAAGTTTGGATGCATTTATCAGTTACTCACTACACACACCCACACCACACGAATATGGACGGCCAGGCAACACACAAACTAGTTTTTTTTCTTTTATATGCTGCCTGGAATATCAGGACATTACAAACACATATCGGCATAAATAATCAATATATAAACCAACAGGCACAAAATCAATACACGCCACCACACAGCGTGCAGATCAACATATTACATCAGCAAAGGCATGTAATAAACCCAGTCCGCCAACACACTTGTGGAGGTACAACCAAAGCAAATAACTATGTATGCATAAGCAATAGAGGTCAACGACCTCCTCTGCCAGCGGAAGATTTAATAGTTGCTCTCAGCGACACAACATTCACAAAAGCTGTCACAGCAAATATCTTCCTGGCACAGACCTCTCTGGCACAGACAGCAGTGTCCTAACAGACATAGTTCACACACTTGGCTGCACCAAGCCCAGGTCACAGACTATAGTACCAGCCGTACTCCCACGGCAAGCAGAGCCGCTACAGGAACACAGTCCCAAGTGGTGTCCCACTGGGCACACCCACACAGAGAAAAAATCACGTTGGACTACTGACCTGGCGGTCAGCCTCTCCTAGCCAGCATGACGGAGAGAATCCCGACGCCCTTTACAATACAAATACACCTCTGACCTGGCGGTCAGCCTCTCCATGCCAGCATGACGTAAAATCCTGACGCCCTTTTACAAATACACCTCTGACAAAGGTCCTCTGACCTGGAGGTCAGCTTCTCCATGCCAGCATGATGGAGAATCCTGAGGCTCTTTACAACGCAAATGCACTACTGACCTGGCAGTCAGACTCTCCACGCCAGCAAGACGGAGACAGCGGCTGGGCACGGGCTGTACCCCACGCCTGATGGTAACCAGTTCCTGCCAAGCTGGACTCTGAGGCCTCATCGACACCGGGGAACTGCATAACTACATTGGTTACCTAGCCTACAACCTACATATCTATTATCCTTGTCTTGGCATTAGCAGCCTCTCTTCACATATTACAATTCACCAGAGTATGGGAAAAATACCCATAATATAGTCTACTAAGTTTCAATACAATATGTGCATTACAACAGAAACATTCATTGATTAGCA
Source organism: Conus betulinus (assembly GCA_016801955.1). Lineage (NCBI taxonomy): Eukaryota > Metazoa > Mollusca > Gastropoda > Neogastropoda > Conidae > Conus > Conus betulinus. The sequence goes on from JADBJO010002293.1 coordinate 154,367, forward strand.
CCATATGTGATTGAAGTGAAGAGTACAACAAAGATTTCCTCACGTAACCGTTTTAAAAGTACCAAGAATACAATTGTTACAGGCACACAGGAACGATTTCCACTTGCGCATTGTTATCACGGTGACGATCGACCATTACAAGAAAAGCATGTTTTTACTTTCCACATTATCATCACTTGACGTGTCCACAACAGGAATCAGAATGCATTTTCCAGTAATTTATTCACAACAATTTCCATTCCTCACTTCCAGAGCTCACCAATACTCACACCATTATATAATACTTTTAGGAAAAGGTAAAGAACGTTTGTTTTGAGATTACATTGATTTGATTTGATCACTTTTCCCCGATCACAAATAAATACACATATTCTCTCTTCCATCCACTCACTCCATTCTTCGACTCACACATTCACTAACCCCAGCTTCCTACAGCCACCCTATGTCTCGTCAAGTCTTGTCAATCACAAGAATCAATCAAGGAGGCAGTCAAATATTTTAGACCTTCACTACGAACTAGCAATCTCACTCTGTTGGGTTACAAACTCCATTAGTACTAACCCTAACTTCCACTCAGCTAGTCGCACATACCTGATTACCACCAAAACCAAGCTGGGAGTCTCCCATCGGCACAGCAAGGATGCTTTGAGGCCGGCAAATCCACAGAGACTAAGGAAATCATCACTCACCTGACTGACAACAAAACGCGGGTGAGCAGCTGTCAATGATGCCCGGATGAACGGGTAAACTTCCGCCTTCTCAAAACTGTCCCCAGACACAATTTGGGACCGGACAAAAATGGTCTGTCACACAAATGCCACACACAGCCCATGATTTTGACATCACAACCACTCCAGATACTAAATCAGGAAGTGCCTAACAGGAATTCAAAAAAGAAACCTCCCTAGCACTATAAATGTTAGATATTTTGCTGATAAACGATTCCATCAACAGCCCTGAGCATGAATAGTAGACATGCCTCTTAAGATTTGTTGTTGGTGATGGTGACACAATACCTACAAAAAGTCCCTGAATCTAAACCATATGGTGAGGAAAACATTGAATGTGTGGGACATGGGCGTTTTGTGCTTCGAAAGACTCTATACGCATAAACAAATGCAAAAAGGCAAGCACTGGAGGGTTCTTTGGAGAGTGAGGAGAGCAAAAAGTTCGAAAAGGAAGGCAGCAGATGAAGAGCAGGCAGAGCTGGAGGGCCAACTCTACGGAGACGGAGGGGGGTATTAGAGAGGTAAGTCAAATATGTTTCTTGTAAAAGAGATGTCCGAACTGTGTCGAAAACGGGTAATTTGTGATACTTTTGTTTTGCCCATAGTCTTTTTGTTCTTAACATATTTGCATGGAAATTTTTGTGTACTGACTTATTAATATCATTTCTTCAGTGTCAAATAAAATCTAAGGGCTACATAAACATAAAACTGCACTGGCACCATTGCCATGAGTAGATTTTAGGTTAAAAAAGGCTGAAAATTAATCGCATGTCATGAAAAAAAAAGTATGAGACGTGGTGGAATAATCCTAAAACACACCAATATTATGGGTGTGTTTTGAATTGTGTAGAAATATCAAGCCCACTCAGCAAACCATGAACATTTTACAAGCAAAACAGTTGACCATGATTTCGCATCATGAAAAAATATCAAATTTATTTCTTATCAAAATGATGGGTAAAAGTGAAGCTATTAACCTATTGAAATGAAAACTATAACCACTTTTGCGCATTCTGATCAAAGCTCATAGGAAAATATTGAGAAGTATCCAAACAAAGCAAATCATAATTTGGGTACCTGTGCAGGTAACCGTGCGGCCTTAAATCAACTCCCTCCCCCCCCTCCCCCTCCCTCCCTCTCTCTCTCTCTCTCTCTCTCTCTCTCCCCCAGCCTTGGAGAGTCAACTGATGTGTTTTTTGTGTTAAGTTTGCTTATGGCATCTCAGAATGAAAGCATAGTAAGAAATTTCTCAGTTTACTTGTTCAAGGCATTTCTGTTTCAATCAGCTACGACTCTGTAAAAGAGAAGTCCATCCAGTCTTTCTAGTGTTCTGTAAAGTTAATGTATTGTTGCTACGTTCTTCATAGCCCCCTCCATAAGGGGCAATAGCTTTTAGTTTAACAAACCATCTGAGTTCTGAGTCTCTCTCTCTCTCTCTCTCTCTCTCTCTCTCTCTCTCTCTCTCTCAAGAGAAAGTACACTCACAGATATAGATAGCGTTCGAATTTCACGCCCAAACATGCAGTCGAACTATAATACTGGTGGCTTTATAGTTCAACTGTCTTTATATATGACGTTAATGGCTGCGTAGCATACTTCACTTCATATATAATGCTAATGTCTGTATAGTGCAGTTCACTTGATATATAATGCTAGTGAGTGTTTAGCTCAGCTCACTTCATATATAATGCTAATGGCGCTATAGTTCAGCTTACTTCATATGTAAAACTAGTGGCTGTATGGTTCAGCTCACCTTATACATAATATTAAGGCTGCATATCTCATCTCTCTTCATATACAGTAAGGTTCACATGAAGAATCTGATGAATGAACAGCAGCAAACTGCGCCAGCTAATAACGTCGGAAAACCAAGGCCAAGATTCAAATGACAGAGCTAAGAACATCCAGGCTGATTATTCAGAAAGGGAATTTGGACAGGCTCGCGATGCTAGACGCCAGAAACTCAGCTTGCCACCCGCAAGTACGAAGGTGGAATGTGAGACACTAGATGAAAAGATAGTCCAGAGACACAGATGCGCTGATAGGAAAGAGCACACTGGAACAAAAACTAGCCACATTTGGAGACGTTGTATCCGGAACCTGCAGGACGACTATAGAGTGAAACAACCAAAGCTGAAGAGGCAATTCAAGAGCTAAGACAGAGAAATGGGACCTTGACGTCGTGTGGATAGATCTGGCAGATGCATACAGATCAGTTCCACATTAGATGATTCAAGTGGCCTTTGGGATATGTTGTGTCCCAAGAAACACCAGAGAAGTGTTGAGACAGTACTTCCATGGCCTCTCTGTGAGGTCCTCCACAAAAGAATGCACAACAGATTTGTTCAGTCTGGAAATTGGCGTGGACAATGGGTTGTGCAGTTTCTTCAATACTGTTCGTTAGCAGTGGAGGTCATCTTGAAAGCTGCCATGAGAAGTGCAGGTCTGTTTATATCTCGGGAATTGAATACCAAATGCCCACTCTCAAGGTAGTCATGGATGACACAACAAATCTTTCCGCCAAGGAAGTTGAGACATGCAAAACAATGACGCAGTTAGACAAGTTAGTTGCTTCATCCAGAATGAATTTCGAGCCAAAGAAATCATGAAGCCTCTCTCTGTGGAAAGTAAATATTGCAAAAACAGTAAAGCGTCATTTTAGCCAACTCAGCCATTCCAACTATACCAGAAGAGCCAGTCAAAAAGCCTTGGCAGGTGGTATGATGACCCCTTGAAAGACACAACGGGGGAGAGGAAACCAAGCCAACAGTAGAAGAAAGCCCACAGATAATAGATCGGTGTGGGCTTCCTGGCAAGTACAAGGTCTGATGTTCGCAATTCATGCTTGTCCCAAAGCTTCTGTGGCCTCTTCTGATATACAATATTAGCACTGGCACTGTTGAGGGACCATAAGCGTTCGCCCTGACAGAGCCTCGAATTAGAGAAGTGCAATGATGTCCATGCATGTAGGGAACGCCTGCACCTATGAACTCCATCAGCCTGGTGTCACCCTGGGGTCAGACTACATACAGTTCAAGCCTGTTTAACCCAACAGCCATTCATCCCCTCGGTACTGTATGAAAGCCTTAGGAGTGAGGAAGGTCGACTCCAAAAAAAGGAGCTGCAGCAGGGGACATAATGGTAAAACATATGCATCATTAAGATGTTTGATTATCTTTTCTTCTTTTTTTTTTTGAGCTGATGTTTTAAACTATCTGTGAGACGAACCCGGCAAATACAGACAAAGAAGCTTTGAGATGATGTTATTTTGAGCCTTGTGTGAGACGAATCGGGCAAATAAAAAACAAAGAAGCTTTGAGATGATGTTATTTTGAGCCTTGTGTGAGACGAATCGGGCAAATAAAAACAAAGAAGCTTTGAGATGATGTTATTTTGAGCCTGAATCGGGCAAATAAAAACAAAGAAGCTTTGAGATGATGTTTATTTTGAGCCTTGTGTGAGACGAATCGGGCAAATAAAAACAAAGGAGCTTTGAGATGATGTATTTTGAGCCTTGTGTGAGGACGAATCGGGCAAATAAAAACAAAGGAGCTTTGAGATGATGTTATTTTGAGCCTTGTGTGAGGCGAATCGGGCAAATAAAAACAAAGGAGCTTTGAGATGATGTTATTTTGAAGCTTCTGTGAGACGAACCGGGCGAAAAAGGCAAAGACTTTGCGGCTTTTGTTTTTAATATTCTGTGGATACGAACCTGTCCATGAAACACAGGCCACGCAGATATTTGATCCCAGACCTTTTCTCCCAAGAAACACCAGAGAAGTGTTGAGACAGTACTTCCATGGCCTCTCTGTGAGGTCCTCCACAAAAGAATGCACAACAGATTTGTTCAGTCTGGAAATTGGCGTGGCAATGGGTTGTGCAGTTTCTTTACTGTTCGTTAGCAGTGGAGGTCATCTTGAAAGCTGCCATGAGAAGTGCAGGTCTGTTTATATCTCGGGAATTGAATACCAAATGCCCACTCTCAAGGTAGTCATGGATGACACAACAAATCTTTCCGCCAAGGAAGTTGAGACATGCAAAACAATGACGCAGTTAGACAAGTTAGTTGCTTCATCCAGAATGAATTTCGAGCCAAAGAAATCATGAAGCCTCTCTCTGTGGAAAGTAAATATTGCAAAAACAGTAAAGCGTCATTTTAGCCAACTCAGCCATTCCAACTATACCAGAAGAACCAGTCAAAAGCCTTGGCAGGTGGTATGATGACCCCTTGAAAGACACAACGAGGGGAGAGGAAACCAAGCCAATAGTAGAAGAAAGCCCACAGATAATAGATCAGTGTGGGCTTCCTGGCAAGTACAAGGTCTGATGTTCGCAATTCATGCTTGTCCCAAAGCTTCTGTGGCCTCTTCTGATATACAATATTAGCACTGGCACTGTTGAGGGACCATAAGCGTTCGCCCTGACAGAGCCTCGAATTAGAGAAGTGCAATGATGTCCATGCATGTAGGGAACGCCTGCACCTATGAACTCCATCAGCCTGGTGTCACCCTGGGGTCAGACTACATACAGTTCAAGCCTGTTTAACCCAACAGCCATTCATCCCCTCGGTACTGTATGAAAGCCTTAGGAGTGAGGAAGGTCGACTCCAAAAAAAAGGAGCTGCAGCAGGGGGACATGGTAAAACATATGCATCATTAAGATGTTTGATTATCTTTTCTTCTTTTTTTTTTTTGAGCTGATGTTTTAAACTATCTGTGAGACGAACCCGGCAAATACAGACAAAGAAGCTTTGAGATGATGTTATTTTGAGCCTTGTGTGAGACGAATCGGGCAAATAAAACAAAGAAGCTTTGAGATGATGTTATTTTGAGCCTTGTGTGAGCCTTGTGACGAATCGGGCAATAAAAACAAAGAAGCTTTGAGATGATGTTATTTTGAGCCTTGTGTGAGACGAATCGGGCAAATAAAAACAAAGGAGCTTTGAGATGAGATGATGTTATTTTGAGCCTTGTGTGAGACGAGGCGATCGGGCAAATACAAAACAAAGGAGCTTTGAGATGATGTTATTTTGAGCTATCTGTGTGAGATGAACCGGGCAGAAAAAGGCAAAAGAGCTTTGCGGATTTTGTTGTTATAAGTTATCTGTGGATACAAACCTGGTAAATGAAAACAAAGGACACGCCAGATATTTAGATCACAAACTTTCTCTCATTGTTGTGATCCATGGCAAGTATTGTTTCATTCGACTTTCCCCGTTTCCTTGCTATGTATTGTCCTGCTTTTGTCTCATCCATTAATATGTAAATGAGGCAGAATTTTATACGTTCAGTGGAGTTTGCCTCTTGTGGGGTACACTCTGCCTTATTTGGCTATTGATGTACTGCTACTACTACTACTGCTGCTGCTGCTGCTATTTCTTTTTCTTCTTCTTCTTACAACTATTTGATTTGTATATGTATTAATTAATTAATCAATCAATTAATTAATGTTTTTATTTAGCTATCTATTTCTTTTATTCTTATTTATTGTTAGCTAGTTCGTTTGCTTACTTATTTATTTATTCATTTGTTTTTCATTCATAGTTAGTTCGTTTGTTAATTGAATAATAAGCATGACGACGATATATATATATATATATATATATATATATATATAATCATCATCAACAACAATAATGATAAATATAACAATAATGATATGATAATAATAAATAATAATAACAATAATAATAATATCATTATTATTATTATTATTATCATATCATTATTGTTATATTTATCATTATTGTTGTTGATGATTATATATATATATATATATATATATATATATATATATATATACTAGTCACATAAAGTTAAGCACAGGCCTTTGCACACAGGGGGTTGATTCATCCCTTCCAAAAACTTTTTTTTTTTTGTTATGCGGCAACCAATGATGGAATCTCACACAGCAGTGTGTAATCCAGCCTGTGTCAACTGGTAGTGCGCACGGGGGTCTTGGTGACCTCGTTACCGCGCGGGATAAAAAGTGCAAAGTTGCGTTAACTGTGCCTGTTTTGCATCAAGCTTGCTGGCGACACAAGATGTGTAAAATGAAAAATTCTTTTTTCCCGTGCAAGAGCAGTCTCTCAAGTGAGTTTTATGCCCCTTCTTTTGGCTGTTTAAGCGCGGGGTTGGTTACTGTCAGCCCTTTCTCTCACCATGCCACCACGAAGAAAACTTAGCACCTTTGACAAAACCAGGGCGATTGCGTGGATACAAGATGGCATTGCAAAGGCTGAAGTGGCGCGACGACTTGGTGTGCATCATTCAGTTATTGTTAGACTGAATCAGCGTTTTAGGGCGACCAACAGCGTTGAAGAGAGGCCACAGTCAGGTCGGCCTAGGCAGACTACTCCCAGAGAAGATCGTTTCATCAGGCCCTCTGCAGCGGGATACCAGGCCCTATTGCAGCGGGATACCGAAAACAACAGTGGTCCCAGGTAGCAGCCCCTCTTTTCAGATGAGTCGCGGTTTAGTCTTGAACACAATGACGGCCGAACTAGAGTTTGGAGGCGTGTTGGTGAACGTTACATTGATGCAGCTGTTCGCCAGACCAGGGCCTTTGGGGGAGGATCTGTTATGGTATGGGGTGCCTTCAGCCTCCACCACAAAGACACCACTCTACCATATTGATGGAAACCTCACAGGCATCCGCTATCGGGATGAAATCCTGGCGCCTTTCGTTGTTTTGTTCCGACCATGCAACGGATAGGACCCATGGCAGTCTTCCAAGACGACAATGCTCGGCCACATATAGGCCCGGGTGGCCGAAAACTTCATTGTGCAGGCCGGCATCAACAGGATGATCTTCCCGGCGTATAGTCCCGACCTCAATCCCATCGAGCATATGTGGGATGAGTTGGGGAGACGTGTGAAGGAGAACCATCCACCTCCCAGAGACCGCCAGGATCTCTTCCAAATGCTGCAACTGGAATGGCAGAGAATCCCTCAGAGGGTCATCAGAACACTGGTCAACTCGATGAGGAGTCGCTGCGTGGAATGTCTCGCCAATGGCGGTGGCCACACCCACTATTGAAATGATTTTGTGAACTGAACAGATTTTGCGAACTTTGATTTCGACCCATCCTCTGTTTAATTGTCTGTAAATCAACAACCGTTCATTCGATCCCAATGAAATTCAATGTACGTTGGAACAAGATAATGAATTAAATCTGTCCCCAATTTCAAAATCGTGGCTTTTATATTTTGGAAATTATGCGGGTACATGTAAACTGTGCTTAACTTTATGTGACTAGTATATGATGATGATGATGAGATGATGACGAGGAGGAGGAGGAGGAGGAGGAGGAGGGGTGACTGTGCTGCTGCTGCTGCTGATTGTGATAGTCATCATTTTCATTAGTAGTGGTAGTGATGGTGGGAGTGATAGTATGAGTATTAGTATTAGTAGCAGTAGCATTACTAGCAGTAGTAATAGTAGTAGTAGCAGCAGTTGCAGCAGCAGCAGCAGCAGCAGTAGTAGTAGTAGTAGTAGTAGTAGTAGTAGAAGCAGTAGCAGTTGTAGTAGAAGCAGTAGGAGCAGGAGCAGCATCAGTATTATTACTGACAGGTAAGGCAAATCGGGGGTGGCTGATCTGACGCCAATGTAGACAGGAAAGAACAGTCCTCTGCTCCACACAGTGTTCATAACAGCTTCCATCTCCTGGTGTGTGTTGAAACTGGCCAGCTGGGCTCCCTTGGCCCGACACTTTTTCCACGCCTCCATGCATGTCTCCCGTTTCCATGGTTTCCCAAGGGCGTAGCACCTACAGGCAGTAACACGTAGAACACTTTCATCATCCATCATGCATTTAGTCATTTCCAGTCAAAAAATAACTTAGTAAACACACACACACACACACACACACACACACACACACACACACACACACACACACACACACTGACTGACTGAAACCAATTTATTGTCAGATTAATCAAAGTTGTACACACACACACACACACACACACACACACACACACACACACACACACACACACACACACACACACACAAGCACGTGCGCGCGCACCCATACTGAAAACAAACATATGTGTTAAAACTTTAAAGTCTGGACGATAATTTCAAAGACAAAGTGTTTTCAGTTTACAGTAAAACAAGAAAGAAAGAGATAATGATGTGTGTAGCCCAGCCAACCACGAGGGGCCTTATCAGGGCTGTCAAGTTCGCAGATGACAAGAAGGAAAAGATGCACCAGAAGATGCGAGTGGGACCCAGAGAGGCACTGCCTTCAACCGCTGAACCAACCAGCTGGAGAGCAATCCTGCATCACCCTGGGTAGTCGGCACTGAGTTTCATATAGGGTGCAGGCTTGCATAAGGCATTCCAGTCACACGTCAAGGGACATAATTACTCTCTGACAGTTGCAATGTTGTCCTAACCACTGGATGTAACACGACAGAACACTCATGGGAGTCAACAGGACTTTCCCTGTGGTCAGTGGGTCTTTTCTCCATTACTGGGCCTTTCCCCTAAGTTGGCCAAAAGGCAAACAAGAAAAAGATACACGAGAGAGATATGAAAAAAGTGTAACTGAGGAAGAGACAATGTTGCTTGTAACCCAGTGAAACACTACTAGGGGGCTTATCGGAGCTTGTCAAATTTGCGTGTGACAGAATTATGAAGATAAAAGAATTATATAATACAGGTAATCATTTTAAGTGATGCACAGCTGATGTTCCTATTTCAGTTAAAGTCTGTTTATAATTTAGTCCCTGTGAAAAAGCTAAGTGCTCTTTGAGCACAAACAGTTCCCCCACATTTAAAAAATTTATCTTGTGGTCACCATCTTTAGCTGTACGCACCGTTGGCTTCCTGGATAGCTCGGCAGTTTGCTTCACTGTGTTCCCCAGTCTGCCATACCTCTGGTGATGAAGCCATCAGTCATAATGTAACAACATTTTTTATGCTGAAGTTTTTTTTTTTTTTTTTTTTGTATCTGTATCTGATTTCTTCACTTCGGTTGACCTTCTGGCTATTCTCGACCGTGCCTTCCAAGCTCTGGAGTGATGGAATTTAGTAGAGGTGTTTGAATTAATCTGGATACTCTTTCCATTCCTTCGTTTCTTTGAGTTCCAATATGTGGCACAGTAGCTGTATACTGTCTTCTGCCTGTCCCAACCATGGTTTTCCACATCCTAGACATGTGCCTTTGTTCCCTTGACCTCCACATGAAGTGGGTTTTGGGGATTTTCAAATGTCCTAAAATATACTTTCACCTATTCTAGCTTGTATGTGACCTGCATTGAAGTAAGTCAAGTAGGTATGGCATAGTTTCAACTGGCGTTTCCTTCCTAGTCTCGTTGCTTTATTTTGGCTTCTTTCCAATTGAAGAAGATTGCTCTTCAACGTTGTTGTAAGCCCTAATCCATATTCAGTGACGTTGAGTGCGACAGCGTGATAGAGTCGGTAGAGATTATGCCATCAGCTGCCATTGCTTTCATGGCTGACAGGCCCCTTTTGCATTTAAGAACAATGTTCTTAACATATTTTCTAAAGGTCACCATTCTATCAAAGCACGTACCATAGGTCGCCAGTTGATTTCATTTGTATTCCATTGAAGGAAACTGGTGAGGATAATTTTCCTGATGCATAGTTGTTGAGAGTACAGACCAATGTCTGGGCTTTTGCAAGGATGGTGGACGATCCAGTTTCTCTGCACTGCTGAGCAATATTCTTCAAATGGTCCTATACTGCTTTCGGTCTTTCTTGAGCATCCTTTGATTTGTTTTTGAATGAAATCGTCATCTGCTGGTGTCAATACTCGAGCAATCGAGCAATCCTATTTCTGTTGAGGTCTGCAAGGTCTTTAATGCAAAACTTTGTGTAAAACAGGGGAGACAGGAGAACTTGATATAATCCCATAGAGAGTTTATGAATTTCAGACATCCGATACCCAACTCTCAGGATGTCAAAACGCTCAAGGAGTGCTGCTGAACCCATCCTGTAAGTATCCTGCTGTCTTCATAGTCGAGGAATAGCTCTATAGAAAAAGATGAATGGACATTGTGAGATTATGCTGTTTTCCTTTGTTCCAAAGCGGGGACAGTTTGGGGACAAGAATAGAAGGCATGTTCAATACGATTGTTTCTTGTCCCCAGTTGCATGTTTTTTGTTTCCACGCCACCCATTTTTCGCTGCAATATGTTCCTGGGGTATTCGTTGTGAAGGAATTAAAAATGAAGCAATCGCACTATCTTTCTCTTCCTCCCTCTCTCTCTAAACACACACACACACACACACACACACACACACACACACACACACACACACACACACACACACACACACACTCACCAATCGGCTGATGAGGAAAACATGGGATCTCGTAGACCCATCCGACTGTGCTTGGAATGGATTGGAAGGGTGTTCTGTGTCCGATTAGTTTCTTGTATTCTTTTATTAGTTATGCATTTGTTTCTCTTTTTGGATATTCATTTGTTTATGGACCGTCATGTCAGGGGAGAATATACTGTACTACTTCCATGTGTGTGTATGATGTGTGTGTGTGTGTGTGTGTGTGTGTGTGTGTGTGTGTGTGTGTGTGTGTGTGTGTGTGTGCACGTGTGTGTGTGTGTGTGTGTGTGTGTGTGTGTGTGTGTGTGTGTGTGTGTGTGTGTGTGTGTGCACGCGTACACGTGTGTGTGTGTGTGTGTGTGTGTGTGTGTGTGTGTGTGTGTGTGTGTGTGTGTGTGTGTGAGAGAGAGAGAGAGAGAGAGAGAGAGAGAGAGAGAGAGAGAGAGAGAGAGAGAGAATGAGACAAAGAGAGAGAGAGAGAGAGAAAGGTGGCGAGAGATAAAGAAGTTGTATACATGTGTGTGTGTGTGTGTGTGTGTGTGTGTGTGTGTGTGTGTGTGAGAGAGAGAGAGAGAGAGAGAGAGAGAGAGAGAGAGAGAGAGAGAGAGAGAGAGAGAGAGAGAGAGAGAGAGAGAGAGAGAGAGATTATTCTCTTTGCTTTTGTTTTTCTTTTCTCGTTCCATTGTTTTGTTTTAAATCGTTGTTTACCTTCCATTGACGAGAAATCCCTCACTGTGGGGGCACGCTGAATGGTAACAGGATTCTTCGTCCTCCCCTCCTTCACACTCTGGAACCAAATTACACTGAAGGTGAGGTTTGAACCTTGACCACCCTGCTCCTGAGCAGTTCCATCGTCCACTGGGCGTCTTTCTGGGCTGTGTGTCTTTCTGTGGACATGGGTTTGATTACAGTGTATCTCTCTCTCTCTCTCTCTCTCTCTCTCTCTCTCTCTCTCTCTCTCTCTCTCTCTCAGAAGTAGCCCCTCATTGAACACGTTATTTACGTGTGTTGTAGGCAATGCTGTGTCTTTACCTTTGTGGTCCAACACCATAAGTCAATATGCCTTCTGAAAAAACCTATTTTAGGCAGTGTTGTGGACCTGTCATGATATTGTTTCATGCTAAACAGGTAGCAGTCAACGAAGAGGAAAATCTGGATCGCAGGTAACAGGCGAGGTTGATGGTGTCACCTGAAAGTTTTCTTCAGTTGTTTTCCCTTCATGGGAGAGTTTACAACTATTAGAGTGCACAGACACTGAACTGAACCCAGGACTCTGCAGTGCTATGCGTCAGGTGTCCTGGGTCCTGCTGTCCATCATCTCGTGCTACGCTGGGCAATACGTCGGCAACCTCTCCAACACAGAGTAACAGTCCAGCTGTCCATCATCTCGTGCTACTCTGGGCAATATGTCGGCAACAACCTCTCCCAACACAGAGTAACAGTCCTGCTGTCCATCATCTCGTGCTACTCTGGGCAACTTGTCGGCCACCTCTCCAACACAGAGTAACAGTCCTGCTCTGACTGACGTTCTTCTCAACTTGACGATCTGAATTCGCGATCTAATGACATGGAGGACGACGTGAGAGGCCTCAGGGCTATCCGTCCATAAAACTGGGTGAATTGAAGGGTCTCTTCTCTTCTTCCGGGAAAATCACTACCTTGAGAAACTCTCTCTCTCTCTCTCTCTCTCTCTCTCTCTCTCTCTCTCTCTCTCTCTCTCTCTCTCTCTCTCTCTCTCTCATACACACACACACACGCACGCACACATCTATTCGTTCCTTTCATATTGTTTGCTTTGTTCTTCTTGGACCAGTTCCAGGCTAAATCATTTGTTGATCTTTTTCTTTGGCTTGCGGGTACGCACGCACGCACGCATGCACGCATGCACACACGCACGGACACACACACACACACACATGCATATACAAACACACACACACACACACACACACACACACACACACACACACACACACACGCGCGGGGCGCGCACACGCGCGCGCGCGCGCGCGCACACACACACACACACACACACTCTCTCTCTCTCTCTCACATATGATGATCTGGAAAACAGATCTGACTTAATCACAAAAAAAAAGACCAACGAACTGCAATGCTGGTCCAAGCATAACATGTATTCAACCATGGACCCAAGCAGCCAGACAAGGTAACGGTGGAGAACTTTGAAGAGCCATCACTGAACTGTTAACCTGACCGACAAGCCGAACCGGCCAAAGACATCGGTCCTTTAGCAGACTACATCACTTGAATAGCCTGCCCGACTCCTTAGTGAGCGGGTGCTGTCGTTTCTTTGAGGGCAACATGCAGGTTCTCAAGGCCATTGGGGAACTGCAATGGTGTGCAATCTTCATGCAGATCTTTCTTGCAGGATGCAGAAAATCAGGTGAAAGTCATGGCCATTTTTGCAAAAGTCAGACGCAAGGGCCAGACACTTTCCCTGATCTATGTTCTTCTAATATTCAATGGCAAGACACTTTTTTCAGTGGACGATCACAGGAACTTAAAAGAATTGAAATAGGAATCTAGCCTCTCCTCAGGCAGGCGGGAGAGAGTCTTTCGTGTCTCCTTTCTATCTCATGCGAGTTTAAATGGATTGCCCAGAAATACAGCAATGGTTGAAAACGCAGTTGGTTGCAGTAGACCTGGACGAATGCTTGTAAATGAATCCCATGTGGCACTAATGGAGACAATGACATCTTGTGTCTGTGCTAAAGGGAGGGAAATGGGTTGTGTAGAATGTGATGAATGTGGTGAAAACAGCACACCAACATTCTCTAGCACATCTCAAATGGTTCACTGTCAAAGCTCGGAAACAAGCGTTTCCTTCCATCCATTCGTTCCTTTGATATTGTTTGTTTTGTTGACACTTCTTGGACCAGTTCCAGGCTGATTTATATGTTGATTTGTTTTCTTTGGCCTGCGACTATACCTACAAAATGTAGTCGTTCATTAGGTGTTTTTTTTGTGCGCTATTAAAATGGTATAAGTTTTATGCTAGGCATATTGATGTCCATTTGACAGGCCTCATGGGATGTGTGTGTGTGTGTGTGTGTGTGTGTGTGTGTGTGTGTGTGTGTGTGTGCGCGCGTGCGTGCGTGTATATATATATATATATATATATATATATATGTGTGTGTGTGTGTGTGTGTGATGAGTTTAATATGCTAGGAAATTTTGTATGCGTGTGTTCATTTTGATCGTTCACGATTTATTCAAGCTTTGCTTTTGACTATAGCATTAATTTACTTTAGTGTAAAGACAAGTGAAGGTGTACAGAGCAGTTTGCCCCACACTCCTTGTGACGAGAGCTGTGCATGGTGGTGGGTGCTCTAGGGGAAGGGCCTGGAATAATTTCTCTATGAGAATTATGTTAACATTTCACCTCCACCCTCCTCTTAATAGTGGTGGAAGGAGCAACTTTCCGGTACTAGTCATTAAAAGAAATTTACATTTGTTTCAGGTACTGTTAAAATACTCAATAGTGGCTCTTAGATAGTTTCCTCAGGCCTGTACTCTGAAAAGTACTTGTAGCTCAGAGAGACAGAACTGAAGAGAGAATTTCAAACATTCAACACTGACTGAACAACAGAGAACTGACACAAGTGCAATTTCACACATCAACTTTACTTGCTTACACAAGTATGTATATACATGTCTGTTCTATAGGCTGAATTTCAGTTCTCACTGCTTCATCATTAAGTGAGGGAAAAGTTCTGAATCAGTTGAGTCCATTTGGATTAACGGCCTTATATTATATTGGAGTGGATAGTTGATCTCTCTCTTGAGGCTGGTGACTAATCCTGCTGTGTAGACCTGTTGTCGTATGGCTGGACTGTAGTGTGTCTTCACAACCAGTCTTGCCCAGTGGTTGTAGCATAGCCCTGGTTTAAAGTGTAGCCATGGGGTCTGGCATAACCCTGTTTTGGCTGGCGTAGCCACAGAGTATGGTTTAGCTACAGTTTGTAGTGTAACCATGGTCCCAGGTCTGTGATAAAGAGAACCTGGTCTGTAGTTAAGTAGCTGGGTGGCTGGCTCATTGAGTTCACACATTTACTCTCTTATCTTTCAGAAGAAGTGTGAGAACTCAGCCAGCAAATATTTGCTCTGATGTAGAGTTTCTACTATAACTATCAATCTCCACTTTTGTTTAAAGGCTGAGGTAAGCTCACAAAAGGCTAGGAGACAGTAATACACTGCTAACAGTTTCAGCCAAAAATCTCTTTAATGTTTCTTATGAATTAGACCACATTAACTTGGAATACACTTAGTTCAAGTACACATATGGTATAGACTTAAAGTGATACACTACAAAGCATTCAAACAATCACCAGTATTTCTAAAATCTATCAGCTTAGCAGTTGTCACCTAGTACAGGCATGCTGTTTTTCTGATCTAAATTTATCATGCAGTTATCGTCTTAACAGATAGAACTGCATACTGGCAAAAGTCAGTTTGAACACAAAGAATAGTGGTCAGAGTGCTAACAAAGAATCAAAATCACATGGTGATACCTTCTCACATGGTGGCAAGCAAACTACTACACAGAATAATCATTCATCATTTTGATAAATGTCACCAAGTATTGTCACAAAATTACACTGCTGAACCACATGGCATACAGAAAATCAATGCATAGATTCGAAATGTAAAAACATAGTTTCAACTCACATTTTCCTGGGATGAATCAATGACATACGTGGGATCAAGAAGTAGGAGATCAACAGGCCTTCCCTCAGGTCATTTCTTTGTCTTCCACTGATCTGATCTACAGGCAGTCTTGAGGGGTCAGTGAAGTTGGGACACTATGTGTCTGCTATTTTCGACATTAGAGTGGGTCTTCTAGATCAATCCCTGGAGACAGACTGTCACTCAGGGCAATGAGAGGGAGGAGAATTGCCTGTCATTTGACCCCCTTTTGAATGGGGTTGGCCAATTGCAAACAAGGGAATATATCCTGTGCTGCTCTGAGATCAGCGACCGATAATTTATGCACGCATCTTTCGCATGAATGCTATTGAGCTACACGTGAGTAAACACAATGTCATCAACTCAAACCTGCACACAACCGTCTGAGTGTGGGCGGGTGAATAATAAAGAGGAGGGGAGTGGGTGGGGAGCGAAGAGGTCAGGTGCCTTTGTGTCAAGGGGGGGGGGGGGGGGGGGGGGGGGGGGGGGGGGGGGGGGGGGGGAGGGGAGGGGGGGGAGCGGGCAACGTGCAGTGCGTGGTAAACTTTTCTGCCGTGTCATTCTGCTACAAGGAGAGGGTAATAGGGAAGGAAGGTGGAGTGACGCAATTTTCTTTGCCATGCGATGCTTTCCCTACGTCAAGGCGAGAAGGAAGTGGAGGAGGGGTTGAGAGGGGAGAGCTGGCATAGTTTGAAATCTATTCTGCCTTTTGTGTGACAGATGGGACAGAGAAAGGCTGGGGAATGGCATTTGTGCTTGTGCAGAAAATTACAAGTGGGGCCGATCAGATGGACTTGTCAAGGGTTTCATCACACGGGCCCCTCGAAAAAAGATTCTCTCTTGAGAGAAGCTCCTACTTGATGATCCATCCCGATCCTGGTCCATTATGCAAGTTAAATGTGGACAATGTACCAACGGCATGCCAAGAATCTGAATCACTTCCACACAACCTGCCTCAAAAGATGGTTGAACATGAAATGGCGGGACAAAATCCCACACACAGTGGTGCTTGACCAAGCAGACCTGTGGAGCATCCACACCATCCTGATGCTGTCTCAGCTTCGATGGGTTTCGATGAGCAGGTCATGTAATTCATGTGCCAGACCACCGATTACCCAAGAGACTCTTCTATGGTGAGCTGCAACAAGGAAAGTGTTCCCATGGAGGTGAGAAGAAACGCTTCAAAGACACTCTCAAAACATCCTTGAAAGCGTTAAACACATCAACCCCAAAACATGGGAACAAACTGCCTCGGATCGAGATGTATGGCGCTACTCTAGTCACAAAGGTGCCAGTTTATGTGAAGAAAGCAGGACAGCTACAGCACAACAAAAGACACAGGCAAGTAAAGCCCACACCAATAGACAAGAGATGGTTACTCTCACATTGCCTGTCCAAGCTGTCACTGCACATTCCATGCATGCATTGGCTTGATAGCATTTGCAAATCCACCCCAAGATGACTGAAGTGGGTCCCGTTGCCTCGACATCAGAGCAACAATTTACTACATGAATGTGTAATCAATTATACTAGTAAAATGTTGATTAGTCTGGAGGCATCAGCTTTGGAACTGCTGATTTAAACTCTACTGACTCATCAAATTATAATACCATTGCATCATAATGAAAAAAATAGCCTGTTATGTGTAAAGAGAAACACTCGTGATAAGTTGTTTAAAATACATATGGAAAGTGCTTGTTAAATTCATGTACCACTTCGGATCAACGCATTGTGGGGGATAGAGGATGCCTGCAACAAAAACCTTTAAGGTTGTTGTATATACACTTCAGATTCTGGAAGAGGTGTTAATGATACTTTATTGTGTATCGTGATATGTTCACTGTATTTTATTTTTCATTTGAGATTTTTGTATCGAAAAGATTTGAGCTGGACCACACGCCAGTCCAGTTCTGCTTACATCTTCTATATAAAACAGGCATGTTCATTACATGTGCAGAAGTACAGAGTGCTAATAATATTGCATGAAAAAGTGAAAAAAGCGAACATTTTCTTCACTCACTGGACTACACTAATGCTCGCAAAAATGCCAGAATTAATTGTCCATTGATTTACTTTTGGCGACGTTAATGGCTGTATCAAACAAATGCGGAATGTGTGACTAAAGGGAAAATCTGCATGTCGGAAAGCAGATGACATGTATGCAAAGGACGTGCAACAGCAAAATCTAAGTTAAGGAGGCTGAACAAAAATATTAACTGTACCGGAGACAATGAAAAACCAAAATGAATTTTACACAGCATGAAGAAAATATAGGCATTAGTGATCATGTAAGAAAACGAATTCCAAAATGTTTTGAAATATATAAAGTTTAGTCTTCAAATTTGTAAATCAGAAACACTTGTATACAAAAACTCTCACTTGTAACAACAACAACACAACAACAAAAAAACAACAACAACAACAACAAAACAACAAAACCACCAGGTTATTTTGACTTTTTTCTGTCAATGATTGGTTTCAACAATAAACCGGACTGGAGGAAGGTTTCACGAAGAGGAAGTATATCACCTGAAGAAACATGACCATTTCAACAGACCAATGTCAAGGGAAGAGATGACGAATGTTTCCACAGAAAAAAATGAAATACAAGGACACTGCCCTCCCAGATGGGATGATTGGAGAATTGTTAAAAAGTGTAAGTGGGCTTTGTGTTAAATTTTCCCCTGAAAATTAAACTTAAGGAATCGTACTTCCATTATGCAAGATAGGCGATGTCTATAACCCAAACAGCTATAAAGGCATCACTTTATGTGATGTCAGTGGTAGCACTAACGATACTGTTTTAAACCAGTGTTTGCAGGAACGGTTTATAGAAAATAATTCGCGATGTCTATAACCTAAATAACTATAAAGGCATCGCTTTATGTGATGTCTGCAGCAACAAGAACGATACATATAAACCATTGTTTGCAGGAGTGGTTTGAAGAAAATTTTACTGCGAAGCAGCAAGCTGGTTTTAAAAACAATCAAATAACAACAGAATTTTCCTGGGAAGTTTTGGTTATTGATAATGGTGGGCATGGGGTTTTATTCACAATCGATTACTTCAGTTAATCATGCTGCTACATACAAATGGAATACTCACACTAGCAGAAACAACATGTGGACTTCAGAAACAATTGAACAGCTTGCAACGATTTGTATCTTTTCTTAATCTATTGGTCAGTTTGGTCAAAGCTATATTACTTTTCCAGGTAAGGGGTCAGTTAGCAGCAGGAGAAAGATGGACATACAAAAAATAGACCTATTTTGAACGCATATGAGTGGGTAGATATACTGTTTTCTGCTAAGGTCAGTCTCAATTTAGCATGTCATGATCTCTCACGTACAGCGTTTCTGTTGTTGGAACGGTCTTGCGTGTAACCATTCTCTCTTTGTTTCTTTCTTCGCTTTTCTATTAATTTTTCCTCTCGAGCTCAAAGTAAAATAGGAATTTAATATGACAAATATTACACCTTTTTGAACAGATTAGGAAACGCTGAAGGGAAAAGGTCTTCTTCTGTGGCTGTGGTAGAAGATCATGTGTGGCTGTGCGCAAAGATGGTCAACCTTCCTCACTCTACCACTCCTGCTGTATGACAACATCTTTTTTTCAACATAAAACTTACTTACCTCCGCGGACGAGGCCAATGGAAGCTGAAGGCATCTCCCTTGACCATAGAATCATTATGTCAGACCACTGAAGCCTGGTGGACATACTGGTAGTATGCATAAGCGAAACAGAGACTTGTGTTTGTTCATTTATTCATCAGACTATCTCTCTTTTCATTCTTCCTATTGTCCTTCCACTCTCCCTTTCTTTAGTATCATTTTGTTTTGTCCTCTTACTTAACAAATTTGCAGTCACACATACCCACCCCTTAGGACTGAGTGGTTCTCAGAACAGAAAGGATGTGGGTTTTATCAGATGACACTTTTTTCGTAGGGCTAAATATTGTTCTTAACTGCTGCAGTACCGCTACTGTACTTCGCATGAAAGTAAAGTGTGTAGAAGATTAATGCTCATGTGGCTTGCTTTTCAGCATGTCCTTGAGAATGAGTTGCTGTTCTAGAACCCAATAGGTCTGACAAATTGATTATTATGATTTGCGTTTATGTGTGACAGGGATGAGAAAAGGGGGGGGCTGGGGGGGGGGGGGGGGGGGGATGGGGGCAGGATCCAACGTGGAGGGGGGGGGGAGGGGTAAGCTATTTTCGTCATACAAACTCACGTCTGTCTTAATTCTTAGTTACGTTTCCTTAGCCCAGCTTTATGCTTCGAATGTGAAACATTGACAGAGCTGCTATCTCTGTACTGTAATTCAAGCACATGTTACGTTTCTAATGTTGCATTGTAAACCATACCTGATGAAAAGTGAAAATTACTCTATAGCCCTCTGCTACCATGGAATAGGAGCCTCTCGAATCATATTTTCCCAAAACGACGTGCAGTCGGAGATTATTCTCAGAAACAACAGGATCAGGCGTCATGCGACCCCAAACAGTGTACACTTCCGTCAGCTTTCCACACCTTGAGCGATTTCGTCGTTCTGTTCGTCGTTGAATGATGTTTTCTCGTGTGGGGAATTGATCTGACAGTGAAACTGTCTTCACAGATCTATTGGCAGTGACGTAACTGACGGACATGTCTGCCGCAGTCACAGGTATGGGATGAGAGCAAGCGTCATTAAATTCTCCTTGAATTGTATCTCCTGGATCTTGGCAGTTATGGAACTGCCCTTTGTGTTCTTCAGTCAGACGCATCCAACTATCCTCCATGGGGGAAGCCCTTGACCAAATTGGTAGGCTCAGGTATGGAAACACTAAGCATGACTGCAGAACAGCTGGGATGAGAAAGACAACCCAGTTACTGTAACCC
>JADBJO010002293.1:177500-182500 GCA_016801955.1 Conus betulinus
AGTCAAGATTGTGGTAGATGTGCATTTTGTGCGTTTCTCGTATATCTTGGACAGAACTGGCAAAATGGTTATAATCTGTAGCTCTATGAATCAGAATTGTCTCCAGAGTTTGAAATGGGTATCATGTTTTGCAACTTGGAAACTGAGCGGAGAACTGATATTGACCAGTCTGTAAATTATGAATATTGGAAAGAATTTACACAGCGTCAAATGTGTGTAGGCAGAACTCCAGAGCTTTCTCTGGAACACTGTAATTGTAAACAATCATGAGAGGGGAATTCTTAAGGTTAGTAACTAAACTACATGGAATTTTCCAAAAGATGTATGAGTGATATAAAAGAAGACTAGTTAAAGACAGAATCGAAACTTACTTGGAGAATATTTCGACAGGGTCGCCCTGTCTTCATCAGCTCACTGTTGCTGTTGTGGCAGCGAGGCCTGGTGGGACGACTGTTGTGTGGGGTGAACAGTTGTCAGGATCTGATTGTAGATAGGGGGAAGTTCAAAGCCTGGATCTCTGTTCAGGCTGGGGCGGCGTCTGGTCTTGACTCACACCCACACAACAGTCGCCCCACCAGGCCTCGCTGCCACAACAGCAACAGTGAGCTGAAGAAGAGAGGGCGACCCTGTCGAAATATTCTCCAAGTAAGTTTTGATTCTGAGTCTTTAACCAATTTTCTAATGTTGAATCCAGAATCCTGAAGCCTATATTCTTATGTATGAGTGGTAAGTTTGTGGCCTGGTTTAGGAATGCTGATTCCATCTTGTGTATGTAATGTCTACAGGAAAGTTGTCACAGCATCCATTAGAACGTACAAATTTTTCTGTGACGTTTTGTGGTTCAGAGAGATAGATGTGCTTAATTAATGTTTTTCTGCATGGTGTTGCGCTCGTGGACATGTCAGTAATTTGGGATAAGTTGTACGAAGAAGTCCTATCTGACCACGATGTTTGGCATTTTATTCAATTAGTATAAAAAAAACACCCAAAAGTATTTTATTCAATTAGTATTAAAAAAACACCCAAAAGTATGAATTCTGTAGCATCAAGCGATGCTGCATCAATGGTCGGAAATACGTTTTTTTTTTTTTAACCAACAGTCATTGGTGAATTTAAGTAAACACATCCGACCTTGACGAGTTTGTTTCTCAACGTCCTGGTTTCTCGCCAAACTGCGTCGATTTTAAACCTTCAAGTTCAGGTAATCGTCAGACATTTATTGGTTCATAAATGTTAATTGATATACCCGTAGAGTTGGATGCAGTGGGGTGTCTATTACAATTTTGTATACAGAGATTATCACAGTGTTATCAGGGACAGCATTTGAAAGTCTTCGTTGGGTGAAGCCAGATATATGAAAGAGTGTCTTGATTATACAATTCAGTTGGTACCTCATGAAACTTGTTTTATGTGTTTAGTTTACGTTCGGATGACAAATACAAGTCCGCCCACCTGTGGCTATATAAAGGTGACTGCGCCACTTATGCAACTAAAATGAACGGAAGCGCAGATACACTTACAGACACAAATGTATCCGAGTGGGACACAAACAAAACAACAATCTTCTATGCAATTTGATAATGCATTAAAAATGTTTAATTAAAACTATAGCGAAACACACATGTGACGAGTTTCACGTTTTGACGAGACCACGAGAGATTTCTGAAAGTGCTCATGTAATATTACCAATTTAGGTACAACAAATACCATAAAAAAGAGAGAGAGAGAAGAGAGAGAGAGAGAGAGAGAGAGAGAGAGAGAGAGAGAGAGAGAGAGAGAGAGAGAGAGAGAGAGAGAGAGAGAGAGAGAGAGAGAATTTTATCAATGACGTGTCACTGCGTGCGGACTAGTCCGTATACGGTATATCATCTACTAAGTTTTGAGACCACACTGCGTTCGATTTAAAGCTGATGGATAAATGAATCGTAAGATCAGAGGATGTGAGAAGAGGCTGTCATGGATACGACTCTGTAGATGACTGACCTGCGCAATACATGTACGACTTTTCCCTACACACACTCACACCACACGGACATGGATAGCCAGGCAACAAGTTTAGTTTCCTTTTTTTTTTCCTTTGCTGCCTGAACCATCAAATCATAACGAATACATGCTACATAACAAGCATGAACAGGCACAGCATGAAGTTTTCGCCACCACCAAAGGGCGCACGACAGTAGGTACTATACTGTCACATCAAACCAAGCTGGCACCCACAGCAGTGTCACCTCAAACAGTCTATGCACCGCATCTGGCCCCAGTCACAGTCCTCATACATTTCAGAAACCACTCACGGGAGCAGTTCGTGGAGTCCTTCTAGGGACTCCCACACAACAGAAGAACACAAGTCGTTGTCCCGACGAACTCTGAAACCCTT
This sequence comes from Conus betulinus, assembly GCA_016801955.1. NCBI lineage: Eukaryota > Metazoa > Mollusca > Gastropoda > Neogastropoda > Conidae > Conus > Conus betulinus. The sequence continues at coordinate 179,878 of JADBJO010002293.1, forward strand.
TCACACAGCAGCTCGTTGCTGACTACACGGACAGCCTCTCGACACACCCACGGGTCGGAGACAGCGGCTGGGCACGGACTGCACCCCACATCCGGATGACAGTCAGTTCCAGGTCGGGCACGGGGGCTTCACCGACACCTGGGGAACTGACTGCCAGTGAGGACCTGTCTTTAGTCTTCATTCAGCTCTCTGAAAGTGTTGCTTGGCCGGTAGCTCTTCGGAAACTGAAGGGAAATCCTCGCTCACCCGACTTACACAAAACGCAAAATAATTTTACAAAAAAAATTATATTATCATCATCGTCATCATCATTATCATCAGTGTTATTACGACCATTATCAAACATTATTATCATCATTATTACTATTACTATCGTTATTATTATTGTTATTATCATCGCTATTATTATTATTATTATTATCATTATTATTATTACTATCATTATTGTTATTGTCATCGTTATTATTGTTGTTATTATTATCATCATTTTTATTATTATTATTACTATCATTATTATCATATTATTACCGTTAATGCTATTATTAGTTTTCTTACTGTTATAATAATAATGATAATTATTATTATTACTATTATTAATTCTATTGTTATCGTTATCATCATCATCATCATCATTATTCCTTGAAAAACAGACATTGTGAGAGCTTTTATGCAGGGAGCTGCAATAGTGACAATGGTTATGGAAAAGAGTAGTTATAAAAAAAAACAGCTGTCGTGTAGTGTCAACGACCGAAGCAATAGGTGAACTGCTAGGCCAATGTAAAAATGCTTGCCTTACGTGAGCAATCTTTCGAAGCGAACTTTAGAAATGTCACCATCTCAGGGGATTATTTTCATGGAACGATGCCTACGTTGCCTCTATGCTGCTATGGGACCACTACATTATCCCGGGAGAAGAACAGGAGCGAATTCACTATCAGGTAGTTGGGGGTGAGTTTCATTCTATGAGTTTTGTAGTTTGACCAACAAATATTTCAGGATCTCTTGTTCCCATTTTTGTCTTCTTTTCTCCAACACGACATTCATCGTGTAAAGGAAAGGATTCACAGCCGCATTGAGTGGCATCACGGTTGTTGCCATAGCTACGTTGATCTCACCAGGTAGAGGTAACCCTGCAGTTGACAAAAGCCCCAGCACACCAATGGGGAACCAACAGAGAAAGTCTGTTGCCGCCACAGTGATTAGCCGACGTGCAATGTTTAGATCTTGGTTTTTTCTTGAGTCACCAACAGATGTCATAGTGTTGTCCTTACAGCCATGTAGATCGCAGTTTGCCCAACCGCTATAGCAAGAAACAGCAGCATGTTGAGAACGATGAGGATACCAAAGGCATACCAATGGCCAGGAAATTCACCGTGGGAGATGGGCAGTGGAATGCAGATTGCTGACTGACTGTAGAATCCCCAGTGGACATGTGCAGGGAGGAGAGGGATACTGACCAGTGTGACAACAACAATCCAGTGAGCACAACAGACCAGCTGAGCAGACCAAGGCTGAAAATGGACATGACTGAAAGGAAACCGTATGACCAGAAATCTGTCAAGGGTAATGAGGTGATGATAAAAGCTGACATTTCATTGGACGCAAGTGCCATTGTTCCAGCTATTTGACAGACAGTGCCATTTCTCCACTGAATGTCCTGCCACAAGTAGGTGTTTTGAAACAGCCTGTCTGCTGTACCTATGATAATGAGATAAATCCCCATTAAGCCATCAGATACACACAAGTGTGTGACAAAAATTCGTAACCAGACACATTGGCTCTTTGCGCCTTTATGCGAATTATCAAAGTGGAAATGTTTGCAATTGTGGCCAGTGTAGCAAAGAGCACCATGAATACACGATACACGTCAGAACCTAGAAGGTTATCACACGAACTTGTGTTGTCAACAGGAGCATGGCAATCATACATATTAAACTCTAAAGGAAGAACTTGAGGACAGCAGATCTTATAATTATCAGCATAGACCTGGATCAGGCTTTCCAATTTCCTGAAGATGGTAGAACTAAACTGTACTATTTCATTGCCACGCAAATCAATTAACTGTAGCCTGGAGAGATACTTTGGTTTACTATGTACTATGTGTTTAATCCCACATTGTGACAGATTTAAATGATGCAGGTTATCAAAACTGTCAAATACATTGACATCTAACTGAAAAATTGACACACCATGCAGATCTATAGTTAGTAATGAAGGAAACAAGAGAGATTCATTTTGGCTTTGTGAAAATAACGACAAGATTGGGTTTTGTGATAGGGATAAATGTCTCAGATTACCTAAGTGTTGTATATCAAATGTGCGTATGGTTGTAATTCTATTGATGCTTAAATCCAGAGTCTGCATGTTTGGAAACGAAATATTGTAAACATGTTCCAGGTGGCACCGAGAGAGATCCAAGAAAATGAGCATGGAGAAGGAAGAAGACAGTTGGTCTAAAGCAATATTACTACCACTTATGTCCAGTGCTCGTAGATAATGAAAAAAATGCTCTACACTAGAGGGATCACTGCATTTGAACGCCAGACCAAGACGGAGACAGTTTTGTGGACATGAAAGATCACACAGCAGTTCATCATCATGTTGAGGACACTGGTGAGTTCCA
>JADBJO010002293.1:187500-205000 GCA_016801955.1 Conus betulinus
ATTTGCCAACAAACACACAGAAATACTAGGGTCAGAAATGGAAATCATTTTCCATACAAAGAAAACTCTGCTGCATAGCAAAAATGAAATTTGGACTAAAAACACAAGCAATAAATCAACTTTTGATGTCACAATGGGATCATATGATGGCGCCGAAACTTACGAACTTGTCGGAATATTTATGCTATCTAACATTAAAAAAAAAACTTGGAAAACAATTGATCTGTACAGAGATGACGGCCTCGCTGCGCTGAACGACAACCCTAGAAACATTGAAAATAAGAAAAAAGAATCGTGCAAAATCTTCCTCAACCAAAATCTAAAAATCACTATAGAAGCAAATAAAAAGGTAGTGAACTATCTAGATATAACGTTAGACCTCAACCAACACATATATAAGCCACACACAAAAAAAACCAAACGACACACCTGTCTATGTAAATATCAAAAGTAACCAACCAACTTCCATACTGAAAACAATACCCAGAGGCATAAGTAAGAGACTATCTAACCTGTCATGTAATGAAACAGCATTCAACAACGCTGCAGCTGAATACCAAGAAGCGTTACACAAAAGTGGCTACAACTATTAATTACGATACGATCCAGACAATAATACGAGCAGACAAAAGAAGAACTGGAAAAGGAAGATAATATGGTACAACCCCCCCATACGACGGAAGAGTTAAGACAAATGTAGGGAAAGAATTCTTCAAAATTCTGACATCATCTTTCCCAAAAGAGCACAAATTATCCAAGATATTTAATAAAAGCAACATCAAATTATCACACTCATGTATGCCCCAACCTCAAAAACATCATTGACTCAACCAACAAAATGAAAAGCAGTACAGAGAGAAAAATGAGGGTGAAGAAAGGAAATCCTGCAACTGTACCAAGAAAGAACAGTGCACTCTAAGCAACAAATGCCTCTACAACAACTTTGTGTATCAAGCCACTGTAACATCAGAGAACGCAGAAGAAACATATATAGGTATTACTGAAAATCAATTTAAAAACTAGATATGCAAACCACGAACAGTCATTTAATAAAGAAAGATATAAAAACCAAACAGAATTGAGCAAATACATCTGGAAGCTTAAAGATAAAAAAATAGACTACAACATATCCTGGAAAATCATAAAAAGAACAGCATTATACAATAATATTTCAAAAAGATGTAACCTATGCTTAACATAAAAATACATAATACTTTGTAAACCACAATTGGCAACCCTAAATACTAGGATGGAAATGGTCAATAACTGTAGACACAAGTGGAAATTCCTATCAGTGAGCAAAAATCAAAAACAAAGGAAAAACACAGGCAGCACGTGATGACAGACAACGCAAGTAGCTATAAAACACTGGCAGCACAGGCCCTTCACATCCTGACGATTGCGGTTGCATGAAACAACGTTGTAGATTTTAAGCCTTATTTTTAAACCTTACCTTTTAAACAGATGCCGCTCCCATTACGGTTGAGCACTCTTTTTAAATTGGTGTTGGTTCTTACAACTATTATCTTATATGTGTGTGTGTGTGTGTGTGTGTGTGTGTGTACATATATATATATATATATATATATATATATATATATATATATATATATATATATATATATATATATAATATAAAATCGCAGTAACAGCTTTAGTAGACCAGCAGCAGCAGCAGCAGCAGCTGTGCAGTCATGTATTGATAATACTTCAGTTACTTCGGGGGCTTTTCATTTTTGTTTTCATCTAAAGCTAAGATGTTTTCGCATCAGAAACATAAACCCATGGGAAGAGCTGTAAGATATTCTCACGACTTACTGTAAAACCACAACCGTACAAACCTGAAGGCTGCCTCCACACTGCAGAGGCATGCTATCTGTACAGGGAGGATACACACAGAAATCTTCATCACTGTTGTCCACACAGTCGTGACGATGATCACACACTAACGTGTATGACAAGGACTGCCGAGCTATCCTGCATGAAAACTGCATCGGGATAGACGAACGCAGGGAAGCACATGCTGAAAATGAAGACGCAATCTGACTTTTTGTTTTTAAACATCTCTGAAGTTCTGCCTCCCCAGCAAGCGGTCTGCTTGTCCTCAGCCAACAGACAGTGAGTCATGTGACCCCCAGGACACGTGACCAGTGTGGTGTGAGTATCCCTTTGACGTATCACAGTCCAGTGACAGAAGGGCAAGTGGCTGCAATCTTCTGTGGGGTGTAGCTGCTTTATTTTCACAAAGGTAAAAATGCAGTGTAGTGTTTTCTCAACAACTGTAAAGGTGCAGTTTGCTTGTAGGTGCTGATAGTCCTGTCCCTGAGTTGCGATGGGCTGGTGGCGCTGTCAATGCACAAGCGTGACCTATGTCTTGATTAAAATCAAACCCTTCTGTTCCGAGAAATACAGTATAAGCAACCGTCTGGTCACTCCAGATCAGTAAGTCTTTGTACCTGGGTTAAAACAGATTTTCTTATCATCCATATGCATAACTAGATTTACTGAATGCGTGAAGCTTTTTTGATGCCAACTATAAATGACGATTAAGAGATGGAGTCTTTTTTCTCTTCTGAAGGTATTTGTATATGCATAAACTGCTAGTATAGTATTTAGCAATCTAATTAGACGGGACCTCAGATGACTGACGAATGAACGTAACAATGATTGAAGTAGCAGAACTCGACGTACTGGTCTTCTTCAGGGAGGATGAGAACAAACAAACAAACAAACCAAAAATCAAAGAACGACTGTAAGAAAAATATGATGAGAAAAACAAACAAACATGGGCATGTAACTACGTCCTCAATCACACAGAAAATGTCTTAATGGCGATGGGTTTGGGAGACATGGGAGAGAGGGAAGAGACAGATGTGATGAAAAAGGACGATGTAATAGTTTAAATGTCAAATCCTTTGCTGTCAGCAATGGGAACAATTAAGTCCTGTATTCTGAACAGAGCCTTGTGTGTTTAAAATGTACACATAATGTCATCATTCAGTCCTTACATGAACGGTAAACCTGAAGTGACCGATTGAAGTCCAACGTGAAAAGAAGCTATGTGTTTTGTCCAGAGAAAATCTACAACCTTTATCGTTTTCTGACGGTGTGTTGAAACTGACCAGTTCTGCCCCATACGAATGACAATCCACGTTTTTATCCATAAAAGACGTCACTGGTATTTTGCCAAGGATGTAGCATTTACCATCCAATAAAAAGCCAGACGAACCACAACGATCATAATCACATTGTTCTTCTTCGTCTTCCTCACCGTGACATTGGACCCAAAGGTTACAAGCCAGATGAAACTCGAACTTGGACCAGTGTGGAACAGAACAGTTCCATATATCTGTACCAGGGATGCGAGTTGGTAGGGCTGTGTGCTGCATTATATATATAAAGATTTGATGTTAGACGTACAGTTATACACTTATGACTCAACATATATTATACTCTGGTTAAATCTCATACTTTTCTTTCGTTGGCATTTCGTTCGCACTAAAAACAAATAGCATTGAAAGAAAGAATAGCGGAACACAGACGTGACACCAAGCTGCAAAGAGAGAAGCCAATAATGCGACATTCCCTTCAGCATTCAGTAGCAGACCTTGCTGTTGCAGTGTTGGCAAAAGATTACGGTGAAAGCAAAAGCTTCAGACTTATTACTGAAGAGAAAATGATAAGGACATTGGATACAAGGTTACCAAATGGATGTAATGTTAAGACAAATTTGTAACAACCCTATCCAACAAACGATCCGCTGGATCGGACTCATCAGGGAGACACGACTGATGGCGTCTGTGCTCCTGGTACCAAATAGAGACACAGCACAGTCCACAATACTGTGGTGTTCTCGCCACCAAGAGTTTTAAAAAAGTATTCAACAGCACCCCTAAAGCAGCCAGCGAAGGGTAATAAAAACAAAAAGAAAGTGGGGTGGAAAAAATGTTGCTGAAAAACTGTCTTCTGATCTCCCTTGCATCCTTGGGTGGATCCTGAGGCGTAGGCTCTAAGATTGTCCCCTACATGTTATACTGTTTGCATAATGTCTTTATCCAGCGGACGAAAGGCCTAGGAGCAGGCAATACAAATAGCTCTGCCTTCGAGAGTGATTACGGTGGTTCCCTCTTGCAGCTAGTGATGAGTTTTCATATATTTATATATATTTTCTTAATTTTATGTTCCCATTTTCTTCATCTTCAACCTTACTCCCCCTTAAGTTCAAATGTTTGCCAAGTCATTACTGTGATGACAGAGGGGTTGTTGGCCTGCGCTTGTTTTTCTCACACTATTAGATTGTTCGTCATTGTATTTGTCTGATTTCCTTCAAGTTTAAAAGGCTGTGCCAGTCTTGAATAAAAGTTACTCTGTGTTAGGTTTTCTTATGGGAGCAAGAGTTACCCTTCTTGTTCATTGTTTACTGCTTCCTGCCTCGTTTTATTTTCAACTTGGTTTCAATCAAATCGAGTTTATTTGCATTTGTTTCTGTCCGTCTGTGTGTTTGCCTTTTGATCTCCCTTGCATCCTTGGCAGGGTCCTCAGGCGTAGGCTCAAAGATTGTCCCCTGCATGTTATACTGTTTGCATAATATCTTTAGTTTTACAGCAATATTTTTATCTCCCCACCCTTTCGTTTTGTTTCATTTACTGCCTTTCGCTGGCTGCTTTAGGGGTGCTGCTGGATTCTTTTTTGAACCCTTGGTGGTGAGAACACCGCAGTAATATGGACTGTGCTGTGTTTCTATTTGACGCCAGGAGCACAAACCCTATAAGCCGCGTCTCGCTGATGAGTCCGATCCAGCAGATGAAAGGTCTAGGAGCAGGCAATACAAATAGAACTGCCTCCAAGTGGGATTACAATGGTTCCCTCATGCAGCTAGTGAAGAGTTTTCATATTTTATAATATATTTTCTTAATCTTATGTTCCCATTTTCTTTATCTTCAACCTCAACCCCCAGCCACCTTAAGTTCAAATGTTTGCCAAGTCATTACTGTGATGACAGAGGGGTTGTTGGCCTGCGCTTGTTTCCCCCCCCCCCCCCCCCCCCCCCACTATTACATTGTTCTGTCATGTGAGCAGGGATGCGTTGTGCTGCCGTTACACCCCTGATAAGTCAGGACCAGCACATCCGACTTCAGCTCTTGTCATTGATCCCATGGCTGGTGTAAGGCTTGAAGCAGTGTCATGGCGTGTCCACACGCCGGTGGGCCTACACACAGTTCCTTCCTTTTTCGGTGGGGGACTTACTCCTCCATCTGGACTGGTCTACCCTGTGGCTTTCTTTGGTTGGAGAGGCCGAGATCTAGTTTTAATATAGCGCCAGTCGCCCGCTCCCTTGCCGCGTTAGTCACAACAGAACTTGCATCCAACCTGGACCATGTCCCCCTGAGGAAACGCCCACATTAACGTGGCGACAAGGTGCTACTACGGTTTTCACTCTTTCTTAATAAGAAGAAAGGGATCTTCGCAGATCAAGAGCAGACACCTGGCCTGCTGACCAACCGATGAGGGAGAAACTCTACGGATCTCTGGAGGGGTTCTGCCGGACAGCAGCCTTCGTCAGTGCATCGGTGGTTCCTGTCTGAGTGAACGACGAAGAAGGAGAAGAAGAAGATTTTCATGTTTGTATTTGTCTGACTTTCTTCAAGTTTAAAAGGCTGTGCCAGTCTTGAATAAAAGTTACTCTGTGTTAGGTTTTCTTACGGGAGCAAGAGTTACCCTACTTGTTTTATTGTTTATTGTTTCCTGCCCCATTTTATTTTCAACCCTATCCAAATTTACCTATGAACAACATTGATGATTTGCAAAAAAAAAAAATCATACCTTTTCCAGACTACAGTTATAGTATACCATACACAGTCATAGACAGGACTATATTCACATTATTCTTTGGCTTCAGATTCTGAGGCAGGTGACGAAAATAAAAGAGTCACTTTAAGTAGCTGTTCTTAAGTATGCTGTACGCTGACCCCTCACTGGTCAGTGCTGTGCAGAGTCGCAGACAAAGAAATCTGAAACATCAACAAGAGGGAAAAACTGCAAGTAATGCGGCCGAGGCTGGACGTGACCCAAGAAGTATGTCTAATTATTGCTGGAGTTAGTACAGTATACTCTAGGGGACATTGATGCTTTCAGGTATGAACACAGTTCACAGCCAAGTATCGACATGTCCAATATTCCCTAAATGAGGGATCTGATGCAGAGATACCAAAGACTGTATTACCAGATTACACAGATGTGTGTTTTTTTTTCTGTTGAGCTCCAGTGGAAGTTTTGGACCCAAATATCTCTATGCCATTACGGGCCAAAACAAAACAAAACAAACATTAAAAAAGCGAGGTGAGGGGGTGGGTGGGTGGAGGTTCACTGACTTAAAAGCTATTACAGGCTGAGGGTGTGTGCAGACGCACAGTGCTACCAGCAGTGTAGCATGCTATGCCAGCGGACCATGGACAGGGGAAAGCATTCACATGGTTTCGTTGGTCAGGATGCTGTTGGTCAAGGGTCTTTTGAAGGAGTCAGGATATACATCACGGTGCCATTGTGCTCTCATCGACGCCTAACCACCTGGTGAGGGTCTTGAATTGTTAAGGGATAAAGTTCAAGTGGTAGAGTTAACGTGGCTGCATTTTTGTTCCCAAGTCAACCGTGAAACTATATTGATACAAACTCCTAAGATATATGCTAATCAGTATGATTGAGTGTGGATGTGATTTAAACAAACTGTATAAAATCTCAAGCACCTTGATTAGTGTGACAGTTTATGTTTTTTTTTTTTTAAAATGTGTTATCAAGTATGTGTGTTATAGCGGTAAGGGTGGTGGGATTGTGTGTGTGTGTGTGTGTGTGTGTGTGTGTGTGTGTGTGTGTGTGTGTGTGTGTGTGTGTGGGGGGGGGGGGGGTAGTTGTATGGTGGGGGAGATGTGGTGGGACGTGGGGTTGTCGCCCTGATCAGAAATAGTGTGCATGCATTATTCAGAGATGACTATAGTCTGAGCGGCTATAATCGTACGAGATATAACATGTAGGCTTAGAGACAGATAGACACAGAACACAGGTTGGTATATATCTTGGTTGCGACATGTGATGTGTGGCCACACTATGTTGCCACGACGTATTCTGATAAGTTTTTTCAGGAAGATGTCTCGGGAGATGGGTGTGACGTTTCCATTCATTCCCTCCTCGTTATTTTCTGTGCTTTGTTACAGGTGTGAAGAGGAAATCGGTTCTCCCAATAGCTTGCCAAACACAGTCACCTGTCTTTTCGGTCGTGATTTTGACAGTTTTGGACAAAGAGCTCACAGTCATCTTCTTATACATTGTAACCAGCGTTCTATGATTCAGTCTATGTTGTTCCCATGCTAGCACAATAGTCAAGGTATTTTGGGAAGACAACTGGGTACCATTTGATGCCAAAGGAAGTTGGGTGGTTCCGTTTTTCTTGGACAACACTGGTTGCTTAGTGCTACCTGGGCTACCTGGGCTAAATGCCCTGGACAGATGTAGAGTTTTCTGTGTCTTCTGTCTTTGCAGTCGCCCCCTTCTGCTACAGTTGATTTTGTCAGTTGTTGTCATGGTTAAGTAGTTTCTGTCATTAGCAGCAAGAGGTTCAGTCCCATTGCTACGCTAGTGGAGTCTGCTGTTCACTTGCCCGTCTTGTCATGAGATGTGTGGTGCTGTCCCTGCCTTTCGGTTGACAGTGTGGCTCTCCCCAAGACAGCCTCAATCGTCTCCTTCCCCGGGCTGTCTGCAGCGACCTGCCTGGATCTGCAACTCCTGGGCAGCACCCAAGAGACATGCGTGTTGTCCAGGGATGCAGAGGGCATCCCCATAATCTCCACCAGCTCTGCAACTCCTGTACATCACCCAAGAGACATGCGTGTTGTCCAGGGATGCAGAGGGCATCCCCATAATCTCCACCAGCTCTGCAACTCCTGTACAGCACCCAAGAGACATGCATGTTGTCCAGGGATGCAGACCATTAATCTCCACCAGCTCTGCAACTCCTGTACATCACCCAAGAGACATGCGTGTTGTCCAGGATGCATAGAGCATCGCGCATCTCTCGCCACCAGCTCTGTAACTCCCGTACAGCATCCAAGAGACATCATCTGAGTGAACCATTAATGTCGCTAGTGTCATTTTCATCGTCGCGCGCAACTGTCGCCACTGAAGAGCTGATGCCATTATCTTTTCTCCTGTTGCTGTATCCAGAGCCACCAGTGACCATGTTTTCTTTAGGATGAATGAAAAATGTGTGATACTAGAGGTGTTTTGTTTAAATGAAAATGTTGTCAGAGGAAGAAGGGGAGGGGCATGTGTGGTAGGAAAAAACTGATGGGAGAGCCCGACGGCTGCAGGTCTTTAGAGAAGAAATCCACCTTTCCCCCAGACAAGTGTTTTAGCCCTAAACGTACATTTTAAGGGGGCTGGGCGCAGCCAGATCATGACCCCTGGATGCCCTTCTGTTGCCCTTTCAGTCTCCTGGCGTTGCCAGGTTTGGAATCCGCAATGCTTGGATTGTTTGGGCGTCTCAAGGCGTGCCTTTTAAAGGGGTGTCTTATGCATATTGTTATTAGACACGTGTTCTAAGCTGGGAAATTTAGGCTTCATGGGGTTCTCTTTAGTTCCTTCTTGACCAGTTCCAGCTGGAACTTTTTTTCAGCTGCCGCTGCCATTGCCCTCGGGTTCTGGTTATTCTCTTACTAGAAATCCCGAGCTACATTGCGAGCAGGTCGCCTGTTGTACTCTCATGGTGTCTTGACTCCGAATTCATCTTCTCCCTACAAGTGTTCATTCAATCATTCAAAAAAAAAAAACTGTGTAGTAGATGTATATAAGTCTTATGAGATCTGCAGTAGTCGTTCTCGTCTTTCTTAAAGATAAAAGCCCTACTGAGAGTTAGAAACTCTGTGTCGTTGAATTAAGGTGTGTGGCCTTGCCCGGTCGTCAAGGAAGGCAGGTGAACATATCTGGATGATTGCTGGAATGTATACTTCATTACGTGTCTTTTCGTCCGTCTCTAAGTGCACATCTAAATGTGTGTGATGTTCTCTGCATCAGGTGGCTTTCCTGCTTCTCTTAGCTGGAAATACAAGAGTGTTTTCCTCATGTGCCTTTCTGTCCTTCTCTCTCAACTGAAAACACAAGTGCATTTGGGGGTTCCCCATCCGAGTGGTCTTTCCTGCTACATCTGATTTTAAAATACAAATGTGTTTGGTCTTCTTATTTTTCTTATCTTCCTTCAATCCCTTTTAACTGCGGTCTCTTAACAGCATTTTTTTAATGTGATTTCTTGCCTCATTATGGGATGGTTGCGATCGTAATAATGATCGTGTTCTTCGTATTTTTCATGGTCTTTCTTTCTTTCTTTTTTTTTTTTTTTTCTTTGTTTCTTTCATTTTAACAACAGCTGTGGATTAATTTCGAAATGGGTAGGTGGTATATCAAGCTTAGAATAGTGACAATTAATTTTCCATAATGGAAAATACAAGTAACGAAAGTAAAAAGTTCAAAATATCTTATCACTCACACTCCTATGCCTAAGGCATTATGTATTTTATCCATACTAACCTGATGAAAGGAAAACCGGATCTGAAATCCCATCGCTCTCCTAGAATGACCGCCAGATGTGCATTCATCAGTTAGGGAGATGGTGAGACGCCCCCCTTCTCTTCCCCCGAGTAGCATGACCATGCCTTGCACCGCCATGGATCCCTTTCACAAAGAGACCAGGTGTTGCCGCCAGGCGATGTGATGGTCAGTTTGGAACGGGACTCCAGCTGAACATTTTCAAAACTGACCATAACGTCATGAACACGTGGCGGTACAACAAACACTGTGCTGTTCATGTTGAGGTAGGAAAGCTTTGAACCGTAGTCAGGAGTTTGAATGCAACCTACGGCAGAATGAAGGGGAAGGTGTGAAAACAAGGTAAGCCTAGACAAAATGGAAAAAGCTGAGTTAGCAAACTGCCAACGAGTAGAACCAACATGCACAGAAGCCGAGCTTAGTGATCTTATTTCTTCTTCAGGCGAGACAAATGTAACAACAAATATAGTAGAAGAAAGTCATTGACATTTCAAAAAGGTATGAAATGACTATGGCATATGGGGTTATACAGGTGAATGAATACAAAATACAGGATATTAATATGAAAACATACACAACATGAACAGCAACAACGTTCTAACATTTTCTGTGCTTTTCTCATCTTTCTTAAAATCTAGGAAAGGGAAAAGGAAGGTGGGGATCAGCAAATGGGAAAAGTCTTATTTGAAGGAGGGAACAGAGTAAGAGAGGATATTGTGCGGTGCTGCCATTGATAGCATCTCTCTCTCTCTCTCTCTCTCTCTCTCTCTCTCTCTCTCTCTCTCACACACACACACACACACACACACACACACACACACACACACACACACACACACACACTCTCTCTCTCTCTCTCTCTGTATCTGTGTACACACACACACACACACACACACACACACACACACACACACACACACACACACACACACAGAGCTAGTGAAGGATTTTGTGTTGAAGATATATTTCCCTGACCTTTTCATTCTAATTTTCCTTCTTTCACCTGTGTCCCCCCTCCCCCCCCCCCTCTCTCTCTCTCTCTCTCTCTCTCTCTCTCTCTCTCTCTCTCTCTCTCTCTCTCAAACCTTTGCCAAGCCATTTATATACTGATGTGTCAGTAAGTTTAACATGTGGATCCAGCCCAAGAGACGCCTGATTGGCAAGAAAGCTCCAAGACAGCTTAATGTTGCCAAGAAAAACACTAGAACCAAGCAGATGTTTGTAGACACTCTGCAAGAATGCCTGGAATCCGCCTCTCTGGACAACCAGAATGTGAAGGCCAACACATCGACCTTCAGAGAACTGGTCTCCAACACCGCTTCAGAGATCCAGAGACCAGCGGCCAAGAAACACTAAGACTGGTTTGATGAGAACTGCAATGGCATCCAGCAGCTACTGCATGAGAAACATCTGCACAAAGCTTACCTCAGTGACTCCAAGTCCACATCCAAAAAGATGCGTTCAACAACATACGCAGAATAGTTCAAGGGAAACTATGAAATATGCAAGCACATGGCTGAGCAACAAGCTGACGAGATCCACGGATGTGCTGACAGGCATGAAATGAACTTTTGTGATGCCTTGAAAGACATTTATGGACCTACATCATCAGGATCATCCCCTATGCTTACCGCTGATGGAAACACGTTGATCACTGACAAAGGAAAGATCTTGCTTGAAACACTGGGCAGAACTCTTCAACAGCGTACTTATCTGCCAATTATCTATCAGTGACAAAGCCATCGACTGACCCCCTCAAGTGGCCAAAAAAACAAAGAAACAGATGAAAAACCAACCCTCTTGGAGACCAGAAAACGATATGTTTGCTGTCCAGTGACAAAGCACCAGATTCCGACTCCATACCAGATGAAATCCACAAAGAAGGTGGCACAGCCCTGACTGAAAAGCTTCATCATTTGCTTCTTCTGATGTGGCAACAGGGGACGATCTCTCAGGAGTTCAAAGATGCATCAATAATCCATTTGTACAACGGCAAAGGGAACACCCAGGCTTGTGACCACCACTGAAGCATATCCCTTCTTTCTATAGCAGTCAAAATACTTGCCAGATTCTGCTGAATCGCCTTATAATACACCCTGAGCAAGAGCTTTGCCAGAGAGCCAGTGCGGCTTCAGAAAAGACAGAGGAAACCATAGATGTGGTATTTGCTGCTAGACAGCTCCAAGAAAAAATGTAAGGAGCAAAATGCCTACCTGTTCACCACCTATGTCGACCTGACTATGGCCTTCAATACAGTCAATAGAAAGGGCCTGTGGAAGATAATGGCAAATGTGTGGATGCCCAAGCGAAATTCATCTCTATGGTGCAGCAATTTTATGAAGGCATGCAGACACATATCCAGGACAACACAGAGACATCTATCTAGCCATTCCCTGTCACAAATGGTATTAAAGCAACCCTTTGTTTTGGCACCCACTCCGTTCAGCATCATGTTCTCCACAACACTGACTGATAGGCCGTGCGCCCAGTAGGGAACCCTCCCCCCCCCCCCCCCCCCCTCCCCCCCCCCCCCCCGAGGGATTTTTGAAGACAGTGTGTTTTAGGTGGCTCACTATATGCCTTTTCAATTTCTCTGCTTGTCTGCAAGATGAAAGACTCTGCGTTTAAGGTTGAGAGATATAATGCACGAGGAACCTACGTTACGCGGCGCAAAATACAACACATACGAAGCACCTTCAAAAAATAAAAACAAAAGTGATCAGTTTATCATAAAAGCTAACATGATTCTTTTCAGCATCTAACTTAGCAATATAATCAAAATTTGCATTCAATGATGAATTAATATGGTACATAAGCACGGAATGTCGTGCCACACAGCTAGTATACAAGGTATGAGAATCAGTTAACTTAAGAAAACAAACATGACCAATATTATTGATCAACAAACTTCTGTGTCACACCATAGATCATTAGCAGTTTCTGTTATTGTCAGTGTCACACAAAGATTTCTCATCATGACTGCACTGAATTTCAGGCGGCTGAATCAACTCTAACTATCAGCTTCAAAGATGAAGTCATGAAGAGCTTCAGAGTCGGGGAACTCTTCATCACCCTCTTCCT
This sequence comes from Conus betulinus, assembly GCA_016801955.1. Classification (NCBI taxonomy): domain Eukaryota; kingdom Metazoa; phylum Mollusca; class Gastropoda; order Neogastropoda; family Conidae; genus Conus; species Conus betulinus. The sequence goes on from JADBJO010002293.1 coordinate 200,173, forward strand.
GCTGGGGCTGCTCCACTAGTTCTTCTTCGTCACCCTCTTCCTGCTGGGGCTGCTCCACTAGGATTTCCACTAGTTCTTGTGGCATGAAAAAGCCAGCTGTCCACTGGATTTCCAGTTTCTTATCCACAACATGCCAACCATTGCCGTCTGCTTGACGAATGGCTGCAGTTGCCTTGTCTGCTTCATTCCAGACAAGTGCCTGGAAGTTGGCTCTTTTGACATGCATTCTCAATGAGTCTCTGCATGGTGGGAGCAGGCTCATGTCCACTACGTTGTAGGTGTCCAACAGGACTGATGGAGTAGTTCCAAAGCGTTCGAGAAACTTCTAGTGCCTCAGTTTGTTTATATCAGTCACAGACCTCCCTCCATACAGAAGGCATGTGAATTGCTCAGTTTTCCAAATAACTGAGCTGAAATTTCAGTAGATTTTCCCAACTGACTGAAAGTGGTAAGGAACTCTGGATGTTGCTTTAAGAGTCTGAGAGCCACCAGCTTTCCTTTCTTCACAAAAGCACTGGTCGTGTCACACCCTGTAAAGGAATGCAATGCCGGAAGCACAGAACAGACTTCAGCCCCAGTCTCTGTGATCACTCTTTTCAGATCAATAAGTCGTCTTTTGTTGCCAACACCAGTGTCAAACAAGATTCTTTGCTTGATGCTCTGTGAGAACTTCAGCAGAAGAACAAATACATCTGTGTCTGGAGATCTGACAGTGATTGTTGCATCACTTGCTGACCTGGCAGCAATATGAAAGCAGTACAGAATGAGTTTTGTATCTGCTTCCTCATGAGTGGACTTCAGCTCCTCCACTTCTTCTGAGAGTGTATTCTGTCCATTGACACTTGTGAGACGAACACATGTTTCCCCATAGGAGTAGAAGATCTGTCTGTTACAGAGTTTTGGAGCGTACTTTTCTTTTTTCCATTCCATTCCTTCAGGAAAAATCTTGTGACATTCATTTTGTTCTCATCATTTGATAAGAACCCTTTCCATTCTCTGGGCACTTTCGTTGAAGATCCTTTGATCAAGTGGGTCTTTGCTGTTCCTCTCTTCTTGCTCTCTCAATGCTCTTGATTGATCGAGGAAAGTAGGAATCTGTGACAAAGTCCACACGTGGCACCTTGGCGAGTTGCTCAAAGAGGCTCTCAGCCAGTTCCCCAAATGTACGTGGCAAAACTACCTGTGCATGAAACAGGGCATTTCCATCAATGACGCAGTTATTGGCTGCTTGATCAGGTCTTTCATTACAGTGGGAATTAGCTTCCAGGAAGTGGAGCAGTGTGGATTTGTCTGTCTTTGCAGGAGTCCCATCAGCTGTTGCTAGCGCCCATGGCATTGGACCCAGGGGAAACCTGAACACTCTTTCCAGACTGACCTGATGTTCTAATGCAAGAAGAACAAGCTGGCAAAACACGTTTCGTTCAGCTGTAACTTGCTTGGACTTCTTTGCTTTTGCTGATGAAACTTTAACAGACTGGGCAATCTTTGAAAATGTCTTCAGGTTGAGTTTTCTTGATTGGGTCATTGAAACTCTTAGTTTTTGCCACAAGTCTCTCCTACACAAATGCTTGGTATGCTTCTTTCCCAACTTTGTCAGCATTGAGAAGGTCGTCCTCGACGTCTTTTGGTGCTGGTGCTCCTGAAGACAGACAGTAGAGCACAGCCTTGTCAACAACATCAAAGGGGTTGATGACGTTGGTGATTGCCTGCATCACACATTGTTTGTGTCCTGATCACTTTTCACAATCTCTGATGATCTCAGATCTTTGTGTGATGAGTAGTCTTGGCTGTCCATGTTAGCCATTTCCAGTGCAGCCTGTTGATACCTTCCTCTGACGTGTCTCGTCGTGCACCCATCTATAGTATGCAGCATGGTTTTTCTGCTGAAGCCAACAATGCCACTTTGTGACTTGGCATGTCGGTTTACTGTCTGTTCGATGGTGATGTCTACTGCATTTCTGGAAGAGGGAACAGCTGATCTGTTGACAGTGAATCCGCTGTTTTGAAGAAGTTGTTCTGCTCCAGGATGGGATGTAGGCAGATTCAGCATAGACTGCAAATACACTGCTGTGTACCTGGCATAGTTTCTGATCATAGCTGCTGAAAAATAGACTGCACATGTTCTCCAAAGTTGTAAGGTGAAGAGTCCAGTTGTTTTCTTTGGTGGCTCTTTGAAGCTGAAGAATGTGCCAAACTCTGTCCATGTAGTTCAACCAAAACTGGGCTGTTTTTTTCAAGTTCTCCTCCGTCTGACTCGCTTTCTGAAGCGTGACATGCGGGACAGTATCCTTTTGCAGCTGTCATTTGTGAGAGCTTCTGACAGTCTGTCTTCTGATGGATCCATGGAAAGGCGTAGAACCACTGCTCTCTTGCTTCTTCATCAAAAAAGTCCTTCTCTGACGATTCAAATGCCTGTAGAAGAAGACGTTCAAGAGCTTCCAAGACAAGTTTGTGAACTCTAAGAGCTCTGTTGTAGTGCTTGCCAGTCATGACTTTCTCTATTGACCCACTGGCACACAAACACCTGACTCAAACAAGAATTTCTTCGAATCCACTGCACCTCAGGCTTTTCCCCAAAGCACACATGTAGGCACAAGTGAGGTGGAATGCGCCCATTCTGATGATGATGTTACCAAACTCTTTGTGGGTTCTGCCACACAACAATGGAATAGGCTTTCTTTGCCACCGCCAGGTCAAATGTCACTATGGTATACTGCTGGCCCACCTGCTTGGAAGCTTCTTGCGATATGCGCAAGATGTGCTGAACTGTTGCATTGTCAGTGATAGGAGCGAAGACAGGAGGCATATACTCCACTGTTGATTCGTTGGAGCTGCTTTGTGCACTGCTTGCTGTGAGAGAAACCCATCCAGCCCAAGATGGAACTGTCTGTGCACTATCCTTGGCCAGAGCCCTGCTGCACATCCACAGAATGTCAGATGACTTTACAGACTCTCCCATGTGAGGTGCTTCTGTCAGTGTAACTGCTAAATTCGGTTCCCATTTGCTCTTTGCAAAAGCACGGCTCAAGTCACTGTTGATCTGCTTTTGACTGATCGATCTTTAGTTCCAGGCAAAGAAGCAGGAATTTCAGCCAAGGCATCAGGCACTGCACTGCCCTCTGCAACCTCCTGAATAATCAGTCCATGAGCAGTGTGTGTTGTGCCTGCGCCAGATGGGGTCTCTTCATTCAAATCAAAATTGTCCCAACACAGATGTGTGACCACATTCCTGTCTGGTCTGATTGATGGGGGAAGAACTGTCACTCTGTCATCAATGTCCTTGCAGATTGCTGTTTCCAGCTCTAAGATGCACGAGTAGGAAGCACAGTTTCCGAAGCGATGGATCAGTGTGATCACTTCAGCACTCCCTGTGAGGTGCCGAAGTGTCATGCCAAGAAGAAGATGCTTTGGCATCAGCCACTGACCTCTTGATGCAGCCTGACAAAGGTCTTGGGAAAAGGACTTGGCCAATCTTTGATTTCTTTCTGATGACTCCTGTCCTTTCTTTCCTGTAATGAGTACAGAAATAAACTCGTGGAGGTAAGGTGGTGGACTGATAGCATCACTCAGCAGAAAACTGGCTGAGGGAGGCCAGGGCATTGGCCGGGCTTCTCGCTGAGCACAGTGAATGATCCTGCAGAGAACTAGAGCTGCTTCCTCCAGCCTCTTGGAATCAGAGGTGGCAGTCTCAAACGCTGTCTCAACTGCTTGACCTTTGGGAACAGCTGATGAATAGACGAGTTCACTTCTGTAATTAGGTTGCCAGAACTGTATTTGGTTGCCAAATTCTTTTTCCAGCTTGGACTTTAGCTTGCCTGTTCTGTAATTTTCATTGTAATGCTGGGGTGTATTTTCAAACATGTATTGCTGATATTTTTCTCTTAACATGGTCATCCGTTCTACATTGCTTCCTTCAATAATGCTGTCCTTCACATATTGAACAATATGGTAGAATGCAGCTTTGTGTGCAGCTTGCTGTTCAACGGTTTGAAAATCTTTGATGGTTTTCTCTGGTTCCTATCATCCTCTCTAGTGTAATCTTTACGACAAGAGCTGTGATAATGTGCTTCTCGAGCAACCAAATCAATGTCTTGCACCTTCAAAAGAATGTTTTGGTCTTGTTTTCTCTGGGCTGCTTCTTTAATAGAGTCCTCAGCTGTTTTTGTGACACATTTGACCACCCTTTCAACATGTCTTTTCTTTGCAATACGATTCTTATCACAAAAAAAGGCATTTGTCAGCAGCAGGCAACAACACTCTGGTCGCCGTTGGGTTTGTTGCTCTTGGTTTCTTTGAGGAACTTGGTTCTCCCTCCTCGGGTGGATGCTTTCGTTTCAAAAGTCTGGAGATATTTTTGTAAAATTAGTGTAACACCACCTGTGATAACCCTGTTGATGCGGAATGTATTCATCTGGTATCTGGGAACAAATGTCAGTCAACCGAACCGATCACTTTCACTGCCATGTTTTTTTTTCTGACCTCAGCTGCCTCTTTGATTTTCCTGAAGCCACACTCAGAAAGCTGTCTTACTTTGCAGTCTCTTTTATTCTGCTGAAAGTGAATGATGCAGACTGGACCCACAGTCTTCGTTTTCTTTCGGAAGCCCTGCTGGATTTCAGTGTCAGAGGTTTCTCATCTGCCATAACTGGATGCAGGTGAGATCACTGCAACACTCTACAGAAACCCGAATTAGAATGCTATCAAACTGATAAAAAGGTTGAATTTGTAGAAATTGTCCCTTTTCTTATTAAAACAGCCAATTATAAAGAGACAATGTCAGTACGATGTAAACCGTGGACAGTGCGATGAGGTTCGGAGGGTGCACGTA